>JANAVB010032018.1:1702664-2096970 GCA_029216955.1 Iris pallida
GTAGGCTCAAAATGGATCAAAATCATATATTGGGTCAAATGATTTTGATCTATCTCGAGTTTCGAACGCACGTTAGAAGTTAGGTCTTAAAGTTACGATAAATAATCAAATGGCCTAAATTTGATTCGAAGTTGTACAAAGTCTAAAGAATGCTAGATGCCAAGTTTGGGTGGGACATGATATATCAAATTGAAGAAGGTTGACTCGTCTACTTCAAAACTCATTAAGGATATTTTGAAAGATTGGCGCTTCTTGTGCTCCAAAAATCTAAGCTACGAAAAAGTACTTCTATAGTCATAATTAATATTAGAAATATAATCTATTAAATATAAAATCATATAAAGAATAAAAAAAAATTCCAAAAAATTAGGGTCCTTACAAACGACTATTGACAGTGATGTCATCAACGAAGCATTCGACTGTCTTACGCAAGTGTTTGCGGAATATGGTGCTTATAGCTCGCTGGTATGTAGCACATGCATTCTTCAGGCCAAAGGACATCACCGTGTAGCAAAATACCCCGATTGGAGTCCAAAACGACGTATGTATTTCGTCATTTGGGAACATCTTAATTTGGTTATAGCCTAAGTAACCATCCATAAAGGACATGTGCTCAAACCCACAGGGGTTGTCAACCATTACATCGGTGATAGGCAACGGGAATTTATCTTTCGGACAAGCAACATTCAGATCACAAAAATCTATACTTACTCAGATCTTTATGTTCTTCTTGACGACTAGAACAATATTGGCTACCAAATTCGGGTGTTGTTCTTCACGGATGAAACCGTTTGCTATAAGTTTATTCAACTCCGCTTCAATAGCGTTCATGACGTCCGGGCAGAATCGTCGTTGTTGTTGCTTCACTGGCTTAGCATTTAGTAAAATATTTAATTTGTGTACGGCGATATTTGGATCCAAACCCAACATATCTTCATAGCTCCAGACGAAGACATCTACGTATTCTCCTACAATCTTAGGCTTTTGCTAATGAAGATCCACTTAAGAAAAAAGTCGTTTCCCAGATTGACCTCTACAACCTCATCTTCGGCGGGAGGAGGCTCACATTATTCGAAGCGTTTCTCTTTGAGAATCGAGTTGTTGAGCCTAATGTTTAACTTCGAAGGGCTCGAAGAATTGGTCATCTTCATTGATCTGGTCTACGGATGTCATATTCACTGATAATATTTTCTGGAATACTTCTCCGATGCTGACGTCGGAGTCATAGGAAAAGTCCGAAGAATATAAGTACATTGCTTCCTTGGATTATAAAATTTCAGAAGACTTGGATGAGACATACCCTAGACCACAGTGGATCTTGTGGTAATATTGTTTGGACCCTCCCTTGGGAATAATAATCTTGATTGGCAAGTGTCGACCTTTTCCGTAGTTAAGACCCATATTACTGTTCAAATCATACCCCATAATGTGGATAATATGTCGGGCTTGAGGAGTATAGTAGTGAGTGTGCATCATACCAGTTTCATGTTCCGACTCATAAGGGATATAGGTCCAAGAGCCTTCTACTCGACCAAAAGTAATGGGCTTCTCTCCCATCTTTCTGGCTGGTACTATAAAATTTTCATCATGTACCGAGAGTACTAGGCTCACAGAGTAAGCAGACGAGATTTGTGTCTGTAGCGACAACCTCATATTTTGCTCAAAAGAATATGCAGCAAGAGAAGAAAAGTAATCCGAAGGCATCCCTTTATTGATCAAATAGGACAGATTGTCCTCCGAAACTATATTATCAAATATAAAAAAATGAGGTACAACAATGTCCTTCAGATTACCATCCCCAGTATCTGCGATTGGCATGACTGAAGAAGGAAGAGACAGACTATGCTGCTTCACTATAAGGGACTTAGCTGAGGAATCTTCCCTTGCAGGCGGATTTTCTTTCAATCGGACCACTAATGGAGTTGGAGCCTTCGCCGGAGGCTTTGCCGTTAGTGCTGTAGGGCATTCTTTAAATTTTACTATAATAGGCCCTTCGGAGGAGGTCCGAGCTTTTGTCTCATCATCAGTGTCTTCACCTGAGTCCTTTCGATGATTCTTCCGAAGTAGATGTCATGATCCGCTCCTACTTTTCGTGATACGAGTACACCAAGTCCAGCCTATACCACAACATCCGCGGTAGTATGATGTCTAGACCTCAATGTGAATCTCAATATAACAAAATCACATCTATCTGCTCATTCACAATATTTGTCCAAATTATAAATCCAATAATACAACATACATAATTTTTGGAAACAAATCCGCTAAACATTTATATAAAAAAAAACTAACTTGTCTATCTAGAATCTTGGGTCGACCTCCAAGAGCTCTATCTTTTTCGTATTGTCCATAGCACAAAAGTAGAAAGCATGCCAAGTCACCTGTAACAATCCAATCAGAAATTGACCAAAGTACAATCCTATTGTATTTATGTAACTTAATACAAATAAAACTAGACAATAGGGATGCAATATAATAGTAAAGAAATGTGTATATGAACTGGAAACGATAAATATGTACAAGAAATCACTAGCAAGAACAAGTATGAACAAGACAATTGAATCATGAACATTTGAAGAATAACAAACAATGTGCATTTGAAATACCTTTCAACATGTGAATGGCTGGGCTAATACGACACATCATAGATAGCCACATTTTTGGTACGGCTAACTCATACATAAGGTGTATGACTTAGATATGCACACTAACATTCATTAGGGTTTATTCACATATCTAATGGGCAATTCTCCTTCCGACTCACTAAACTATCAATAAACGAGCAATAATACAATCAAGCCTACAATCGTGTCTCAACAGGATACTCATTAAAACACAATAAAAGATAGCATTATAATATAATAAGCACATAAAGCAATAGTATACTGTCCTGAACTCCTAAACAAACCATTTTCACAAGTTGAGGATGAGAGAAACTCTGACCTAGAAACTATCAACCCATATCACACCACCACGAAACGTGCACGAAAATCAGAAATAAATTATAAGATTCTAATTCTAAAATCATGGAATAAATAACTAATGTGTTAACCTATCTAATATTATTTAAATTCTGAAATAAATCACTCTAACATCTAATTTAACCTAATAATAATCTGAATATAAATTAAACAAGAAATTTTGGCTATAGAAAGTTACGGTTCCAATTTTAGAATCTATAGCACGCAAATCTAGACGTACCATTGACTAACTAGTCAAATATTATAAACTCAACGATTTGAGGGTGCATCTTGGTAGATTTCAGTACCATAAGTGCACCAGAATCGACCGTATCGTAAAATCAAATTTTGGTCAAAAATTATCGCCGTTATGGCTAACCATGACCAAATCGGTAAATTACCGATCAAATCTGAGTGAACAAAAAAATAAAATACTAAACAATTTTTTGAATCTCTGGAAAAATTATATATTGTATATCTTCGTGTCAGCTTCGAAAACATCAAACGGATCGCAAAACGGAATTCGTGATCTCTAGAAATCTCGAAAATAGTGTGATGCGTCGATTTTTGGACAATCGACACTCAAATAAATCTCCAAAAATTCTCATAAATAATTAAAGAAAATAAAATAAAAATTTGGAAAGATGACCTCGATATGCTTCTAAAAAATAATTAGAGGTAAAATAGAGTCCGGAGTTGGACGCGACGACTTCTCGAAGTTGCTATAGCTTCAAAAAAACGAGGCCGAATTTATAATTGGCCTATTTTGGACAAAAAGAGGGGAATTTTAGGAAAAAAAATATAGGAGATGACATAGGTTCAATAGGTATATGTATAATAGGTAGCAAATACTTAATTAGGATGAGATTGGAAGGGTTTTGGTATTGGAAGACGAATAAGGACTCATTAAATAGATGGAGATTGACTCAATTTCTTAATTTGGAAGTATCAAGAATCTAATGAATAAATTTTTTCATTAAATTCAAATCAAATCAATCTCAAAACTATTTGGGTCAAATCTCAATACATAACTGATCATAATAATAATTTAAAATAATATTCAATATTATCAAATAAAATTTAAAATATATTTTATAAACTCAAATCATAAAAATAATTTAGAAAATCTTTTGCCATTCAAGAATATTTATAGAATTAAACATAAGTTTTATTTTCTAACTAGAAAAATATTTAAAACTAAAGTAAAATAAATAAAAAATTTAAAATCCCGGTAGTGGGCATACAAATCTATCCACCTTAGAAAATTTTGTCCTCAAAATTTTAAAGGGCACGATTAGGCACGACTAAGAATATAATCAAAAAAAATAATACGATCAATCGATACGAATAAGCACGACAAAGAATATAATTAAAAAATAATATGATTTATGATCAGTTAGTCAGACATAATCGCAGATAGAATCGAAAGAAAAGATACGAACTAGTACGATCAAAATATAATCAAAAGTGGTGATAAAAAAATCGTTAAGAATGATCAAATCGGAATCAGTTTGTCACGGTCAATTATTTGGGCACGATCATAGAATCAGAATCTATGTACGATTATGAATCTAATATTGGAATAGAATCAAAATATAGTAATTGGTTCTAAAGGATTATTAGGAAGAAACTAAATGGCGATTCTAGAATAGGAAAGAAAAGAAAAGAAAGAAGTATTAGCTTATTGAGAAGACGATAATAAAAAATAAGGCATCAAATCAATTTGGAAAAAATTAAGAATCATATACCAATAAAAGATATAGTCTCTATGGTATTCGAAAACCATATGTATATCTGAAGTCGTTTCACCGAGAATCCATGCCTCACCATCGTACATTTGGTTGCAGTAAACTCTTGATTTCATGCATCAAATATGATATGGTATCAAATATTCTATTAACTTTATCTAATATTAACATAACAACTCAAAGATCATAATAGAACAACTAAGACATAGTTTTAATAATATTTGATAACCAACGCTTACTTGAAATTACTTCAACTTAGGGGTCATGCCTTGTTAGTGCGCTGCTGGCTGTAGTGAACCCGCAGTCTCCATAACTCAAATAAACGGCGATAGTGCGCATCTGCCTTGCCATTATAAGTCATCAAAATTATTTCAACTATATCCATAAGAATTTTAAAGGAGCTTCTAGAAATTCAAATAGGTCGATCATGGTAGGAAAATAGTAAGTATATGTCCTTCAAGTGAAATATCAATTTTAAAAATCAAAAGATCGATTAGGTATCAATTTTGAAAATCAAACGATCGATTACGAAAATTGACTTGACATAAGAGAAGTAAAAAATTTCTAATTTCTATTTCTCTAATATTCAAGGATCGAGAAAATATATATATATATGTCTTGAATTTCCACAAAACTGTTTTGAAATTAGTATATGGATAATTGAATCAAGTTAGGCTCAAAACTTAATGCACTACCAAAATAAGTCATATTAGCGACGATATTAGCGACGCTAGTTAAAAACATCGCTAACTTTGTTGTATTTAGCGACGAATAAAAATGACGTTGCCGAACGTCACTATCAGTGACTTTCAGCGACAGTTCGCGACATGCAATATTGTTTGGCAAGCAAATGTCGCGGGGTAGACGGTAAACGTCGCTGTTTTGTTTTTGTCAGCGATGTTTAGCGACTCATCCACTAGAATGTCACCAGTATATTAGTGGACAATGACATTTAGCGACATCTTTTACGGACATCGCTAAATTATTTCATATAAGGTTGCTGGCCGATCGACTTTTTATTATTCTTTTCCAAAATTTTCATTCTTCTGCTCTCCCTAAAATTTCTTTCCCCCTCCCCCTCTCGTCTCCGGTGAGCCCCTCCCCCCCAGCGAACCCCTCCCTCTGTTGACCCTCTCCTCTAGGTGATCCCCTCCTTCTGACGCTGCTCTAGTCCTCCATCGTCGACATCGCTGCTCCAGTCCTCTATCGTCGATGTTGCTGCTCCAGTCCCCTCCGCCACTACTCCAACCCCGGCGACCCCGACCTGACCCCGACCAAGACAGGTAACTATAACCATATCTTCCTTTTCCTGACACAACACAGACACACTGACACAAACGTATAGACACGAGACAGACACACGCTGACACAGACACACATATACATACACATTGACACAATCATGACACACATACACTGACACGACACACACACGTTGACATAGACACGACACACGCATACGTTGACATGACACACACACAGGCTGACACAGATATACACACACGATGACGTAGACACGACACACATACGCTGGCATAGACACTGATATTTTTAGTTGGAATGGTACCTTAGCTCCTACTTTAAAATCGTCTCGACTTAATAGTGATCGTATCGCTCCATGTACAACTATTAAGACTTCTTCATATGACGCCTGTAACACTCCATAGCTTAACATTCCGTTGTTGAACACAAATTGCAATGAGTATTGACACGTAATCTTCAACTCTATGAATCTACATAAAGTTAGTCTCCAACTAGTCTATCTAATTGTCAACTTTTTAGTATTTATTGAAACATGGGTATGTAGATTTTTGCCTCAACACAGAATGGTTAGAGGAGACAAGATTGGCCCTTACAATATCGACTCGGCTTGATGCTTCCTCCTCTTCCCATCCTAAGTTTGGACTTTTTCTTGTCCTTGTTGTGGAATTTTGAAGGTCCAAATTCCAATTTGGTTTCATTTGCTTGAAATTAAAGTTTTTTTTAAAATTTGGTTTAGATATTTGTCTCCATGTTGTTGATTATCTATAATCCAGATACCTTCGCCCACAAATCTCCATCACTAGCGTATATGAATTCATTTATAGGGAATTTAGAATTGAAATTTTTAGGGAATTTAGATGGAAACTAAATCCTAGGGACTATATTAAGTCTAGATTCCTAGTATCGTTAGAAATTTCCCAGAAATTACTCTATTAATATCCAAGTATCATAGATCTTGGACTAGAAATCGTTAGACCACTACTTGAAAGATTTTAAAAGGGGATCAGAATATAGGTAAATGTGTGAGAGTGTCCAAGTGAGAGGTGTGTATGTGTATATGTTCGAGTGAGGGATGAGTGAGCTAGTGAGTGTTAATATAAATCTATGTAGATAGATACATATATAAGGGTATATAAATATACAGTTATAAGTGCTAGTTAGGTATCGCCAAGTATTTCATGGTAAGTTCTAGCTTGGACACTCTTGGGCAAGTTTTCCTTGTGGGCTCACAAGGAACACATGACGATAGAGATATCATTATCTATTATGTTAAGTGTCCGTGTTAGCCTAAAATCAACTGTCCATATGAGCCCTTCCCTGGAAATTAAATTTACTTATGCAAGCATTTTGGGACTATCAGAGTTATACACAAATGTCGAACAACTTAGTCTTTTCTAGATTTTTGGAAAATCTAGTATAACACTGATAGCCTCAAAAGGCTTACATAAGTAAATTTTATTTTTAGGGAATGGCTCACAAAGAACACATGATAATACCTAAGTGTATATCGTAGTACAGAGTGTATAGAGTGAGTATCCTAGTAGTATATAAGATGAATATGTGTATAGTTATTGTGTATAGTTAGTGTCATGGGTATTTGAAACTGTATTCTAGTATCAAAATACAGGAGAGTATCAATGTGATATCACTACCAAAATTCAACGTTTTAGCGACGGCCATATCCGTCGCCAACCCGTCGGTAAATCAGATTACCGACGGTTTGCCGACGGATTTGGGTCAAATACATCCGTCGGAATATGACTCATCGCTAAAAACAATCCGTCGCCAAGTTGTCGCCAAGCGACGACTGAGCGACGAATTTATACCTAGAGTTAAGGTGATATATAGGTAAGTACTAACTAGGTATCTTAGATACATAGGTAAGTGTCCGTGTCAGCTCGAAGTCAAGTGTCCATGCTAGACTTTCTTTGACAAGTAAATTTATATCTATAAACCTTTTGAGGCTTTTAGAGTTCTACAGATTTCAAAAAAATAGGAGAAAATATAAAGAAAGAAAGGAGTAAAAAATCAAAAAAAATAACAACGAAAGAAATCTTAGAAAAGAAAAATTATAATATTTGGCCTTTTCTAGTATTTTTCTGAAATCCTGTATAACTCTAACAGCCTCAAAAGGCTTGCAGAAGTAAATTTTTTTGAAGAGAAGGGTTGACATTGAACACGTGATGACACTTATTTAATACTCATGGATATATGCATCTATTTGGACAATATACTCGAATAATATGTATCTTCTTTGCAGAATTATTTTCAAATAGATATGAATTACTATTTGCGATATCGTTCGTTAATCGTCATCCTGATGACATGTGCGATGTGTGGGATAAATTTATACATGGGGAAGAGCAGTTCCTGTAGTTCGCCAAGGCATTCCCTCCATACATTGACTATAAAAAAAATTAAGTATCTATGTGTGAGAAGTCGCAACTAGAAATATCATCAAGCAGTGGACGTGATATATCATTTGTACTCTAGAGGTTTTATGCCGAATTACTATCAGCGGACCTCATACGAAGAATTTGTGCCTTTAGCATCGCAGCCAGAGCCTAATTTGGAGCCATATATGGATGTCCATGACTACGTTGATTACGACAAAGGGTGGGTGCACTTGGTTTTTGACGCTGCGGGGCCTAGTTTCGATCTGAACAATCATGATACGGTTGAGGAGGTACCGAATGTCGATGCTGCAAAGTTAATGGAGTTGCTGGAGAATGCAAGGACTTCTTTGTATCCTATTTGTGAGGATCATTCACCATTGGAGGTGGTTACAAGACTGTTGAGCATCAAGTCCGATTTTAACATGTCTCAAAAATACTACAACCGAATTATCGAGTTGATTATAGAGATCTTGTCGGAGGGTGCAAAGTTACCTACGGACTTTTACCGATCTAAGAGAATGGTGAGATCGCTCTGGATAGGATATGATAAAACTGATGCATGTCGCAACAGATGCTTGTTGTACTACAACGACGCTAAGGATGAAGACGTGTACAAATTTTGTGGTGCTGATCGCTACAAGGCAACAAGTTCAAGTAGGACTCCCGGTGCAAGGAAGTCGACCGATTCGATGCACTACTTGCCTTTGACAACGCAGTTGTAGTGGTTGTTTATGGTGAAAAAGACTGCCGAGAATATGAGTTGGCACATGCGAGAACAGATTGATGGAGTTTTAGATCATCCATCCGATGGAGGAGCATGGAAGCACTTTGATCGAGAGTATCCAGATTTTGCTTCTGATCCGCGTAATGTAAGATTGGGACTATCCTCTGACGATTTTATCCCGTTCGGACTTTCGGGTTTCCAATATTCGTGTTGGCCAGTGATTGTCACTCCGTACAACCTACCGCCGTGGATGTGTATGAAGACTCCTTACATGTTCATAACCATCATCATTTCAGGTTCGAACAATCCGAAAAGGAATATCGATGTGTACTTACAGCCATTGATAGATGAGTTGATTCAGTTGTAGGAAGTAGGCACCAACGCATATGATGTTTCCAGAAAGCAGAACTTTCAGATAAGGGCCGCATTGATGTGTACCATCATCAACTTTTTGGCCAATGGAATATTATCCAGATTGAGCACTCATGGTCGTCTCTCATGTCCATATTGCATGGATCGGACGAAGGCTTTTCGTTTAAAATACGTTGAATAAAAGGCTTTCCATTGTATACCTAATCCTAGCCATTCTCCTAAAATCAAATCAATCCTAATTGTGAATGAGCAATTTCTAATCGCAGGATCGCAGTAGTATGACTAATATAGGTACTACTACGAGTTCACATAGTTTTACGAAAACAAACCTGTAAGGGCCACGAAAAAACTTGTCATAATCCGCTTCCGCTTTTCAGGATACGAGTACGTAGTCAAGTCCAGCCAACACCGCATCAACTGCGGTAGTATGTTGTCTAAACCTCAATGTCAATCTCAATATAACAAAATTACATATATTTGTCCATTCACAATAATTGTCAAATTACAAATCCAATAATACATCATAAATAATTTTTGGGAACAAATTCGCTAAACATTTTAATAAAAGAAACTAACTAATCTATCTAGAATGTAGGGTCGACCTCCAAGATCTCTATATTTCCCGTATAGTCTATATCGTAAAAGGTGAAAGCATGCCAAGTTATCTACAATGATCCAGTCAGGAAAGGAGCAAAGTATAACCCCATTGTATTTATGTAACTTAATACAAAGAAAACTAGACAACAGAGATACAATATAACAGTAAAGAAATATATATATGAACTGGAAACGATAAACATGTACAAGAAATCACTAGTAAGAACAAGTGTGAATTAGACAACTGAATCATGAACATTGAAGACTAACAAACAATGTGCAATTAAATACCTTTAGACATGTGAACGACTGGGCTAATACGACACATCATAGATGGTTATACACATTTTTGGTACGGCTAACCCATATGTGGGGTGTATGACTTAGCTATCCACATTAATATTTATTGTTCGCATATCTAATGAGCAATAATACAATCATGCCTACAATCGTGTCTCCACAAGATACTAAATAAAATACAATAAAAGATAATATTATAATGTAATAAGCACATAAAGTAATAGCATACTGGTTTCAACTACCGAACAAACCGTTTTCAAAAGTTGAGGATGTGAGGAATTCTGACCTAGAAACTATCAACCCATATCACACCATCGTACCATGAACCATGCACGAAAACCACAAATCAATTCTAAGATTCTAATTCTAAAATCATAGAATAAATGACTAATTGATTAACATATCTAATGTTATTTAAATTCTAAAATAAATTACTCCAAAATCTAATTTAACCTAATAATAATCTGAATATAATTTAAATAAGAAATTTTGGCTATATAAAGTCATGGTTCCCATTTTGGAATCTATGACACGTAAATCGAGACGTACCATTGGCTAACTAGTCAAATATTATAAAATCAATGATTTATGGGTGCATCTTAGTAGATTTCAGCTCCATGAGTGCACACTGGTGTCGACCGTATTGTAAAATCAAAATTTGGTTAAACGTTATCACCATTATGGCTAACTATGACCGAATTGGTAAATTATCGATCAAATCTGAGTTCAACGAAATAAATAAAATATTAAACGAATTTTTAATTTTTTAGAAAAACTATCCATTGTAGATCATCGTATTAGCTTTTCAAAAATTCAAACGGATCACAAAACGAAATTCATGATCTCTCGGAATCTCAAAAAAAGTATGATACGTCAAATTTTGGACAACCGACACTCAAATAAATCTCCAAAAAATCTCATAAACAATTACAGAAAATAAAATATAGATTTAGAAAGCTATTCTCGATACGCTTTTAACAAAAATTTAGAGGTGAAACGGAGTCCGAAGTTGGTCGCAACCGCTTCTCGAAGTTGTTGTAGCTTCAAAAAATCGAGGCCAAATTTATAACGAATTTTGGCCTATTTTGGACGAAAAAGAGAGAAATTTTGGAAAAACATTTATGGGAGATATCATAGGCTCAATAGGTATATATAATGGGTAGCAAATAATTAATTAGGATTATATTTGAAGGATTTTGGTTTTGGGAGAAGAATAAGGACTCCTTAAATAAATGGAGATTGACTCAATTTTCTAATATGGAAGGATAAAAAATCTAATGAATAAAATTTTCCATTAAATTCAAATCAAATCAACCTAAAACTATATGGATCAAATCTCAATACATAACTAATTATAATAATAATTTAAAATAATATCCAATATTATCAAATAAAATTTAAAACATATTTTATAAACTCAAATCATAAAAATAATTTGGCAAATCTTTTGTCATTCAAAAAAATTTCTAAAATTAAAAATAAAATTTATTTTTTAACCAAAAAAATAGTTAAAACTAAAGTAAAATAAATAAAAATTTTTAAATCCAGGAAGTGGGCTTACAATAGACGAGATTTTGGGTAGTAGACTTCAACCCCTTTGAAGCGATCGATGTCTGCGAACTCAGTTTTTAGCACACCGTTGCTATTAACATATTTGAAGCATTGGTGTAGGGTGGATGGCACGATCATGTGTTCATGTATCCACGATCTTCCTTATAAGACGTTGTAGCAGGCGTCCACGTCAATAACGTTACAGGTTGTCTTATTCTTTAGATTGCCAATTTAGATTTTTAGGTAAATTTTTTCCTTTCGACAACTTTTGCTGTTATTAAAACTACTAATTCTGGTCTGGGTTGGAGACAACCAATGCATCAAAATCCCTAAATTATGTAGTAAATGATGGAAAAATTATGCTTACGGATGATCCAGGGTCGATATGTATGCGATTATAGCACTTACGTATCTTATACAATACAAGGATTTGGCATGCATGTTGTTCTTCAGTAACATGTCCTACTACAAAAACGTGATGCTCGACATGGTTTCCATCACGCTGTGACATTGAGGACATGCAGCGGGGTCCTTTTTCGGCTGTTGTATTTGTCTTAAGTAGGACTCGACGTATGGTAATGCCTCGCTTAGAAGCTCTCGAGTCTTCTTGGAGAGGCAAAGAAGCTCGAATAATGACAGTTTGGATGGAGTGTTGGCCACTTGTGCTAAGATGTTAAAATTATACGGCCTATCCAGCCCCACTCTTGTTTCTTTTCTGAGGGGTTTGTCAAAATGCTCCTTTTTTGGTTTCTGCTTATCCATTGCTGTTGGTTAGGATGAGCCAGGTTCTAATGAGCTGGGATTTACAGATATCGAAGTTACATGAGTTACGTAAGTAATCCAGGCTTGGATGAGCTTCTTTTCCAAGGGTCTGGTCGTAGTTACATGACTAATCTAGACCAGTCCTGGTTGCTTTCGCCCTTTTTTTATTGGGCATGGAGGAGATCTTATTGTATGATTTGAAATTTTTTCCTTTGACCTTAGCCGTAGAACGCATGATAGTTTGGGTTTGGTCGTCGATAAGGTTAGGGTGCACCCACATAACCTCTTCTTAAGGTGCTTTAACGGGTATTAGCCTATATTTTTTAGCAGCTAGGAGGTTGATAACCTCTATCATTGTTATCAGTATTGGGATGACACTCAGTGAAAGAACATTGGCGTCGAACAATCTTTTTATATGGTTCTTCAGGATGTAGCAATCTCGAGTCGTGTGGTGGGCGTATCAATAATAATCATAATATTTAGGATCATCCACCTTGTCTATATCATCAGGTTGCCTAGGAGGGGGAAGTTAGAGTTTTTTACCCTCGAGGAGTACATTAAGTAACTGCAACGCATCCTCATCCATGAAAGAATAGTTTTCCTTTTGTATCGAGGGTCTATCGGGCTTCTGAGCAGGACCTGCACCCCAACTGAGGCTTACGATCAAGACCTGCTTTGCTTTGGACTCCCGACCATTGTGGCTGGAAGTCCGAGCAGACCTTCTGTCTTTTTATTAGTAAACCTTATTCCCAACAAATGAGCCTTCATAGCTTTCCTTTCGGCGTCATCGGCATTAATGATGAACACAGCCCAGTCTGTGTGACTGGAGGAACTAGTCCAGAGTTTCGTCATAGGTAACAAACCTTTTCGATAATTGTCCATCAAGACTGATTCGGGAACGCCTGACGGTAGTCTCAGTGTAGCTTATCGGAACTGTGCTATGTAGTCCTGAGAAGATTCTTCGTCCTTCTGAGTAGTGTCCAACAGAGTGGACATTATCATGTCCATTCTTGGTTCATAAAATCAGGACAAGAACAGGTGCAGAAGATCATCGAAGGTCGACATGCAATTGTCTAACCGACTGTGAAACCACTCATAGGCGACTCCCTTCAAGGCACCAACAAAGAGATTCACGAGGATAGCAATGTCTTTTAGTAGACGACTCGTCATAGTCCCAAAATGATTCAGATGTTAACGAGGAGATCCTCTCCCGTCGAAGGGAATAATGGACAAAAGATTGTATTTAGGAGGGTAGACCACCTTATTCCATTCAGCAGAAAAGGGTTGACTGAGCCCCAGCTTTTGCCGATATTCTTGTTTACCTTTGGCATCAGCTCGTGCTCGGAGATCTCGGATAGCTTCGAGAACTTCCTCTGATGTTGTTGGATGCTTATGACAATGTATAGTTACTGGTCGCAGGCGGTAGTGCGGCTTGATGACTTATAGTCGGGTGATTGGAGGTATTGGATTTCTCGTTATTCCTCGGCTCCAGATCTTGAAATTGCGGTTGTGACAACGTTTGGGCTATTTTTAACTCAGCAATCGCCTTTGTTAAGAGTGCCAAGCTAGCGTTCATAGTATGCATTATTTTTTTGAGCATTTCAAAGCGTCGGGTGTCCTGGGATCTCTGTTCGTCACTTGCCCTGTCTGATGGCATGACACGGATGCGAGCGGATTGCTCGCTCTCTGTCCTTAACTCCTACGCCTCACTGTCGACGGTATAAGCAATCATCTGGATGTATCCTAAATGTCGAGGTTTCGATCGTCCTTGATCGCTATGACTTCAGAGGTATACTGGGGATGGGTACCTCGGCGCCTCCCCTTCACTTCTATGGGAATCATTATCCCTTTTGAACGTAGGGTTGTGGTGTAGTACCGGGAGTTGGCTACCCCCTGCATCTCGGGCATGCTGAGGGTCCGTACCCCAACTTGGTAACTATCATGTATGGGACACTGACTACCCCCAGCTTTTGGGGCTTCGTGCAAGAGATTAGATTTATAACGGGTGCTCTGGAACACCTCGATGTTGGCTACAACCATCTTGCTGCTCTTGAATCGATTCTTCAGCGTACTGACCGAAGGATTGAAGTTCTTTTGGTCCAGAGGGGAACTCCTTGTGCCATGGTATGTAGCAAAGAGTGGCTCCTCCTTATCATCTGATTGTATCTGTTTGTCGAGATACTATCAGCAGGATGTGGTAGACTGTAGCCGTTAAAAAATAGACTATATTTTTGGGACTGCTGTTGATTTTACACAGCAGCAGTTGATGACTATACTAGCACACATGTGCCCAACTGAGGGTGTTTTGTGTCAGTATCTGTAGTTGTTCCTTTCACTTTACATTTGTGATTAATCACATGACGTAGATCGTGAGAAGGAAGAATCACTTTTTTGCCCTCTTCAAGCCCCCCGGTAGACCGAGTGTCGTGGCATGTAACTAGAAGTACATCTGAACCCAGTTCCTGTACATGCAGCACATTTGGGCATCTGGGGACTCTGGAGATTGGTCCAGCCCTGGCATCAAGGCGCGTGGCCAGGACCTATAGAGTTTCATATCAGGCATACGTGTGACAGTCAGAGGTGCAAGCCTCTTACTTATTGTTGGTGCGATAGTGTTGGCATGCGTAGCACGCGTAGCCTATGCTGACTTGGGTCTGCAACATGCAGAGCCTTCGTCTTGATCTCCTTCACGCACTTGGGGCCTGTAGTCACCCAAACGGTCCAAGTCTTTAAATTTGCCTTGGGTCAACTTATTCCTACGCTTATTGGCAGGCGTATGTTCCTTCCGCAGCACTTCCCTTTGGGAATGAGCGTTGTACTTCCCAGAGTCACACGCTTGAGAAGGAACGAAGAGTGACACCATTGGCACGTTAGGCGAAAGTTGCACTGGCACGTGCTCTTCTTCATTATGTTGTGGGTAGGCTATCCGAGCCTTAGGCACCCATGCCTTCTTCATTTTCTTAGGCTTCGACGGCCTCGGGGATGGACCTACACTGTCCCTAGAGAGCATTTCCTCAAAGGCTAATTGGTCAAATTTAACGACCAACGTCTTCGCAGTAGTTTCAAGCATAACTGTGTTAGATTGTATCACAGCTTTCTCGTCGAAGGAGAAAGATGTCCCCAGCAAAGTCGTCATCTTGTTTGCCATCGCTTTGTGATGCTTTGGAGGAGAGCTTTTAAGGTTGCAAACGAGAATATAAGAGGGAACTCCTGAACATGAATCTCCCCATTACACTTTGTTTTTATTATTGGTTATGATGATCGAGGGTTGATTCTTTACTCCATTAACAATCTGATGATGGGGGAGAACTGTCAGGTCTAGCTTCACCGGCTAAGGGGAACATCAAGAACTCTCTCTGGAATGCTCAGGAACTCCTAAGAAAATAGGGGAAAACTGGAAGGCTTGAGTAAAGGAGAGTCCTTTTATTCATAGCTGAGGGGAAGAGTGGCATACGTGCCTAGTTGCCAGTAGGCGCGTGGGTCTTCGTTTGCCACATGGCACTCCTAAACAGGAGTCAACTATAACCACACGCTCACTTCGCTGGTGTGGGGTGTAGCTGATTGGCACGCAGCAGATAGTTAGGATTTTGCTGTTGGAGAAGATCTCGAATTACTATAAACCTGTTCTCTGGCATGGCTCGGTCTTCGACACGTAGCGTGCGCCTAGTTCTACTACAACCAATACCGTACCCACGCCTAGGAATCACTATACTAAGTGGCGGGTTGTACATAGTGGGAGAGAATTATAGGCGCGGGGGGTAGAAGCACACGTGCTTGAAAGAGACTTAGGGTAGCACAAGCCTAAGTTTGATCAGGCAGCATGCGCTTGAATTTAATCAGGTGATACACATCTGTTTCCAAGGAGAATAAACTTCGACTCATGTGTTCATTCTCTGTACGAGAATCGAAGCATCGAGTCGAAGTCTCGAGAGGAGTTAAGCTCATTAAATCCAGCCTCAAGGCGAGAAATTGAGAGACGTAGGTGGGATGCAAGAGATTAGCGCACCTATTCTAGTGAGGCGCGTGTAGGGAGAGGGGTGCGCCTTTAACGAGGCATGAGTATCCCAAGTAATCATGATCTTGGTCCTTTAGTTGTCTTTTGCACAGAGATAGAGGCGTTCTGCCCAATGCTCAAGGGAGTAGTTTTCATGACGCCTAGGTGAGGCGTAACCAACATTCTGCTCTGATAAGGCGTGGGCTGTTCTGTAGCACCCAGTTTCCCAAATGAGGGTAATTTTGAAATTTTGTGTTTATAATTATTTTAATAATGATATTTAATTTATGATATAATTTTTGGTGATTTTAAATTATTTTAAAATTATTTAAATCAATGACTTGTGGTTTTGACGTTTTGCTAGTGAAACCCTAGAGACTGTTTGACCTAGAGCCTAACCATATAATTATGATATTTTAATACATTTTTGGCCTAAAAATATTTTTGCACTTGACCTCTTTGAATTATTTTGTTATTATTTTATTATTTATGATATTGTTTTGGGGTTATTTGAGTCGGGTTCGAATTTCAACTCAATCCGACTTAAAATGGGGACCCGGGGGTAGTTTGACTCTAGTGGGACCCACACACTAGTTAGGTATGGCCCATATGATATTAAATTTAGTCCACATGATAGAAATATTTTAGTTAGAGGTTAGACTAATTATTATGGATAAGGTTAGTGTGATTAGAGACTTTAGAATGACTAATTTAGCCCAACCAATTAGCCCTTTTCTAATACTCATAGAATAGGTTAGTGGAGGCATTTTGGACCTTACCATAATAGGACAAATAGCCCCATATGGCCAGCCACTTTGGGAGAGGATAGACTCAAGTTTATTTCATTATTCTTATCCACACTCTCTCTCTTGTTCTTCCCCAAATTCCTAGAGAGCAATCCCTAGAAATTTCTCCACCAAATCCTTCCATTTCGCCACCAAATCTTCTTCTTTCCTTCTCCATTCTAGCCAAGGAGGAAGCTACCCAAGTTTGGGAGGATTCGGAGCTCGTTCGTGTCCTTTTGGAATCTCTATGTGTCGGTGTCGCTCCGGAAAGGCTTTTCTTCGATTCGATCTACCGGGAGGTATAAATCCCTTCTCCTTTTCATTTCCTCATGCATATTGGTCTATTTTGAACCCATAGGAATGATCCCCATGGTTGTATCTCCATTTGTCTCCATTTTGTGTCCATTTGGAGGTCATAGGAGTGTCATTTGTGTTGTGGTAGTGTCCATGTAGAAAAATCCCAAATTTGGACACACTATGTGTTGTTGTTATGTATGAATGAATTATTACAAGTTTAATCTCATATTTTTGTATTGGAGATGTGTTCTATAGTGTCTCATATATATATATATATTAGTGTAGAGAGTGAGTTCTTGATATATTATGTTATATACTTGTGTTCTTTTGTCTCAAACTACCCAAATCCGTCATGATTTTTATCCACGTTTTTAATTTCAACCCTAACTTAGAAATGTCATAACTTCTAGCTCAAAGCTCGGTTTAATCTTCCGTTTTTTTAAAAGAAGCGTATTGAAGTTAGCTTTCTAAAAACATGTATTAATAGGTCTAATTCTTTCTGTAACTTTTTGGAGAATTATTTGAGTGTCAGCTGTACGAAAGACAAACACGTTCTCGGTGTTTTCGCGATTCCGGGAGTTTCCGGAAATGAAAATACGATCCGTTTGAAGTTTCGGAAAGCTAACACATAGATCTATAACATACTTTAATCCTAGATTTTAATTCATGCTGAGATGATACAATATTGATTATTAGTAGGAGTTACTATTCGGCATATGTATTTTGTGCACCCTTGTGTGTAATATAATATTCTATTTGATTTTAACCTATGTTAATATATATACATTATGTAATTAAATAGAGAATGCAAGCATGAGTAAATGTTTAAATAAATGATGTATGAGGTGTAAGTATCCTATCTAATGTAAGCATGTATAAGTATGGCTTGTAATGAATATGTAGGTTCCATAGTATGTAATGTATGGTGCATATAGTGGTACAAGAGAATAAATGAATGATGAATGAATGCAAGCATGAATGTAATGTAATAATAGATGTAATGTATGCAATATATAAGTTAATGAGATCTAATGTTCTAGGTTAACACAAATCCTATATTACCTTATGTACCCCCTTACACTATGTTGACACTATCACACTTGACACATTGTTCACTTACACTTTGACACTCTTTGATATATATATATACACTATGTATGCCCATTTAACCCTCACTTGCCTCTTTGCCATGTTCACATATACACATAGCCTCTTAAATAAGTATTTATTAATATAGTTAACTTAGCTATGTATGTATATTATATATATGTTAGCATATTGTGTTGTAATATATAAGTTTATATAACCATTTGAAATGCCATGATTATAGACCTAATATTGAATACCAATATGTGCATGTGTATATATGTGTAGACATATATAGCTTAAAGTAATAGATTACCTAGTGTATATCCAATGTGAATTCTTGCCTATTTGAGTATTGAATAATTGCATGCTATATAGAGTTGGGTGTATGTTGGCTTGTATAGCTTGTATTGATGTGTGCTTGCTAGGATAGTCTTGGTTAGGCCTAGTAAGACTTGCTGGGTTAGGACATGACCTAGTTTGACCTAGTTTGACTAGTGCAGTTGACCAGAGTTGACCAAGGGTTGACTTTGGCCTAGTTTGACCTAGATTCATGTAGAATACATTGTAGTGCTTTATATTACCCTTATGGACATGTTATGACTTGTGTTTTTCTAATTAGGAGCCAGACACCTCTCCTCGGATAGTATCTTTACCTTGGACATTCAGATATCAGGCGAGTACATTCTCTGATCATTTCATATCCTGCTTAGAATTATTTCTTGCAGTAGATTACTTTACTTGTACTGTCACGATGGTCACACGGATTGGTACTATATGGATCCTTTCTTGAGATGTTATCCTTAAGGAGCATCGGGTACTCTATGTTCTGTGCGTTTTACTTACATGGCATATCATATGCTTCCTTGGTTCTTTGATCACTTATGATATGTATTCTTATATCACAGAGTCTTCTTTGAATCCTTATCCCATTTATTGGGTCTATCAGAATCCCCATTTATGGAACTACTATGTATCACTGTTGGGTTACCCCCAGAATCCCCATTTATGAGACTACTATGTATCCCTGTTGGATTACCCCCAGAATCACCATTTATGGGACTACTATGTATCACTGTTAGGTTACCCCTAGAATCACCATTTATGGGACTACTATGTATCACTGTTGGGTTACCCCCAGAATCCCCATTTATGGGACTACTATGTATCACTGTTGGGTTACCCCCAGAATCCCCATTTATGGGACTACTATGTACCACCCTTCGGGGGCTTACCACCATTCGGGGGCTGTTACATAGCATCATATAACATAACCTGGCTGGATCCTTGTGTATTGATTGGAGATACGGGGGAGTATTACATGTCTATGTTGTACTCTGACTCACTAGCCATATGTTAGTTCTCTATTTATAGTAGATATTTCTATTACAGCTCTCTCTCTCTGTTTACATACAACATTTCTTTTAGTACCTGTATCTTACTTTACTGCATGATTATATTTTCTAACCTGCTATGAACTGTTGAGATGTAATGTGCTCGCTCCTGTCCTGACTGGACCTGTTGATAAATTTTACAGATAGCCTGGAGGTTGCCTGCTAGCCTAGAGGAGACAGTAGAGGTTGCATAGATAGCTAGGGTTTTTGCTTATAGCTTATTTTCAGTCATCTTGAATTATATTTATGGATTACTGTATTTGGGTTTTGAGATGTATTCTGAGTTTGTATCTTAGACACTTAGACTTCTATCTGTTGTATCTCTTTTCGATTTCATGTTTTATCTATCTTCCTTTATGCTCTACCTTAGGTGTGATTGAGTTTACATTCTGCTATGTCACCCCCATTCGGGGAGTATAAACTGTTTAGTCTTATACTGTTAGATACATTGAGACCTAGGACAGTGTTCTACCGCCGACACTGCGGCGTAGGCTGGGCGTTGTTACGTTCTCGTGCCCTAACTCTAGGGTACGGGTCGTGACACGTTTTTAGTGGAGGCCCATGCAGGTCAAGATTCGTATTAGTGCGATTTTGTAGTAGCGCAACGACTTAGTTGTACTACTACGAGCCTGCTATAGGATATATAAATTAAGGTGTTAGGATGAGAGGATACTCAATCACTGTTAGGATTCCTTGAGAGATTCCTGGGATGACCCTTGAGAATCTCATTTTGAATTCCGATTTAAACTCCTTTTTCTTGTTTTGATTCACCTTTTTTCTTGATTTAAATTTGATTTTGTGGATTCATTGTAGAACTTTGAATCTTGGTATTAGTTGATGATTTTGATAAAATTTTGTAGTTGTTGATTTAATTTTGTATTTAGATTAATATTTTCAAATCCAAGGTACTCAATCACACTTAGGATTCTTTGAGAGATTTCTGGGACGACCCCTGAGAAACTCATTTTGAACTTCAATTGGAATTCCTTTTCCTCTTGTTTGGATTCACCCTCATTCCTTGCTATTGAATTTAAGCTTGATGGGTCCCTCTCGTTTGAACCGATGAGAAGGAACATATCTTTATTATTCTTTCTCGCCATTATTCCCTTGTATTCTTATTTACCTCTTATCTTAAACTCTGTCTCATTACATTAATTACCCATATCTTGTCGTCCATACCAGATGTACTTTGAAACCCTTGAATCTTCGTATCTTTTGCATGGGGGAAGGCTAAGGAAGTGACGTAAATTATGTAGCTCAGAGAAGACGTAACTGGTTATTTTATGATGATCTAAAGGAAATTAAATGTGGAGTGTTCCATATGGAAACTTGAGATAGAAATGTGGTAAAGGTCTCGAATAGAATAAAAAGATGTATACTGCCAATCTGGAAACAATTACATTTAGAGAAATTTTGGGGTTATGAGATAGTTTATAGGTGTATTCAAAACTAATGAGGATATCAGAGGTCAACCTAGTTTTGAGAACTTAGAAAATCTTGGTTATTGATTCTGGGGAAAACTTTTACTCTGAGGTTATGTAGAAGGTTAGTAATGGAAAAGAGAAGTTAATTGTGTTTAATAAGGATATTAAACAAGATGTTGCGAGGAAATGACTAGGGATAGAGAGAACAGAAAGTTATGGCAGTTTAGAGATTGTTGTGAAATATTTTTAGGAGAATAATATTCAAGGGTGTATGTCGAAGAAAATATGGAAGTTGATTTTATGATGAAAGATAAGTTTCGTAAGGCCTAGAGATTTAAATTAAATAATACGAGGAGAACAATTTGAACAAGTTTAAAGAATTCGTAAACGGGATTTAAAGGTTTTGGATCAAATTTAAGACAAGGTGAAAGAACTTGGAAATTTAAATAAATGGTTAATGTTGATTCCTAAATGTGAGGGTTGTGCTTCAAGAGTGATGTTTGGAAATTGGAAATTGCCTACGGTAGTCATGGTAAGGGTTTAAGTAAAGGTTAAATTTTCATATGGATACTGGTGAGGTAAAGATATGATTGGCAAGTTATGACTAGATGAACTTAAGAGTATCAGAAGCAGATGACTAACTCGATCTTCATTATTTTTGTGCATTAATTACCACCTCTTGAACTCCTACTTTCTAATTGAGATCTTTGACGTTCCTTATCGTGACTTTGATATTCGGAATGTAATACTAGCTGTTACCCTCCAACAAATGTTATATGCAAGACCTAGACGAGCTCACCTTCGTGTAGGTATATCATGTCCCACTAAAACCCGTCTTCTTGTACTCTATTTTCCTGATATAATTTTCTGGTCAACTGGCTAAACTATAACCTCTACCACTATACTAAATTTCTTCTTATTTCAATTAGAAATCCAGCCTTGACTCAAATCTTTCGATCCGACATGTGATGGTGTTCTGCTTGTTTCCTTAGATGCTTAACCTTGTACCTTATCTGATTACTTGACCCGTTGGTTAAGAAACTTGGACTATATAATTCTTTTCATCATTACCACCCTTATATCTTGTGCTGCTAAATTAGCCTTAGTTTTGCAAGCTTATCTATTTTCGAGCTTGGTCATGACATATTTTATTGGGTGGCCACCCACTAACATATTGTCTAATCAGAACCGATACATGATGGTCTGATCAACCTATTGCACTTTGGTTCGCTTTTTCATGTAACAATCTACGAGAATGGAGACATAGTTAAACTTGACCCTAGAGTCTCATTCGCGACAGCCTTGATAATTCTCCTTGAAATCTTTTCATCGCCTATGAACCTCGTATTCGTACTCAGTCGAATTAAATTTAATCATGACCTGAACCTCCATCATTGGATGCTCGTGCTCATACTTTGATTTTATTGATTTCCCTTCTTGCCCAAATCTCGTTTTATCCCGAAATTGATCAACTTAGATCGTGTCAAGACAAAAATCTATTTGTGATTTGTTGTGCCTAAACTTTCACTTTTTGTCATTTTATGGAATAGTAACCTTTTAATAATTTCTTAGTTGCTTGTTAATGACCAATTTTCATATATGATGGTAGACAGCCCTACAACCTTGATGATTGTTGTTCCCTTACCTTTCCAATTAGGACACCCGAGATTGTTTGTGTGTTGTTACCATAGTACTGTTTTGACCTAGAATGACCAGTGCACCTAGGTGAGACTTCCAACTGCTACGGTATGCCCTGACCTTGTATACTATTCCTTCAAATTGCATGATTTAGATAAAAAAAATTAGACCTTGATTGTTGGAAAATAGGGACGTCACCCCATTAGTATCAGTTGTAGATATATATAGGTTAGTCCTTGATGTGGGGATGTGTGTCTCTAAACATGTAGCTTATGAGATTTATGAGAGATTATAGTATCAGCCTTGATAGGATGTACTAGTCTTTTGGTGAGTATAAATGTGTTATGAGAAATAGGAGCCTATATGTCTTAGTAATGCATCGTTCCTATGGTAATAGAATGTATTAATAGATGGTTAATACGAAGATAATAGTTTGAGCATACCTATAGCATATGATCAGTTCCTTTTCATCCTTAGTTAAGACCACTTTAAAATAGGTCCAGTCCCTTGGATATAGGTTCCAGTCCATATTTTATTGAAGTTCTATTACCGCCATACAGCAGAGCAGTATTGGAGGTATTCCTAGATTGACACTTTTTAGATGTCTGTTTATTATTCCAGTGTTAGGAAGTGTTATCTTAGATATTGGGTGGGTTAGAGGCTCTAGAAGGAGTACTATCGATCTTAAATTTCGAGGACAAAATTTTTCTAAGGTGGGTAGAGTTGTAGCACCCAGTTTCCCAAATGAGGATAATTTTGAAATTTTGTGTTTATAATTATTTTAGTAATGATATTTAATTCATGATATGATTTTTGGTAATTTTAATTTATTTTAAAATTATTTAAATCAATGACTTGTGGTTTTGACGTTTTGCTAGTGAAACCCTAGAGACTGTTTGACCTAGAGCCTAACCATATAATTATGATATTTTAATGTCATTTTTGGCCTAAGGATATTTTTGCACTTGACCTCTTTGAATTATTTTGATATTATTTTATTATTTATGATATTGTTTTGGGGTTATTTGAGTCGGGTTTAAATTTTAACTCAATCCGACTTGAAACGGGGACCCGGGGGTAGTTTGACTCTAGTGGGACCCACACACTAGTTAGGTATGGCCCACATGATATTAAATTTAGTCCACGTGATAGAAATATTTTAGTTAGAGGTTAGACTAATTATTATGGATAAGGTTAGTGTGATTAGAGACTTTAGAATGACTAATTTAGCCCAACCAATTAGCCCTTTCCTAATACTCATAGAATAGGTTAGTAGGGGCATTTTGGACCTTACCATAATAGGACAAATAGCCCCATATGGCCAGCCACTTTGGGAGAGGATAGGCTCAAGTTCATTTCATTATTCTCATCCACACTCTCTCTCTTGTTCTTTCCAAAATTCCTAGAGAGCAATCCCTAGCAATTTCTCCACCAAATCCTTCCATTTCGCCACCAAATCTTCTTCTTTCCTTCTCCATTCTATCCAAGGAGGAAGCTACCCAAGTTTGGGAGAATTCGGAGCTCGTTCGTGTCCTTTTGGAATCTCTACGTGTCGGTGTCGCTCCGGAAAGACTTTTCTTCGATTCGATCTACCGGGAGGTATAAATCACTTCTCCTTTTCATTTTTTCATGCATATAGGTCTATTTTGAACCCATAGAAATAACCCCCATGGTTGTATCTCCATTTGTCTCCATTTCGTGTCCATATGGAGGTCATAGGAGTGTCCTTTGTGTTGTGGTTGTGTCCATGTGGGAAAATCCCAAATTTGGACACACTATGTGTTGTTGTTATGTATGAATGAATTATTACATGTTTAATCTCATATTTTTGTATTGGAGATGTGTTCTATAGTGTCTCATATATATATTAGTGTAGAGAGTGAGTTCTTGATATATTATGTTATATACTTGTGTTCTTTTGTCTCAAACTACCCAAATCCGTCATAATTTTTATCCACGTTTTTAATTTCAGCCCTAACTTAGAAATATCATAACTTCTAGCTCAAAGCTCGGTTTAATCTTCCGTTTTTTTAAAAGAAGCGTATTGAAGTTAGCTTTCCAAAAACATATATTAATAGGTCTAATTCATTTTGTAACTTTCTGGAGAATTATTTGAGTGTCAGCTGTACGAAAGACAAACGTGTTCTCGGTGTTTTCGCGATTTTGGGAGTTTCCGGAAACGAAAATGCGATCCGTTTGAAGTTTCGGAAAGCTAACACATAGATCTATAACATAATTTAATCCTAGATTTTAATTCATGCTGAGATGGTACAGTATTGATTATTAGTAGGAGTTACTATTCGGTATATGCATTTTGTGCACCCTTGTGTGTAATATAATATTCTATTTGATTTTAACCCATGTTAATGTATATACATTATGTAATTAAATAGAGAATGCAAGCATGAGTAAATGTTTAAATAAATGATGTATGAGGTGTAAGTATCCTATCTAATGTAAGCATGTATAAGTATGGCTTGTAATGAATATGTAGGTTCCATAGTATGTAATGTATGGTGCATATAGTGGTACAAGAGAATAAATGAATGATGAATGAATGCAAGCATGAATGTAATGTAATAATAGATGTAATGTATGCAATATATAAGTTAATGAGATCTAATGTTCTAGGTTAACACAAATCCTATATTACCTTATGTACCCCCTTACACTATGTTGACACTATCACACTTGACACATTGTTCATTTACACTTTGACACTCTTTGATATGTATACACTATGTATGCCCATTTAACTCTCACTTGCCTCTTTGCCATGTTCACATACACACACATAGCCTCTTAAATAAGTATTTATTAATATAGTTAACTTAGCTATGTATGTATATTATATATGTTAGCATATTGTGTTGTAATATATAAGTTTATATAACCATTTGAAATGCCATGATTATAGACCTAATGTTGAATACCAATATATGCATGTGTATATATGTGTAGACATATATAGCTTAAAGTAATAGATTACCTAGTGTATATCCAATGTGAATTCTTGCCTATTTGAGTATTGAATAATTGCATGCTATATAGAGTTGGGTGTATGTTGGCTTGTATAGCCTTGTATTGATGTGTGCTTGCTAGGATAGTCTTGGTTAGGCCTAGTAAGACTTGCTGGGTTAGGACATGACCTATTTTGACCTAGTTTGACTAGTGCAGTTGACCAGAGTTGACCAAGGGTTGACTTTGGCCTAATTTGACCCAGATTCATGTAGAATACATTGTAGTGCTTTATATTACCCTTCTGGACATATTGTGACTGGGGCTGTTCTAATTAGGAGCCAGACACCTCTCCTCGGATAGTATCTTTACCTTGGACATTCAGATATCAGGCGAGTACATTCTCTGATCATTTTATATCCTGCTTAGAATTATTTTCTGTAGTAGATTACTTTACTTGTACTGTCACGATGGTCACACGGATTGGTACTATATGGATCCTTTCTTGAGATGTTATCCTTAGGGAGCATCGGGTACTCTATGTTCTGTGCGTTTCACTTACATGGCGTATCATATGCTTCCTTGGTTCTTTGATCACTTGTGATATGTATTCTCGTATCACAGAGTCTTCTTTGAATCCTTATCCCATTTATTGGGTCTATCAGAATCCCTATTTATGGGACTACTATGTATCACTGTTGGGTTACCCCCAGAATCCCCATTTATGGGACTACTATGTATCACTGTTGGGTTACCCCCAGAATCCCCATTTATGGGACTACTATTTATCACTGTTGGGTTACCCCCAGAATTTCCATTTATGGGACTACTATGTACACTGTTGGGTTACCCCCAGAATCCCTATTTTTGGGACTACTATGTATCACTGTTGGGTTACCCCCAGAATCCCCATTTATGGGACTACTATGTATCACTGTTGGGTTACCCCCAGAATTCCCATTTATGGGACTACTATGTATCACTGTTGGGTTACCCCCAGAATCCCCATTTATGGGACTACTATGTATCACTGTTGGGTTACCCCCAGAATCCCTATTTATGGGACTACTATGTACCACCCTTCGGGGGCTTACCACCCTTCGGAGGCTGTTACATAGCATCATATAACATAACCTGGCTGGATCCTTGTGTATTGATTGGGGGTACGGGGAAGTATTACATGTCCATGTTGTACTCTGACTCACTAGCCACATGTTAGTTCTCTATTTATAGTAGATATTTCTATTACAGCTCTCTTTCTGTTTACATACAGCATTTCTTTCAGTACCTGTATCTTACTTTACTGCATGATTATATTTTCTAACCTGCTATGAACTGTTGAGATGTAATGTGCTCGCTCCTGTCCTGACTGGACCTGTTGATAAATTTTACAGATAGCCTGGTGGTTGCCTACTAGCCTATAGGAGACAGTAGAGGTTGCATAGATAGCTAGGGTTTTTGCTTATAGTTTATTTTCAGTCATTTTGAGTTGTATTTATGGATTACTGTATTTGGGTTTTGAGATGTATTCTGAGTTTGTATCTTAGACACTTAGACTTCTATCTGTTGTATCTCTTTTCGATTTCATGTTTTATCTGTCTTCCTTTATGCTCTACCTTAGATGTGATTGAGTTTACATTCTGCTATGTCACCCCCATTCGGGGAGTATAAACTGTTTAGTCTTATACTGTTAGATGCATTGAGACCTAGGACAGCGTTCTTCCACTGACACTGCGGCGTAGGCTGGGCGTTGTTACGTTCTCGTGCCCTAACTCTAGGGTGCGGGTCGTGACATGTTCAACGCTTGGGTTAGAAGCGATCAGCATGAGGCTTTGATGAGGCGCGAGTAGCTTAGCGCCAAGGTGAGGCGCGGGGTTACTCCTCTTTCTAAAGCGCATGATCCATGCTTCTACAGGGCCATCATATGGAAAAATGGAAGCTTGATGACTGTAGACATCTTCTCCATATTGGCAACAAACTAGGGCTATATGTAAGAAATGAAGACTTGACAACTGTACATGTCTCCTTATGATCGTTAGCTGTCACGCCCCAGAACCAGAATACTGGAGAGCGGGGGCAGACATAGCCAGCTACGTATATGAAATGGATTCTATCTCGCTATACGGTCACGGCTGTCTAGATACATGAGGGTTTACTACAAGCCAACAGTCTCCTATGGTCATGAACAAGCCTAGTGTCTCAATCACTAGCAAGTAAGTAAATGTTACAAGATGTATGATCATTAAATATACAATAGTAAGGCGTCCCAAACATTACATATTCAGCTGATCATGAAGCTAGTCGTTACAAAATGTTAGGACTAGCAAGAGTTTAGTCATACATGATCAACCCTAGGATCTGTCAATCATGTTACAGCCCATAGGCAGACAGTAAGTAAATACAATCGAGCTAAACAGGTGCTCGTCGGCTAAATGCCTCAAAAGAATATTTTTACAATAGAGTGGGAGAGCCAAAAATAACCCACTCGTTGCCAGGGTTCCGTCTAGTGGCCACCATCTGGCTAGAAGGTCGGTAGATCCTCTGGAGCTGCTCCGAAATCTGGCCATACAAAACCAGCTGGGTCAGATCCCAGAAAGAGCAAGTGCTACAAAGGAAGCTTCACTTAGGAACTAAAACTAGCAATCAGCACGATTATAAATAAAGGTAAGAACTGGAAGTAAAGAAAATACATCAGGATGATATACGACGAGATAACCATGGAACTATTCAGATATCCAGGTTACAACCCGTAAACCAAACAAGGACCGGGGTTGTAACCCTTCGTCTGAACAGAACTTGGAATTCTCACCATTTATCGGTAAATAAGTACAGGCATTCTGGTCATACAGTAATCTGGAACAGAATCAGGACAAGACTAGACAGCTTAGACTCTATCCAATCATTACACGGCCAAACAAGAACTACGGCTTGATACTTTAACTAACTAGGGTTATCACAAGCCTAATTACTAGCAAGATGCAGTGAGATTACTCCACAGCCACAAGCCCTGCAGACCATCCAGGTTACCCGGGTTAAAAGAATTAGAGTTGAATTCAAGTGGGTACATCGTCCAGGAAACGAATGTACCCTTAGGTAGCTTGAAGGGTGCAACACATGACAGTGTGCTGGAAATATTCCCTACTCGACGACAGGCTACAGATCCCAAGGCGTGCCCAGGTAACGGGATTGCCTGTAGCTAGAAAATCTCGTCATGACTAATGTATTAATCTAGTTATTATCCTTAGTCCATTTTAGTAGGTACTCCTGACCGTGGTACTCAGGAGTCCCCTCTTAGACATGATGCAAGACAGGACTGGATTATTTGTAGAAGCACAAACGTCCACGGTATTCAGGATTAATTATACGGGTCATGTCTTGTCAGGTAGCCGTCGCAACAGCTGTTCGAGATAATCATGTCAGATGTACTTGTCAGGAGTGTCCCACAACGGGCCACTATCAGGTCATGTTAGGTTATCATGTCAGGAGTGCACCACTACGGGTCACTATCGTGTCATGCTCAGGCTCAATTATCAAGTCCAAACATATCAAGTAAATTCGTGATTATCAAGTTCAGGACAAAATGCGACTAAGGCATATGCGGTCAGAAAAGGGTAAGACTCATGCGGCCTGGAAAGAGCATGCGGCCAGGGTCACTGGATCCCAAGCGGCCAAGACAAGGGGGCGCATGCGGCTGGAAGTGCAAGGGTGCATGCGGCTAAGGCATATGCGGTCAGAAAAGAGTGGGCTTCATGCGGCTGGGAGGGAGCAAGTTCATGCGGCTAGGGAATGGCGGGTGCATATGCGGCTGAGGATGTTCATGGCCCCATGCGGCTGAGATCAACCGAATCCATACAGCGCAGGGTTCAAAACCCATGCGGCTAGAATCAATTGGATCCATGCGGCCCGATTAATTGAGTCCATGCGGCTCAGGTCAATCGAGTCCATACGGCTGGGTCTGGGGGTTCTCATGCGTCTCGATGATCAGAGCCTATACGGCTCGGGGATCCAGACAGTCATGCGGCTGAGAGGACTCGAGTCCTCATGCGGCTAGCGAGTAACTGGTCTATGCGGCTCGCGGGGAAAAGTTCATACGGCCAGGAAAGGTTCCAGTCCTATGCGGCTGAGAGTCCCATGCGGCTGAGTCACTTGCCGCATGAAGTGTCATGCGGTCAAGTCAAGCCCATGCGGCCAGAACTGTCGTATGAAGGCTCATGCGGCTCGGAATCACTTGCCGCATGAAGTGTCATGCGGTCAAGTCTAGCACTGTTCTTCTTCTCCAAGCTTCCGAGAAGAAGAACACCAAGAATCCTTACTTCCAAGCTCCATGAAACCTTCATCCGAAGTCCAGATTCGAACTTCCATAGGTCAAAATGGAGCAGAATGAAATGCTCTACAACATGGAACCATCAAAACTCGAAAATAACAAGATTAAGTAGATCAAAACCCAAGAAATCCGAAAATGAAATAAACTTAGATCTACAAGAATCTAGCCATGGAAATTAGAAATGCCAAGTTCTAAAGTGCTTTAGAATGTAGTAAAGAAGAGAATGGAGCAATAAAATCAGAGTTCCTCCATGAAGCAAGTTGCACTTGCCTAGACCTCTCTCTCCTCTCTCTGGTAGGTAAGGAAGTAAATGAGGAAGAAGAAGATGATAAATGAAGAGGGAGAAAGAAGAAGGGGGTAATAAATACAAATGGTGGTGGTAGGTAGGGGGTTCACTTGGGTTCATCATGAACCAAAGCAAAACCAAGCCAAGCCGAACCAGCCCAAGGAAATAAACCAAGCCAAGATGCAAGCTAAACAAGAAATCATGCAATACAGAATAAAATATGTACACGTATTTCCAAAAATACGTAATACGAACCACAGGCATTACATTAGCATACTGGAGCTTTGTGCTAAAATAACCTCTATTGAAGGGTACAAATTATTCTGATGAAGCTAAGATCACAATCTTCTATTGGTAGATGACCAGGAAAATCCCTTCTTCGTCAAAAAATCAACATCTCATTATTCGAGGCACATTTGATAGATAATCTTTGAGGGCTATCAGACATCGTGGATCATACCTCTTTAGTTCTCCTTTGAATGATAGCCATTAACTCTACCGACATTACCAAAATAGGCCAAATCAGCGACGAAATTAGAGACCATGAAGAGCGACGTACATGAAAAACGTCGCTAGACGTCACTGTTTGCGACGTACAGCGACATTTTGTGATTAATATAATTTTATGAAAATGATAAGTCACGGAGTAGACGGTAAACGTTGCTATATTATTGAAAATAGAAACGTTTAGAAACTCAGGTCTTAATATGTCGCAGTATATAAAACAATAGAGACATTTAATGACGTCCTTTTTAGTCATCGCTAATTATTTGATATAGGGTTCTGGGCACTCGTTCGAGTTTTCATTTTTATCACAAATTTTCGTTTGCCACCCCCCTTTCCCTCCTCCATCCTCTTCATCCCCGAGCCCCAGCGACACGCAAAGCATCATACGACCCCCAAAGCATCTGGCGACCCCCAATCCTCGTTCTTCCAGCGACCTTCCGATCCACTGGCGACCCCCAATCGCTCCTCCGATGTGGTGCTCTGACGGCAACCCCTCCCTCAAGTCATCTTCCTCCCTTCCTCCCTATTTGGTAAACCCTAACCCTCTTCCGGACACAACCAGACACTTTAACACACACATAGACATAACCCTCACCCTGACACGTAGACCTGGATACATGGATACACACATACACAGGACATAACCAGGATACTTTGAAACACACATAGACACAACCCTAACCCTGACACATGGACCCGGACACATGGACACACACACTATGGATTTTTTATATGAATTATTTATATATCCTCTATTTGATAGTTAATCTCTATTTGATATATTTGTGTACTACTATATGATTTATACACATTTCTATATATAATGCCTAAAAAATATATGTAATACCTTTTATTCATATATGAAATGCACATTCATATTTTTGTGCTACTAAGTGATTTATACACATTTATATTTGTGTACTACTAAGTGATTTTGATATGTAAGATACTAAGGAGTATCTTAGTACCTAGAGTGTATAAAATGTGTATTCTAGAAGTATATAAGATATTTTAGGAATTGTGTAATTGTCAAGATAAGTTTAGGGTTTAATTGAAAGTATCTAGAGTGTATAGCTTAAGTGGCCATAAAATGGTATGGTGTCAGTGTAGGTATGATTGGTATAGTGTCAAGATACGAGGTATGTAGGTAAGTGCTAGCTAGGTATCGCCAAGTATTTTATGGTAAGTGCTAGCTTGGACACTCCGAGGTCAAGTTTTTCTTGTGGGCTCACAAAGAACACATGACGACAGATATATCATTATCTTTTATGTTAAGTGTCCGTATTAGCCTAAAATCAAGTGTCCATGTGAACCATTCTCTGAAAACTAAATTTACCTTTTGAGGCTGCCAGCGTACCAAAAAATACGAATAACTTAGTCTTTTATAGAATTTTTCGAAAATCTAGTATAACTCTGATAGCCTCAAAAGGCTTGTATAAGTAATTTTTTTTCAGAGAATGGCTCACAAAGAACACGTGACAACACCCAAGTGTCAAGTATGTTGGTACTTTAATGAATGTGTATATAGTTAGCTTCATGGGTATTTGAAATTGTATCCTTGTATCCATCTTTGCAGAATTATCTTCAAATGGATATGAATTACTATCTGTGAAATCGTTCATGGATATACAATCGTCATCCTGATGACAATGCGGTATGAATTTATACAGGGATAGAGCAGTTCCTGCAGTTCGCCATGGCATTTCCTTAGTACATGGACCGTACCAAAATTAAGTGTCCATGTGTGAGATGTCGCAACTTGAAATATCATCCATGACATATCATTTGTACTCGAGGGTTTCATGCCGAATTACTATCAATGGACCTCACATGGAGAACATGTTGTCACGCCACGGTCCTGGAGGACCGATCATCCTCGCTAAGACGTGATGCCACGTAAGGCTATGTTGCGCTCACGCAAGACCAGGTTCTGAAATGGCAGATTGAAGGCTAGACCACAGAGTCGCATAAAGTATTTCCATTTGCAGCAGAAAGTAAATGAACACAAAATCAAACTCTTTATTGATATTCAAGAAGTATTACAAGCGGCGCTAGACCGAGATTACAAATCGCTCAAGCTCTCTCTCCCGAAACATAAAAGGCGTGCCAAACTGCTTACAACATAGGATGATACATGGTGATATTCTAACACATTATGTCCTATATATGATTCTTCTGCTCTTTTGCGACGTTCCAAGGCTCCAGAGTTAGCTCCGTGCCTTAGCACGTTCGAGGGAAGTCTCCGCACCCGACAAAGTTCTCCCGCAGGCTGCAAACAATATATGTGGTTATCAGTACATTATTATGCATTAGTGGGGAGGCTTGTCTGCCCACTCACTATCATTACCAAACACGTTCGATTTAATTTCGTGCACCATCTATCAGTTGTTGTCTTTCTAATCTTGTCTTAGGATCAGTTTCATGGCATATAATATAAAGCCTGTCCCGTATTACCAAAATCAAGTGTCGTATATGAATATCATTCGTAACTTACCATACTTACCATATGATCTTTCCTGTCCAAGGTAAACCAAGTTAGCCAGCATATTATACGTAAAGACTTAACGGATTTATATAAGCATTCAAGTGCGTCAAGGGCGTGTTCTTGTCTCAGGTTAACGAAGTATTCAAATTTGTCAAGATATGTCAAAGTCACAGTCAACCAAATATTGACTACATTGACTAAATAATATTTGTATTAATTCAATACGACACACGACGACTGCATTCAGTTCAAGACAGATGACAGCTCAGTCTCCGGCTCTCAGTGTGTTCTGGAGTCTGTATTTTATAATTTTATTGAGTCTAGACTTGTGTACTCTGAGTCATGCTGAGCTCTTGGAACTTAGTCTATAACCTACCCAAAATCCCTAGCTCCACTGAACCAAACACTGCCCAAAAAGCCCCTTTGAACCACTCTGTGCTCTGGAGACAGAGTTCGGGCCGAACTCTGCCTCCACACAGAGTTCGGGCCGAACTCTGTCCCCTAGAAATCAGGAACCCTAATTTTAGGGTTAGCTGGTTGCTAGTTGTCCAACGGCCAAATTTTTGAATTTTCCTACCCGAATTCTGGCCGAATTCTGCCTATAAAAATACTATAAATAGGGCATGAATTCTCTCATTTCAACTCATCCAATCTTCTCTTATATTCTCTCTTATAAGCTCAATAAGCCATACCCTTCCCATCTACTAGCCACAAGCCTCCTAAGTCTCGAGTGCTCAGCATCTCTCAGTTAGGATTCTTGTGCAAGAGTCGAAGAAGTCGCTTGGACAATTCCAAGCAAATCGCCACTGCGATCCTCTGTTAGAAGTTGACGTGCTCTTCTGAAGAAAAGGCACGGGTTGTAAACTACTATTTCACAAATAGTGGATTTAATCCTGAGCTAGAGTTCTCAGGCCTGGACTAGTCCTCTACGAGGGAAACCAGGTTAAAATTGCTGTGTTTGCGTATGCTCTTCTGCTCTTCATTTATTTTCCGCACTTTACTCTAATTATTTATTGTTGGTGAAAGAGTTATTTTTAATTGGCTATTTTTCTATATAAACTCTATTCACCCCCCTCTAGAGTTGCCAAACTGTTCTTCAATTGGTATCAGAGCTCTGTTCTCTTTACAAGGACTAACATCCTAAGAGCTGATCCATGGCAACCATACAATCCTTGATTTCCAATCATGGTGAAGGTCAGTCCACTCATAGGCCTCCCCTATTTGATGGGACTAACTACACATATTGGAAAACAAGGATGAGCTTCTATCTTAAGTCTCTAGACTTTGACCTGTGGACTGTCGTCACTGACGGTTACAAAAAGCCCGCCAGAATAGTTGTCGATGGTGACCTCATTGAGAAACCACACGACAAATATTCTATCGAGGAGAAGAAACAGGCAAGTCTAGATGCTAGGGCTATTAATGCTTTATTCTGTGCTATAGACAGGAATGAGTTCAACAGGGTCTCTACATGCACCACTGCTCATGAAGTATGGAGACTTCTAGAAGTGACGCATGAAGGAACCACACAGGTCAAGGAATCCAAAATAAGCCGTCTCACTCAAGAATACGAAGCTTTCAAGATGAAGCCAAGTGAGATGATCACTCAAATGTTCACAAGATTCCTCGACATCATCAATCCTCTATCCTCGCTTGGAAAGAAGTACTCAAACCACGAGAAGATTCGTAAGCTGCTCAGAGGGCTACCAAAGATTTGGAATCCTAAGGTGACAGCCATCATAGAAGGAAACGATCTCACAACAATGTCAATGGAGACCTTGATGGGTAAGCTTATGACTCACGAGCTTGACCTCAAGGACTTCGAAGAGCCTGCTCCGAAGACCAGGGAGATCGCACTCAAAGCTCATCAACGAAGAGCTAATCATGATGAGACCGAAGAAGATAATTCGGACGATGAAGACCAAGCTCTCATGGTTCGCAACTTCAGGAAATTCCTTCGCTTCAATCGAAGGAAGAAGGAATCTCAAGAAGACGATGAAGAAGAACCAACTTGTTACGGTTGCAAGAAAACTGGACATGTCCGAAAAGACTGCCCATTCCTGAAGAAGAGCAACCGCTATGAGAAGCCATACAAAAGGAACTCATCAAAGAAATATGCCAACACAGGCATTTGGCATGAAAGTGAAGCGAGTGACTCTGAGGAAGAAAAGGACTCTCCTCAAGATACAGCAAATGTGTGCCTGATGGCAACTTCCAACAAGGTATCTAACGAAACTCTGGATGACTTCTCTTTTGATGAACTTGGCGATGCTTTTACTGATTTACTCGATGATCATAAAAAGGTCATCGGTAAATATAAACATGCCAAGGACAAAATCAAAAGTCTAGAAGATGAGATACAAAGAATTTCTTTACTTCTTGATAATGTTAGAAACACATCACCCACTAATGACACTGATGAAGTATCCAAGCTTAAATTAAGCTTACATGATGCTGAAGCACGTATTGAGCAACGAACTCAAGAAATCACTACTCTCAACACGTTGCTTGCTGAAGAAAAGAGTAGACACAAGATTTCCATGACTAAGATTTATGGCTTAAATATTAAGGTTGATGAACTGCAAGCTGTTTCTAAAAGATTAGAAACCAAATTGGGTAAACAGGTTGTTCAACCTCAAACCCAATCACATGGGCACAACACCACTCATGCTAGTCAACCACGTCATTCTCATGCAGCACATAACCATGTATTTATATACACAAACTTTCACAAACCACGTGCACGTAAGAACAATTCTCACTCGGTACACACTCATCATGTACAAAGACACAATCAACATCACTCCACACATAAAAATCATCATGCCATGCCATATAGACAAAATCATCATGTAATGCCATATAGACAAGGTCCTCATATACCATATAGACAAAATCATCATGTCATGCAATATAGACAAAATCATCATGCCATACCATCTAGACAATATCAGCATGTCACACATCATAGACAATACCATCATTCTATGCCTCATAGACACCATCAACATGCCACTTATTCCATGCATAATCATCTTCACCATGCTAACTCTTCACATCATGTCCATCCTCATCCTGTTGCTTACAGATATTATTCTTATGCTTCTAGTATAAATAAGAATGCTATCTGTACTTATTGTGGATCACATGGACACATCTCACCACAGTGCAGAGTTAGAAGACTTGTAGATAAAAAGATATATGCTTGGTTTCCAAAGACTAACTTTTCAGGACCCTCAAGAACTCGGGTACCAAAGGTCACATCTACTCTTGATGTAGGTGGACCTTCCCTCCTCAACTGAAAGTAAGTGGATTCTCGATAGTAGATGCTCGCGACATATGACGGGAGACGCAAATCTTTTTGCATCACTATCGATGAAGAGAGAATGATACGTATCCTTCGGTAACAATCTCAAAGGGCACATTATAGGTAATGGTGTCATTGGTCATCCTCCTTCTTCTGTAATAAAGGATGTCTGCCTAGTGACCGAGTTAAAGCATAACCTGCTCAGCATTAGTCATCTTGCTGATCATGGATATGATATTAACTTTGGACAAAACAGTTGCTACATCTATGATAGGTCAACAGGAGACATTGCTTTTGAAGGAAAAAGAGAGAACAACATCTATATTTTTTATCTTTCTATAAAAACTAACAATGCAGGTAGATGTCTATATGCCCACAAAGACGAACGACTACTTTGGCACCAGCGTCTTGGTCATGCCAACATGGATGCTATATCCAGGCTTTCTACCAAGAAGCTAGTGAGAGGATTGCCTGACATCACATTCAAAAAGGACACGGTATGTGCCGAATGTGAACTAAACAAGGCAACTAAATCCTCGTTTCATTCCATCAACTCTGTAAGTACTACTAGACCCTTGCAATTACTTCATATTGATTTATTTGGTCCTAGTAGAATAGCTAGCCTTGGTGGCAAACTTTATGCATTTGTTATTGTTGATGATTTTTTGAGATTTACTTGGGTTTTCTTTCTCGCTAATAAGAGCGATGCTATTTCTGCTTTCAAAATTTTTGTAAAGAAAGTTCAAAACGAAAAAGACTACATGATTACTCGAATCCGAAGTGATCATGGAGGCAAATTCGTAAATTATGATTTTGAAAGTTTTTGTAATGCAAATGGCTTTGATCATGAATTTTCCTGTCCTAGAACTCCTCAACAAAATGGTGTTGTGGAGCGGAAGAATAGAACTCTCGGCGATATGGCCAGAGTCATGTTGAATAAATTTTCACTTTCGAAATATTTTTGGGCAGAAGCTGTTAGTACAGCATGCCACATTTTGAATAGGGTGCTGATTCGTCCCATTACGAAGAAAACACCCTATGAGCTTTGGTATGGGAGAACCCCCAATGTTTCTTATTTTAAAGTTTTTGGTTGTAGATGTTTTATTCTTAACACCAAAGACAACTTAGGCAAATTTGATGCTAAAGCTGACGATGGTATCTTTCTTGGTTATGCCGCCAAGAGTAAGGGATATAGAGTTTTTAATAAACGCTCACTTATTGTGAAAGAGTCAACAAATGTGACATTTGATGAAGACAACAGTGCAGCAAGTACTCTTGATGATGACGTTGAGCCATCAACTTCTACTCCAATGAATACTTCAACCAAAACTAATTCTCTGGAGGGTTTGCCTAAGAAATTCTCTTTCAAACCTTCTCATCCAGAAAATTTAGTTATAGGAGAAGTTTTACGTGGAGTAACTACTAGATCATCACTAAGAGACTCCGTTGCTAGCACTGCCTTCATTTCACAAGTAGAGCCTAAAAACATTTTTGAAGCTTTTAATGATGAATTTTAGATTTCTGCTATGCAAGAAGTGAAGAACAGTTTGGTAACTCTAGAGGGGGGGTGAATAGAGTTTATATAGAAAAATAGCCAATTAAAAATAACTCTTTCACCAATAATAAATAATCAGAGTAAAGTGCGGAAAATAAATGAAGAGCAGAAGAGCATACGCAAACACAGCGATTTTAACCTGGTTTCCCTCGTGGAGGACTAGTCCAGGCCTGAGAACTCTAGCTCAGGATTAAATCCACTATTTGTGAAATAGTAGTTTACAACCCGTGCCTTTTCTTCAGAAGAGCACGTCAACTTCTAACAGAGGATCGCAGTGGCGATTTGCTTGGAATTGTCCAAGCGACTTCTTCGACTCTTGCACAAGAATCCTAACTGAGAGATGCTGAGCACTCGAGACTTAGGAGGCTTGTGGCTAGTAGATGGGAAGGGTATGGCTTATTGAGCTTATAAGAGAGAAGAGAAGAGAAGATTGGATGAGTTGAAATGAGAGAATTCATGCCCTATTTATAGTGTTTTTATAGGCAGAATTCGGCCAGAATTCGGGTAGGAAAATTCAAAAATTTGGCCGTTGGACAACTAGCAACCAGCTAACCCTAAAATTAGGGTTCCTGATTTCTAGGGGACAGAGTTCGGCCCGAACTCTGTGTGGAGGCAGAGTTCGGCCCGAACTCTGTCTCCAGAGCACAGAGTGGTTCAAAGGGGCTTTTTGGGCAGTGTTTGGTTCAGTGGAGCTAGGGATTTTGGGTAGGTTATAGACTAAGTTCCAAGAGCTCAGCATGACTCAGAGTACACAAGTCTAGACTCAATGAAATTATAAAATACAGACTCCAGAACACACTGAGAGCCGGAGACTGAGCTGTCATCTGTCTTGAACTGAATGCAGTCGTCGTGTGTCGTATTGAATTAATACAAATATTATTTAGTCAATGTAGTCAATATTTGGTTGACTATGACTTTGTGTCAACAATCTCCCCCATATTGATAATTGACAAAATAATATATGTATATTTCAATATTCATACCTGGACACAGTTGATTGTAACATAGCTCCCCCATAAACGATGCCTGAGCTAAAAGAAGATAGCTCCCCCGTAAACCATGAACGGTGTCGAGCTAGAAGCTATAGCTCTCCCCCGTACAAAATGCATAGAACCTGTGACCTGATAGATAATATTTTCCCAGAGCAAGAACAAGCACAGATATACACAGATATACGAATGCATAGAACCTGTGGCCTGATAGATAATATCTCCCAAAAGCAAAACAAGCACAAAACTATACATATTTCTCCCCCTTTTGGCAGTTAGCAATATAAAGAAGCAACGAATAGTAATGCAACCACACCAAGCAGAGAAGAAACAGTGAAATACTAAGCAAAATAAGTCACTGACATAAAGTAAAACTATGATAAAGGACAGATAATGTCATCCACCAAACCAAGTGGCCAACTCATAAACAGAGTACATAAAACCAGCTACATAAAACCATAATAAACTAAAAAACTGAAAGCAAAAAAATAACTAAGATCATCAGCAGTAGCAGCAGCAGATCGAGCCAATCTCCATCACGGAGCACGAGAAGGTCCAGGAGAGTTGGAACGTCTGGGATCCACAAGAGCAGCACTCGGATCCAGGTAACGCAAGACCCATGGATCATCAATGCGATATCCCTCACGATCGGGATCCCGCTGCATGGGAATGGGCATAGTAGGATGATGGGACATGGAGTACCGAATATCATGCAGCGAGTTGCTGAGTGCACTCATCTGCAGGGTAGTGCGGTAGTCCATCTGAGCCCACCGATCAGCCTCTAAGTAGAAACGATCCTGGAGCATGGTCTGGATAGAGTCAAGAGTGGCAGGTGGAGGTGGTGCATCCTGACCGAAAGAAGGGGCGTCAGGCTCCTCATCATCAGAATGCTCAGAGGCCTCAGGAGAGGCGACAACTGCCTGAGTACGACGTGCCTTGGACAGGAAAGCAGGAGCAGGCAAGAGCGGACAGATATCAAGTGGTATGTTAAATGCACGAAAGATCATAGGAAGGTACAGAGGATAAACCAGAGCTCATGGTTTCTTCCTACAGTGAATCATCCAGTCCATCATTGTACGTGGAAGATTGAAAGAAATTCCAAAGTGAAGATGATAAAGAGCAGATATTTCAAGATAAGTGATGTCATCATGGGAACCTGTTTTGGGTAGAATGGTGTTAGAAATAATCCAATAAAGATCAGAAAAATATGGGTTGAGATATTTAGCCGTGAGCTTGCGAGGACGTGTGTATGGAGTACACAAATCGTCCTTGAAGCTCTCAAGGGAAATTTTGCCGGAAAAACGGAACGAGCGAGCGTCAACTAGCTTTTCCCAAGAATTGGGCTCTTGAAGATCAAGATATTCGGCTAAGTCAAAGTCATCAAAAGATATATTTATACCTGCAACTCGTGAATAAATATGGAGATCATCAAAGGTCATGTTGCAGTAGAACATTTGGACAGCATGACGATAGATAGCAGAAGTGGTAGTGACAAGCTCATCAAAGCAGAGGTCATGAAATAAAGAATCATATTGAGAGAAGATAGAAAAATTAATAGGATGTCCTGCGAATACCTGACGATTCCGATAGTCACTAAACCAGTTGTTTGAGGCATCTAGTGAAACAAATAATCGGTTGTCATAGGTAGAAGGGTTTCGAGGACGAGGTGGGTTGAACAACGGATGAGGTGGTTGAAGTTGTTCAATGATATATTCCTTTGTCGGAGGAGTATCCGAAGAGGAAACACTCTCAGTTCGAATCCTCTTTCCACGATTGAACAAGCGAGGAGCCATAAAAACTTGATAGAGTGAAGTATAGAAGACAAGAATGATACCTCAAATGATTAATAAACAGTGGAAGAGAATAACGAGAAACCCTTTTTCCTTGATTTTGAGGAGCAATGGAGCACTCTAGATCAAAAACTAGGGTTAGGATTTGAAGGAAAGAGTTTGGAGAGGTGAGGAAGGAGGCAATGGTGAAGGAGAGAGAAGGAGTCCCGACATAAAGTAGGGGTTTGTCTTTGGTCGGATGAAATATTGACCATAGGATCTAAATTGATCCAACGGCAGAGCCAGATCCCGACGCTGGAACTTAGGGACCGAACTCGGCCCGAACTCTGTTAGGGGCAGAGTTCGGCCCAAGTTCTGGATCAGTGGTCCAGAACTAAAAGCAGGCTGAAAAGACAGAAAAATTGATTAAGTGTTGAACAAAAGAGATTTTGAGGATAAAAGTTTGATGAAAACAATGAAGTACATAGAGAGGTACACAAAGGTCAGAATGAACTTTAGGAAAGATCAACTAGGCAATAATAAATCGGAACAAACCATATAATAAACAAGGAAATATATTGTAATTCAGTATTTCAAATTTGCCATGGGTTAGCTGCAGGGGCCGGATCCCAGCTAGCGGTAGTCCTGAGGACTAGTGCATCGCTTAGGCTTTTACGCCTTTTTGTCAGAAGGACCCTTTCAGCTTGTACCCATAATAAATTTGTCATAAAAGAATCAAAATATACTCGACATTTACGCAAGTAAGTCTCAACTTATAACTGCTTCATCCAAAATTCCGAGTTCACGACAAAGATAATTGAAGCGCTCTTCGGATAATGGCTTAGTAAAAAAATCTGCTAGCTGATGATTAGTGTCAATAAATTCTAAGTTAATCGTGTCATTTTGCTGATGATCACGCAAAAAGTGGTGTCTGATCTCAATGTGTTTAGTGCGTGAGTGGCAGACAGGGTTCTTAGTCAAATTGATGGCACTAGTATTGTCACAGAATATAGGAATATGTATGAAAGATAACTTATAGTCTTCAAGGGTTTGCTTCATCCACAGAATTTGTGCACAACAACGCCCAGCTGCTATGTATTCAGCTTCTGTTGTGGATAGTACGACAGAGTTCTGCTTCTTGCTAAACCATGAGACTAAAGCCTTTCCTAATAAATGACACGTGCCGCTCGTACTTTTACGGTCGACCTTGCATCCAGCAAAGTCAGCATCAGAGTAACCGATGAGGTCAAATGATGTTGACTTGGGATACCATAGGCCCACTGTAATCGTACCCTTAAGGTATCGAAAGATACGCTTAACCGCGGTCATGTGAGATTCCTTAGGATTTGCTTGATATCTAGTACATAGGCAAACACTAAACATGATATCGGGGTGACTAGCAGTTAAATAAAGTAAGCTGCCTATCATACCTCGATACTTACGTTGATCAACGGGTTTGCCGCTCTCATCTGGTTCGAGTTTGGTTGAAGTAGCCATTGGAGTGCTGATTGGTTTGATGTTGTCAAGATCGAACTTCTTCAGCATGTCCTTGGTATACTTCGATTGATAGATGAAAGTTCCATTAGCCATTTGTTTCACTTGCAGACCAAGAAAATAGTTGAGCTCTTCCATCATGCTCATCTCAAATTCTGTCTGCATACACTTGGCAAATTCTTGACAGAGGGTTTCATCAGTAGAACCAAAAATGATATCATCAACATAAATTTGAATCAACAGAATAGTGTCTTTAAAAGATTTTATAAACAGTGTAGTGTCAATTTTCCCTTTTGAAAAACCTTTCTCAAGTAAGAAGCTACTTAGCCTTTCATACCAAGCTCTGGGGGCTTGTTTGAGGCCATAAAGTGCTTTCTTTAGCTTGAACACGTGGTCGGGAAATTTGTGATTTTCAAAGCCAGGAGGTTGTTTCACATAAACTTCCTCCTTAATAAAACCATTCAGGAAAGCACTTTTCACATCCATTTGAAATAATTTAAAGTTTTGAAAATTAGCAAAAGCACAAAGCATCCGAATGGATTCTAGTTTAGCAACAGGAGCATACGTCTCATCGTAGTCGATACCTTCCTCTTGGTTGTATCCTTGAGCTACTAGACGAGCTTTGTTACATGTGACTGAACTATCTTCATTTACTTTGTTTCTAAAAACCCATTTAGTACCAATTATCGAGTGATTAACCGGTCTAGGAACGAGTTTCCATACTTGGCTTCTCTCGAATTGGTTGAGTTCTTCTTGCATAGCAGAAATCCAAAATTCATCATTAAAAGCTTCAGAAATGTTTTTAGGCTCTACTTGTAAAATGAAGGCAGTGCTAGCAACGGAGTCTCTTAGTGATGATCTAGTAGTTACTCCACGTGAAACTTTTCCTATAACTAAATTTTCTGGATGAGAAGGTTTGAAAGAGAATTTCTTAGGCAAACCCTCCAGAGAATTAGTTTTGGTTGAAGTATTCATTGGAGTAGAAGTTGATGGCTCAACGTCATCATCAAGAGTACTTGCTGCACTGTTGTCTTCATCAAAGGTCACATTTGTTGACTCTTCCACAATAAGTGAGCGTTTATTAAAAACTCTATATCCCTTACTCTTGGCGGCATAACCAAGAAAGATACCATCGTCAGCTTTGGCATCAAATTTGCCTAAGTTGTCTTTGGTGTTAAGGATAAAACATCTACAACCAAAAACTTTAAAATAAGAAACATTGGGGGTTCTCCCAAACCAAAGCTCATAGGGTGTTTTCTTCGTAATGGGACGAATCAGTACCCTATTCAAAATGTGGCATACTGTACTAACAGCTTCTGCCCAAAAATATTTCGGAAGTGAAATTTATTCAACATGACTCTGGCCATATCGCCGAGAGTTCTATTCTTCCGCTCCACAACACCATTTTGTTGAGGAGTTCTAGGACAAGAAAATTCATGATCAAAGCCATTTGCATTACAAAAACTTTCAAAATCATAATTTACGAATTCGCCTCCATGATCACTTCGGATTCGAGTAATCATGTAGTCTTTTTCGTTTTGAACTTTCTTTACAAAAATTTTGAAAGCAGAAATAGCATCGCTCTTATTAGCGAGAAAGAAAACCCAAGTAAATCTCGAAAAATCATCAACAATAACAAATGCATAAAGTTTGCCACCAAGGCTAGCTATTCTACTAGGACCAAATAAATCAATATGAAGTAATTGCAAGGGTCTAGTAGTACTTACAGAGTTGATGGAATGAAACGAGGATTTAGTTGCCTTGTTTAGTTCACATTCGGCACATACCGTGTCCTTTTTGAATGTGATGTCAGGCAATCCTCTCACTAGCTTCTTGGTAGAAAGCCTGGATATAGCATCCAGGTTGGCATGACCAAGACGCTGGTGCCAAAGTAGTCGTTCGTCTTTGTGGGCATATAGACATCTACCTGCATTGTTAGTTTTTATAGAAAGATAGAAAATATAGATGTTGTCCTCTCTTTTTCCTTCAAAAGCAATGTCTCCTATTGACCTATCATAGATGTAGCAACTGTTTTATCCAAAGTTAATATTATATCCATGATCAGCAAGATGACTAATGCTGAGCAGGTTATGCTTTAACTCGGTCACTAGGCAGACATCCTTTATTACAGGAGAAGGAGGATGACCAATGACACCATTACCTATAATGTGCCCTTTGAGATTGTTACCGAAGGATACGTATCCTTCTCTCTTCATCGATAGTGATACAAAAAGATTTGCGTCTCCCGTCATATGTCGCGAGCATCCACAATCGAGAATCCACTTACTTTCAGTTGAGGAGGGAAGGTCCACCTACATCAAGAGTAGATGTGACCTTAGGTACCCGAGTTCTTGAGGGTCCTGAAAAGTTAGTCTTTGGAAACCAAGCATATATCTTTTTATCTACAAGTCTTCTAACTCTGCACTGTGGTGAGATGTGTCCATGTGATCCACAATAAGTACAGATAGCATTCTTATTTATACTAGGAGCATGAGAATAATATCTGTAAGCAACAGGATGAGGATGGACATGATGTGAAGAGTTAGCATGGTGAAGATGATTATGCATGGAATAAGTGGCATGTTGATGGTGTCTATGAGGCATAGAATGATGGTATTGTCTATGATGTGTGACATGCTGATATTGTCTAGATGGCATGGCATGATGATTTTGTCTATATTGCATGACATAATGATTTTGTCTATATGGTATATGAGGACCTTGTCTATATGGCATTGCATGATAATTTTGTCTATATGGCATGGCATGATGATTTTTATGTGTGGAGTGATGTTGATTGTGTCTTTGTGCATGATGAGTGTGTACTGAGTGAGAATTGTTCTTACGTGCACGTGGTTTGTGAAAGTTTGTGTATATAAATGCATGGTTATGTGCTGCATGAGAATGACGTGGTTGACTAGCATGAGTGGTGTTGTGCCCATGTGATTGGGTTTGAGGTTGAACAACCTGTTTACCCAATTTGGTTTCTAATCTTTTAGAAACAGCTTGCAGTTCATCAACCTTAATATTTAAGCCATAAATTTTAGTCATGGAAATCTTGTGTCTACTCTTTTCTTCAGCAAGCAACGTGTTGAGAGTAGTGATTTCTTGAGTTTGTTGCTCAATACGTGCTTCAGCATCATGTAAGCTTAATTTAAGCTTGGATACTTCATCAGTGTCATTAGTGGGTGATGTGTTTCTAACATTATTAAGAAGTAAAGAAATTCTTTGTATCTCATCTTCTAGACTTTTGATTTTGTCCTTGGCATGTTTATATTTACCGATGACCTTTTTATGATCATCGAGTAAATCAGTGAAAGCATCGCCAAGTTCATCAAAAGAGAAGTCATCCAGAGTTTCGTTAGATACCTTGTTGGAAGTTGCCATCAGGCACACATTTGCTGTATCTTGAGGAGAGTCCTTTTCTTCCTCAGAGTCACTCGCTTTACTTTCATGCCAAATGCCTGTGTTGGCATATTTCTTTGATGAGTTCCTTTTGTATGGCTTCTCATAGCGGTTGCTCTTCTTCAGGAATGGGCAGTCTTTTCGGACATGTCCAGTTTTCTTGCAACCGTAACAAGTTGGTTCTTCTTCATCGTCTTCTTGAGATTCCTTCTTCCTTCGATTGAAGCGAAGGAATTTCCTGAAGTTGCGAACCATGAGAGCTTGGTCTTCATCATCCGAATTATCTTCTTCGGTCTCATCAGGATTAGCTCTTCGTTGATGAGCTTTGAGTGCGATCTCCCTGGTCTTCGGAGCAGGCTCTTCGAAGTCCTTGAGGTCAAGCTCGTGAGTCATAAGCTTACCCATCAAGGTCTCCATTGACATTGTTGTGAGATCGTTTCCTTCTATGATGGCTGTCACCTTAGGGTTCCAAATCTTTGGTAGCCCTCTGAGCAGCTTACGAATCTTCTCGTGGTTTGAGTACTGCTTTCCAAGCGAGGATAGAGGATTGATGATGTCGAGGAATCTTGTGAACATTTGAGTGATCGTCTCACTTGGCTTCATCTTGAAAGCTTCGTATTCTTAAGTGAGACGGCTTATTTTGGATTCCTTGACCGGTGTGGTTCCTTCATGCGTCACTTCTAGAAGTCTCCATACTTCATGAGCAGTGGTGCATGTAGAGACCCTGTTGAACTCATTCCTGTCTATAGCACAGAATAAAACATTAATAGCCCTAGCATCTAGACTTGCCTGTTTCTTCTCCTCGACAGAATATTTGTCGTGTGGTTTCTCAATGAGGTCACCATCGACAACTATTCTGGCGGGCTTTTTGTAACCGTCAGTGACGACAGTCCACAGGTCAAAGTCTAGAGACTTAAGATAGAAGCTCATCCTTGTTTTCCAATATGTGTAGTTAGTCCCATCAAATAGGGGAGGCCTATGAGTGGACTGACCTTCACCATGATTGAAAATCAAGGATTGTGTGGTTGCCATGGATCAGCTCTTAGGATGTTAGTCCTTGTAAAGAGAACAGTGCTCTGATACCAATTGAAGAACAGTTTGGCAACTCTAGAGGGGGGTGAATAGAGTTTATATAGAAAAATAGCCAATTAAAAATAACTCTTTCACCAACAATAAATAATCAGAGTAAAGTACGGAAAATAAATGAAGAGCAGAAGAGCATACGCAAACACAGCGATTTTAACCTGGTTTCCCTCATGGAGGACTAGTCCAGGCCTGAGAACTCTAGCTCAGGATTAAATCCACTATTTGTGAAATAGTAGTTTACAATCCGTGCCTTTTCTTCAGAAGAGCACGTCAACTTCTAACAGAGGATCGCAGTGGCGATTTGCTTGGAATTGTCCAAGCGACTTCTTCGACTCTTGCACAAGAATCCTAACTGAGAGATGCTGAGCACTCGAGACTTAGGAGGCTTGTGGCTAGTAGATGGGAAGGGTATGGCTTATTGAGCTTATAAGAGAGAAGAGAAGAGAAGATTGGATGAGTTGAAATGAGAGAATTCATGCCCTATTTATAGTGTTTTTATAGGCAGAATTCGGCCAGAATTCGGGTAGAAAAATTTAAAAATTTGGCCGTTGGACAACTAGCAACCAGCTAACCCTAAAATTAGGGTTCCTGATTTCTAGGGGACAGAGTTCGGCCCGAACTCTGTGTGGAGGCAGAGTTCGGCCCGAACTCTGTCTCCAGAGCACAGAGTGGTTCAAAGGGGCTTTTTGGGCAGTGTTTGGTTCAGTGGAGCTAGGGATTTTGGGTAGGTTATAGACTAAGTTCCAAGAGCTCAGCATAACTCAGAGTACACAAGTCTAGACTCAATGAAATTATAAAATACAGACTCCAGAACACACTGAGAGCCGGAGACTGAGCTGTCATCTGTCTTGAACTGAATGCAGTCGTCGTGTGTCGTATTGAATTAATACAAATATTATTTAGTCAATGTAGTCAATATTTGGTTGACTGTGACTTTGTGTCAACAAGAAGAACTCAACCAATTTGAGAGAAGCCAAGTATGGAAACTCGTTCCTAGACCGGTTAATCACTCGATAATTGGTACTAAATGGGTTTTTAGAAACAAAGTAAATGAAGATGGTTCAGTCACACGTAACAAAGCTCGTCTAGTAGCTCAAGGATACAACCAAGAGGAAGGTATCGACTACGATGAGACGTATGCTCCTGTTGCTAGACTAGAATCCATTCGGATGCTTTGTGCTTTTGCTAATTTTCAAAACTTTAAATTATTTCAAATGGATGTGAAAAGTGCTTTCCTGAATGGTTTTATTAAGAAGGAAGTTTATGTGAAATAACCTCCTGGCTTTGAAAATCATAAATTTCCCGACCACGTGTTCAAGCTAAAGAAAGCACTTTATGGCCTCAAACAAGCCCCCAGAGCTTGGTATGAAAGGCTAAGTAGCTTCTTACTTGAGAAAGGTTTTTCAAAAGGGAAAATTGACACTACACTGTTTATAAAATCTTTTAAAGACACTATTCTGTTGATTCAAATTTATGTTGATGATATCATTTTTGGTTCTACTGATGAAACCCTCTGTCAAGAATTTGCCAAGTGTATACAGACAGAATTTGAGATGAGCATGATGGAAGAGCTCAACTATTTTCTTGGTCTGCAAGTGAAACAAATGGCTAATGGAACTTTTATCTGTCAATCGAAGTATACCAAGGACATGCTGAAGAAGTTCGATCTTGACAACATCAAACCAATCAGCACTCCAATGGCTACTTCAACCAAACTCGAACCAGATGAGAGCGGCAAACCCGTTGATCAACGTAAGTATCGAGGTATGATAGGCAGCTTACTTTATTTAACTGCTAGTCGCCCCGATATCATGTTTAGTGTTTGCCTATGTGCTAGATATCAAGCAAATCCTAAGGAATCTTACATGACCACGGTTAAGCGTATCTTTCGATACCTTAAGGGTACGGTTACAGTGGGCCTATGGTATCCCAAGTCAACATCATTTGACCTCATCGGTTACTCTGATGCTGACTTTGCTGGATGCAAGGTCGACCGTAAAAGTACGAGCGGCACGTGTCATTTATTAGGAAAGGCTTTAGTCTCATGGTTTAGCAAGAAGCAGAACTCTGTCGCACTATCCACAACAGAAGCTGAATACATAGCAGCTGGGCGTTGTTATGCACAAATTCTGTGGATGAAGCAAACCTTTGAAGACTATAAGTTATCTTTCATGCATATTCCTATATTCTGTGACAATACTAGTGCCATCAATTTGACTAAGAACCCTGTCTGCCACTCACACACTAAACACATTGAGATCAGACACCACTTTTTGCGTGATCATCAGCAAAATAGCACGATTAACTTAGAATTTATTGACACTGATCATCAGCTAGCAGATTTCTTTACTAAGCCATTATCCGAAGAGCGCTTCAATTATCTTTGTCGTGAACTCGGAATTTTGGATGAAGCAGTTATAAGTTGAGACTTACTTGCGTAAATGTCGAGTATATTTTGATTCTTTTATGATAAATTTATTATGGGTACAAGCCGAAAGGGTTCTTCTGACAAAAAGGCGTAAAAGCCTAAGCGACACGGTGCACTAGTCCTCAGGACTACCGCTAGCTGGGATCCGGCCCCTGCAGCTAACCCATGGCAAATTTGAAATACTGAATTACAATATATTTTCTTGTTTATTATATGGTTTGTTCCGATTTATTATTGCCTAGTTGATCTTTCCTAAAGTTCATTCTGACCTTTGTGTACCTCTCTATGTACTTCATTGTTTTCATCAAACTTTTATCCTCAAAATCTCTTTTGTTCAACACTTAATCAATTTTTCTATCTTTTCAGCCTGCTTTTAGTTCTGGACCACTAATCCAGAACTCGGGCCGAACTCTGCCCCTAACAGAGTTCGGGCCGAGTTCGGTCCCTAAGTTCCAGCGTCGGGATCTGGCTCTGCCGTTGGATCAATTTAGATCCTATGGTCAATATTTCATCCGACCAAAGACAAACCCCTACTTTATGTTGAGACTCCTTCTCTCTCCTTCACCATTGCCTCCTTCCTTACCTCTCCAAACTCTTTCCTTCAAACCCTAACCCTAGTTTTTGATCTAGAGTGCTCCATTGCTCCTCAAAATCAAGGAAAAAGGGTTTCTCGTCATTCTCTTCCACTGTTTATTAATCATTTGAGGTATCATTCTTGTCTTCTATACTTTACTCTATCAAGTTTTTATGGCTCCTCGCTTGTTCAATCGTGGAAAGAGGATTCGAACTGAGAGTGTTTCCTCTTCGGATACTCCTCCGACGAAGGAACATATCATTGAACAACTTCAACCACCTCATCCGTTGTTCAACCCACCTCGTCCTCGAAACCCTTCTACCTATGACAACCGATTATTTGTTTCACTAGATGCCTCAAACAACTGGTTTAGTGACTATCAGAATCGTCAGGTATTCGCAGGACATCCTATTAATTTTTCTATCTTCTCTCAATATGATTCTTTATTTCATGACCTCTGCTTTGATGAGCTTGTCACTACCACTTCTGCTATCTATCGTCATGCTGTCCAAATGTTCTACTGCAATATGACCTTTGACGATCTCCATATTTATTCACGAGTTGCAGGTATAAATATATCTTTTGATGACTTTGACTTAGCCGAATATCTTGATCTTCAAGAGCCCAATTCTTGGGAAAAGCTAGTTGACGCTCGCTCGTTCCGTTTTCCCGACGGAATTTCCCTTGAGAGCTTCAAGGACGATTTGTGTACTCCATACACACGTCCTCGCAAGCTCACGGCTAAATATCTCAACCCATATTTTTCTGATCTTCATTGGATTATTTCTAACACCATTCTATCCAAAACAGGTTCCCATGATGACATCACTTATCTTGAAATATCTGCTCTTTATCATCTTCACTTTGGAATTTCTTTCAATCTTCCACGTACAATGATGGACTGGATGATTCACTGTAGGAAGAAACCACGAGCTCTGGTTTATCCTCTGTACCTTCCTATGATCTTTCCTGCATTTAACATACCACTTGATATCTGTCCGCTCTTGCCTGCTCCTGCTTTCCTGTCCAAGGCACGTCGTACTCAGGCAGTTGTCGCCTCTCCTGAGGCCTCTGAGCATTCTGATGATGAGGAGCCTGACGCCCCTCCTTTCGGTCAGGATGCACCACCTCCACCTGCCACTCTTGACTCCATCCAGACCATGCTCCAGGATCGTTTCTACTTAGAGGCTGATCGGTGGGCTCAGATGGACTACCGTACTACCCTGCAGATGAGTGCACTCAGCAACTCGCTGCATGATATTCGGTACTCCATGTCCCATCATCCTACTATGCCCATTTCCATGCAGCGGGATCCCGATCGTGAGGGATATCGCATTGATGATCCATGGGTCTTGCGTTACCTGGATCCGAGTGCTGCTCTTGTGGATCCCGACGTTCCAACTCTCCTGGACCTTCTCGTGCTCCGTGATGGAGATTGGCTCGATCTGCTGCTACTACTGATGATCTTAGTTATTTTTTTGCTTTCAGTTTTTTAGTTTATTATGGTTTTATGTAGCTGGTTTTATGTACTCTGTTTATGAGTTGGCCACTTGGTTTGGTGGATGACATTATCTGTCCTTTATCATAGTTTTACTTTATGTCAGTGACTTATTTTGCATAGTATTTTACTGTTTCTTCTCTGCTTGGTGTGGTTGCATTACTATTCGTTGCTTCTTTATATTGCTAACTGCCAAAAGGGGAAGAAATATGTATAGTTTTGTGCTTGTTTTGCTTTTGGGAGATATTATCTATCAGGCCACAGGTTCTATGCATTCGTATATCTGTGTATATCTGTGCTTGTTCTTGCTCTGGGAAAATATTATCTATCAGGTCACAGGTTCTATGCATTTTGTACGGGGGAGAGCTATAGCTTCTAGCTCGACACCGTTCATGGTTTACGGGGGAGCTATCTTCTTTTAGCTCAGGCATCGTTTATGGGGGAGCTATGTTACAATCAACTGTGTCCAGGTATGAATATTGAAATATACATATATTATTTTGTCAATTATCAATATGGGGGAGATTGTTGACACAAAGTCACAGTCAACCAAATATTGACTACATTGACTAAATAATATTTGTATTAATTCAATACGACACACGACGACTGCATTCAGTTCAAGACAGATGACAGCTCAATCTCCGGCTCTCAGTGTTCTGGAGTCTGTATTTTATAATTTCATTGAGTCTAGACTTGTGTACTCTGAGTCATGCTGAGCTCTTGGAACTTAGTCTATAACCTATCCAAAATCCCTAGCTCCACTGAACCAAACACTGCCCAAAAAGCCCCTTTGAACCACTCTGTGCTCTGGAGACAGAGTTCAGGCCGAACTCTGCCTCCACACAGAGTTCGGGCCGAACTCTGTCCCCTAGAAATCAGGAACCCTAATTTTAGGGTTAGCTGGTTGCTAGTTGTCCAACGGCCAAATTTTTGAATTTTCCTACCCGAATTTTGGCCGAATTCTGCCTATAAAAACACTATAAATAGGGCATGAATTCTCTCATTTCAACTCATCCAATCTTCTCTTCTCTTCTCTCTTATAAGCTCAATAAGCCATACCCTTCCCATCTACTAGCCACAAGCCTCCTAAGTCTCGAGTGCTCAGCATCTCTCAGTTAGGATTCTTGTGCAAGAGTCGAAGAAGTCGCTTGGACAATTCCAAGCAAATCGCCACTGCGATCCTCTGTTAGAAGTTGACGTGCTCTTCTGAAGAAAAGGCACGGGTTGTAAACTACTATTTCACAAATAGTGGATTTAATCCTGAGCTAGAGTTCTCAGGCCTGGACTAGTCCTCCACGAGGGAAACCAGGTTAAAATTGCTGTGTTTGCGTATGCTCTTCTGCTCTTCATTTATTTTCCGCACTTTACTCTGATTATTTATTGTTGGTGAAAGAGTTATTTTTAATTGGCTATTTTTCTATATAAACTCTATTCACCCCCCTCTAGAGTTGCCAAACTGTTCTTCACATCTATCAGTTGTTGTCTTTCTAATCTTGTCTTAGGATCAGTTTCATGGCATATAATATAAAGCCTGTCCCGTATTACCAATATCAAGTGTCGTATATGAATATCATTCGCAACTTACCATACTTACCATACGATCTTTCCTGTCCAAGGTAAACCAAGTTAGCCAGCATATTATACGTAAAGACTTAACGGATTTATATAAGCATTCAAGTGCGTCAAGGGCGTGTTCTTGTCTCAGGTTAACGAAGTATTCAAATTTGTCAAGATATGTTATATTCAAAAGCTTTGTTCAGTTGTTCGTTCAGTTACTTAATTATTCAGGTTACTCATGTTGTCAGGATGTGATATACTCGAGCATTGTTTAGATACATTTCATTCAGTTACTTAGTATGTTCAGCTTCTTCAGATTACTTGTTTTAATGCAAGGCCTTACACGTGGATTGCCGCAATCGAGCCAACTTAATCTATATGCACCGGTCGCTAGCACCATAAGCCATTTGGACTATTCATCTTGCTATCATGGTTTCCTTTCAGTCGGTGATGGCTGGTATACCCTGATAGGCCATGTAATACCCAACTTATGCCTCTTATGCTGACCAAGCCCTCACACAAGCCGCCTGTAAGCCATAATTTTGCCTAGACCGGCCACGATGTCATTGATCGTTGCCTTGGAATTCTTATTCACTTCTTTCCCTTGTGTACGAGTTGTCCGCGATAATTTTATATTGTCTTATCATTTTTAACTTAACAGACTGTCTTTGAGCCATAGGCTATCTTTGAACCATAGTCGAATACCGACTAGGTTGGAGCCGGCATCCGTACAGCGCGGGTAGCGAGCCCCGTTGCACGTTCCCGTCATACCTATGGCTAATCATTCTTCTTTTCTTTTATGCCTTTCTTTTCTTTCATTTATTCACTTATTCGATCATTCATTCATACATTCATTCACTTATTCATTTGTTCATTCATTCATTATGCAGCACCCTGTACTGGAACCACCTTGGCGTCCCAACGGTCCCGAAGCCTTTCGATATTTCTATTACTCTGCTCGGAATGACTATTTCATAATTTTTCTGCTTTATTTCAGTGAACCAATTATTGTTTTGTGCTTCAAGTTGTAGTACGTTCTAAGTGACAAGCATTTCGTTCATGAGTTAACGCATAGACAATTCTATTCAAAAGTATGATGTGCCTTGGCACGAGCATGGAGTGAGGTATGAGGTTCAAGTAACTTTCCAAGTTTCTTTTCATGTTCTACATAAGCATGCAAGATGGGATTATTCCCTTAGCAAGGTGCATTGAGTCATTTTATTAGTATGCTGGGAGTTATCGCCCAGAGATTCTAGCAATATTGTCCGAATTATTATGTCTGGGCTAAGGAAAGACATGTTCATCAGAGCCACCCACCTTAGCGATGCACGCATCGGCCAAGCGAGACTCCGAGCGCGCCTTTAAACGTCTAAGTCTGGATTCTTCTTAAGAGCCAACATAACTCTTACATCGATTCATATCGATACTTCATCGGGTCAACGCAACTCTTCGAGTCAACGATTGAAATGTGTCGTTGCACTTGCCATTTGAATTGGTATTCCATTAGGGCGGAGCAGGTCGTATATACTACTCAGAACAAGTCTCGTCCTCGAGACTTCCCGAGTGCAAGTCATCCTACCATTCCTTAACTCATGTCGTGTGCATATTTTAGACAATTCCTATCGAATGGATTTATCCTTCGATAGCATCGAACTATACTTGGGTACCTTTCTAAGTTCTGTGCTGCATGCGTTTAGCAAATTTCATCAAATGACTTTACCACTCATTCGAGAGTTGATGGTACTCACTCAGTCATCGTGTTTATATGACTTGGTCACTATTGTGCCATATTACGGGACTATAAAGGTCACACAAGGTACGTTATAATTCACCAAACATTAAGGTCGTAGACTAAGGCTAACTCACTCATCCATGCGTATCTCAACTTGCTCACTTGCAGCTGCATTCGAGTTCATCATATCGCTGAATTTGGATTGTGTACATATTCAAGGCGTCTCCGAATATATACATTTAAACCAAGCTTCGTGATAGCAAAGTCAGACAAGCTTCCCGTGATAGTTTTGAATTGCCGATTGTTTTATGAACTCGATTTAAAATCGAACTCTATTTCATTTCTTATCGTCTATCTCGATCCTCGAGATGATCTGATTCATTTTTCAAGCGTTCTCGTCTTATAAAATTTACAATTTTTTTAGTGGAGTCGACCAAATTCCAAGTAATTCTTGTCCGATCCAAACCAAGCATTCCACTACCATCAAGTATGTCTTCCCATCAATGATTTAAATTCGTTATCCCAACTTTTCTTGCGTATTACTGATTTCTATCATTCACTTCGTTTGGGGCTGTTAATGTTGTCGCTAACGTATACTCCCAGTTCCACGTCCTAACTCTAAGTCTTATTACCCTAGATTTATCGTCCGTCCAAACGATACTCTAAAGTCAGTCACACAGGTTTAATCACTCGACATAGGGTTGTCCACCTATCCTCTAGGTCAGCTCCCAAGGTCATAGTAACAAGTCAAGTTCTTGGTTCATCGTGAAAAGTCGTTGCACGACGTTTATCCCAATTCTATGGTCAAACCATTGTTCGTTCGTACATGATACTCTATCCAAGCTCGTTTTACTCAAATTTTTAAACATCGAGCAGTGTTCATCCTATTCGTATGAAGAAATTTTCATATGAGGTCCGAGTCCATTCAGCAAAGTCATCTTACAATAGGTTCTCCTCAACCAAATCCTCGGCATATAAATATCGCACGTCCAAACTAGCAATTTGTATAGTCTATCTCTTCAAATATGTTTGATATAATTCACCCATTCATCCTATCCAATTCACGCAGTCGATCACAAGGTTGTCTAGCATAATAATATGTCACATCCCAATCTTACGCAAGTTTGATTATCCACGGGGGACATGAATCACCATGCCAACGTTCCCGCGAGATAATCATCCTCATCAGAACGTAACTCTTGTATTGAGTCTAGACTAATTTATTCTCTATATGCAGATTGGGTCTATTAAATCCTCAAGTTTACTTAATCATCAATCACAAGTCCGAACAATCTAAATTGCCACATCCCAATTTTTTCGAGTTCGATCATTCCTGCTGGACATGAATCACCATGGTAATGCCCATACGGAATGAACGTCCCAAATCCGACGTGACGCATGTGTGAGGCTGGAGTTACACTCGTGCAAGACAAGATCGTTGTCGTTGTGGTTATCACTGAACAATCAAGTCACTTCCCTTTCATCTAAACATTCATTTCTATCAAAATCCTAAACATAGCATCCATTGAAACAATAACTTTTAACACAATCATCATTCATCCAATCAGAGTACCCCAGAGTTATCGTACATCGATCTTTGATACGCTTCTATACCATCGATAATGTACATAACCTGATGATCTTTATTTGCAATGAAATTCGAGTCGTGCAACTTAATTCCTCAATTCACATTATTCCATGCTACCTCAAGTCATTGAGCAACATCCATTCTAAATTCTTAGTCATTCTTCATATCTTCAAACCAACGTTCATGCACGCTATCTTCTAATCGTGCTATCATCGATCCCGTTTATGAGTATTTTACCTCAAATCAAGTTTCACTCTATTTGACTATTCTGAAATCACACGTACGATCCACCAAGTTTTTTCGACCAAGATATCCATTCGTTTTATCGTTCCGAATCTCTATTCAACTATTTCGTAATTTGTACTACACATTCATAAATTGTCCAAGCGATATCTCGTTTGAGACCCTCAAAATCATGACCAACTAAGCGTTACTCGTTCTATGGCTTTGCGCGATAACACCATTTGCGGATATACTCGTAGCTACCCGTAAAATCCTTATTTTCATCCGAACAATTTCCAAGACGTCCATACACCACTCAGGGTTCGAGCCACTCGACTAATCGTCAAAACTTATTCTTATTCTTCTTCGAGACTATCACATACACCACTCGAGGTCAAGTCATTCTACAAATTCTCGAAATGATCATTAGATTCACAATCGACACGTTCAAATATATGTTCGCTCGTTCCTCAAAATCTAAGAACTATTCCCCGTGTTTGCCTTAGCATTGGTTCGAAAGCGTCTTTATCAATATACACTCTGAGTGTAACTTTTTCTCGTCCGAGCGATATTCAATTTCGTTTGCAAGATCGCTCGCACCAGAAGGTATAGGTGCGCGATACTCGACACAACTTAGCCAAAATCTGTATCCATAGCCGTCCTATTCAACTATACTTCGATCTCATACACTACTTCGCTATTGTCAACGTAAGATTATTTAGGAACGCACACCACTTGCTAACTTTAGCATGGTTTTCTTTCAAATCAAGTCTGACATAGTTTAGCACAAACGCCTTCGCATATCGATCCTGTTTCAACTGAATACTTGTAAAAGCTTTTAAAAGTATTAGACTTATTGTATGGAACATCCCAAGGAACAACGAAAGAGAGTGCACACTTCTTTTGTCCATAATCGAGCTTTCAAAACTGAGAGAATCAATATGAAGTCTAAGGATGTATAGCCGTGCTTTGATACCAATCTGTCATGTTCCGATCCCAGAGGACCGATCGTCCTCACTAAGGCGTGATGCCGCGTGAGGCTAGGTTGCGCTCACGGAAGGCCAGGTTCTAAAACGGCAGATTGAAGGCTAGGCCACAGAGCCGTACTGAGTGTCTCAATTTGCAGCGGAAAGTAAATAAACACAAAATCAAATTCTTTAATAATATTCAAGAAGTATTACATGCGGCGCTAGGCCGAGATTACAAATTGCTTAAGCCCTCTCTCTCAAAACATAAAAGACGTACCAAACAGCTTACAACATGGGTTAATACATGGTGATGTTCAAACACATTATGTCATATATATGGTACTTCTGCTCTTTTGCGATGTTCCAAGACTCCAGAGTTAGCTCCGCATCTTAGCACGTTCGAGGAAAGTCTCCATACCCGACGAGGTTCTCCTGCAAGCTGCAAATAATCTATGTGGTTATCAGTACATTGTTATGCACTAGTGGGGAGGCTAGCTCGCCCACTCGCTATTATTACCAAATACGTTCGATTTAATTTTGCACACCATCTATCAGTTGTTGTCTTTCTAATCTTTGCTTAGGATCAGTTTTATTGCATATAATATAAAGCCTATCCCTGTTACCGATATCAAGTATCACATGTGAATAGCATTCGCAACTTACCATACTTACCATATGATCTTCGCTGTCCAAGGTAAACCAAGTTAGCCAACATATTATACATTAAGACTTAATGGATTTGTATAAGAATTCAAGTGTGTCAAGGGCGTGTTCTTCCCTCAGGTTAACGAAGTATTCAAATTTATCAAGATATGTTATACTCAAAAGCTTTGTTCAAATGTTCATTCTGTTACTCAATTATTCAGCTTACTCAAGTTGTCAGGATGTGATATACTCGAGCGTTGTTTAGATATATTTCATTCAGTTACTTAGCATGTTAAGCTTCCTCAGATTAGTTGTTTTAATACAAGGCCTCGTATGCAGATTGTCGCAATCGAGCCAACTTAATCTACATGCACCGGTCACTGGCACTACAAGCCATTTGGACTATTCATCTTGGTATCGTAATTTCCAATAAGCCGGTGATGGCTGGTACACCCTGATAGGTCACGCAATACCCGACTTATGCCTCTTGTGCTGACCAAGCCCTCACACAAGCCGCCCGTAAGCCATGATTCCGCCTAGGCCGACTACGATGTCATTGATCGTTGCATTGGAATCCTTATTCACTTCTTTCTCTCATGCACGAGTTGTCCGCGACCATTTCGTATTGTCTTATCATTTTTAACTTAATGGGCTTTCTTTGAGCCATATGTTGTCTTTGAGCCATAGTCGATTACCGACTAGGTTGGCGGTGGCATCCGTGCAGCGTGGGTAGCGATCCCCGTTGTACGTCCCTGTCATACCTGTCGCTAATTATTATTCTCTACTTTTATGCCTTTTTTTCTTTCATTTATTCACTTATTCGATTATTCGTACATTCATTCACTTATTCATTCATTATTCGTTTATTCATTCATTCATTATGCAGTACCCTGTACGGGAACTGTCTTGGCGACCCAACGGTCTCGAAGCTTTTCGATGTTTCTATTACTCTGCTCGAAATGACTATTTGGTAGTCTTTCCGCCTCATTTCAGTGAACTAATTATTGTTTAGTGCTTCAAGTTATAGTACGTTCTAAGTGACAAGCATTTCGTTCATGAGTTAATGTATGGACAATTCTACTCAAAAGTAAGTTGTGCCTTGGCACGAGCGTGGAGTGTGGTGCAAGGTTCAAGTAACTTTTCAAGTTCCTTTCCATGTTCTACACAAGCATGCAAGATGGGATTATTCCCTTAGCTAGGTGCGTGAGTCATTTTATTACCATGCAGGGAGTTGTCGCCTAGCGGTTCTAACAATATTGTTTGAATTATTATGTGTCTAGGCTAAGCAAAGACAGGTTCATCGGAGCCACCCACCTTAGGGATGAACGCATTGGCCAAGCGAGACTTCGAGCGCGCCTTTGAACATCTAAGTCTGGATTCTTCTGAAGGGCCAACGTAACTCTTGTATCGATTCACATCGATACTTCATCGGGTCAACGCAACTCTTTTGAGTCAACGATTGAAATGAGTCATTGCCCTTATCATTTGAATCGACGTTCTGGTAGGACGGAGTGGGTCGTTACACTTGTGCCTTCAGCATCGGAGCCATGGCCTACTTTGGAGCCGTATATAGATGTCCACGACCACGATGATTACGATAAAGGGGGGGTGAACATAGTTTTTGACATTGTGGGGCTTAGTTTCAATCCAGACAATCATGATGAGGATATACCGAATGCTAATTTTGTAAAGTTTATAGAGCTGTTGGAGAATGCAAGGACTCCTTTGAATCCTGGTTATGAGGATCATTCACCTTTGGAGGAGGTTACAAGAATGCTGAGCATCAAGTCCAATTTTAACACGTATCAAGAATGTTACAACCGAATTATCTAGTTGATTATAAAGATCTTGTCGGAGGGTGCCAAGTTACCTACAAACATCTACCGATGTAAGAGAATGGTAATGTCGCTCTGGATGGGATATGATAAAATTTATGCATGTTACAACGGATGCTTGTTCTACTATAAGGATGATAAGGATGAAGACGTGTACAGATTTTGTGGGGCTGAATGCTACAAGACAACAAGTATAAGTAGGACTCCCGGTACAAAAAAGCCGACCGATTAGATGCACTCCTTGTTGTTTGCCATTAAATATCAAGAACAAAAATTACAGAGAAATTGAACTTGATTACAAACTCGCTTGTACAAGAGAAAGCCTAGAAAGAAATCCTAGGAAACAATCTAAGTACAATTGTTTAGTTTTTTATTCCGGGGGATGACGATGGTGGCTCGAAAAAGTATAGCAAATCTGCCTTACTCCTTGGACTATCAGACGTAGTCTTTGCTCTTGAAGAAATTTGCCAGCCTTTGATTGCCAACCTTTTGTATGGGTGTAGTACCCTGCTATTTATTGTGATTCCTGTAATAGCAGATTTTGGGCCGCATAAAGGGCCACGTGGCTACGTGTCTGTAACAGCACACAAAGACTCGATCTTGGGCTGCCAGCTGGTGGGAGTTGTTGGGATTTCGTTGTAGCGAACCTGGGTGGTTGAGACTTGGTCAAATTGCCATGTGTCCCTATATAAATTAGAGTCTAACTCATTTTGGTCGTATAGTAGCCTTAGGGTCCTTGCTTCTGGGGCTCGGCTCCGCTTGGCCGCATGGGATCTTTGAGAACCTTGCTTCTGCGACTTGGTTTCACTTGGCCGCATGGGATCTATGAGAACCTTTCCTCTACGGCTCGAGTCCCCTTAGCCGCATGGGGCCTTCGAGAGCCTCGCTTCTACGACTCGAATTGTCTTAGCCGCATGTGGTCTCCAGGGGCACTGCTTCTACAGATTAGTTTCGCTTGGCCGCATGGGGCCTCTAGGAGCACTACTTCTGCGGCTTAGTTTCACTTGGCCGCATGGGGTCTCCAGGAGCATGGCTTCTGCGACTTAGTTCTGTTTGGCCGCATGGAGTGATCATCCGCATAAACTCTATCTTTTTCATGCTTCTACAAGATCCCCTTCAAAGTTTTCAAATTGCAGATTTGGAATACTTTAAATAAGAAGCATAGAGAAGAAACGTCAAGCCGTAGGAAAGCTTTGAGCCGCAGGGAGATCTCGATCCACAGGAAAATTTTGAGCCGTAGAGAGACTCTGTCCAGCTGTCACTGCTGTATTTAATGCTCGGATTCAGTTTTGGATTTGGTGCTATCTTTTCGGTTATTGTGACAGTTATAAAGGATAGAATTCCGAGGGCCATCATTATCTCTTAGTGGGCACGATAACTGAAGCGACGCCTATTCGTTTACGCTTCTTGGTAGCCTATAAATATGTAGGTCATACGACATCAAGAGAACTCCTATTACTTTCTCTTTTCGTCCTCCTTTCTTTCAATATTCTTTATCTCTCCCGATCATCTATGGCCCCTAAAGCTTCCAAGTCGACCGACACTGCTAACAAAGAAAAGGGGCTTGCCTTACCGTCGATAGCTGTGGGCCCATTCTCAATTCATCTTGACGTACAGCCTTCTATCTATGGTAAGAATGGCGGACGAACGAGCGTTTTGAACTCAAATGGCCATGTCACATGCTTTATATGTCGGTCTGACCACGTTTTGTCACTGTGTCATGGCTTCAATGCCCTTAGCACACAGTTGGCCTTCATGGGACACGTGCCGCATGTGCTCTGTGTGACTGGGTCGTATGGGCCGAACCGCATAAGTATCAGAGTATATGCGGCTTATACCCTATCTGTATCTGGGCCGCACAGGTTCCACACGATTAAGCTGCCTGAGCTCTCCTCTGATCTGGGCCGCGTATGTTCTTTTGTGGCTGGTAATGCGGGTAATAATTTGGATAACTCTTGTGGATCTATTATCCTTTTGCGTACTGATGGTACGAGTAATAGATTTGGATCTTTTGTGGACCTATTACCCTTTTGTGCACTGATGGTGCGGGTAATAGATTTGAAACAAAACCTAACAGAGGTAATATAAACGTGATAGATTCTGAGGTCTTAACAACAAATCTTTTATCCTGGGTTCGGTACAGGTGTTAAGTCAAGATACTATCGGTATCATAGGTAATATAAACGTGACACACGATAATCAGGAATAATTTTTGGTGGACCTATTACTCTACTGCGCACTGGTGGTGTGAGTAATAGATTTTGAGATAAAACTCAACAGAGGTAATATGGACGTGATAGGTTCTGTAGTCTTAACATCGTATCTTTTATTCTAGGTTGGGTACAGGTGTTAAGTCAAAAGACTATCGATATCAGAGGTAATATGGACGTGACACACGATAATCAGGAATAATTTTTGGTGGACCTATTATTCTTCTGCGTACTGGTGGTACGAGTAACAGATTTTGATACAAAACCCAACAGAGGTAAAATGGACATGATAGGTGCTGTGGTCTTAACACCATGCCTTTTATCCCAAATTGGGTACAGGTGTTAAGTAAAGAGACTATCGGTATCAGAGGTAATAAGGACATGACACACGATAATCGGGACCAAAAAGTTTACTCAGAGATGACAATAAGCCTGACAGACTCCGGTGAGATGAAGCATTAGAGTGGAAGTTCAGAGGTATCAGCGTACATGACTCGCCACTCAGGGAGATGCGATGTGAATCCACTCGAAGCTAATAGAGTATGAGTTCAGAGGTACTTGGTATACATAACTCGATAGTTTAGGAGATTTAGTGGTTTGAGGAAGTACCAACATGTCTTTAGACATAGTATTTCTAAAGGAACTTGCCGTTTATGGGCATCATGAGCAAGTCACCATTCTGTTTCGCGAGCCGGTATGCGCCGTTGGAGAATATGGTCTCGATGATGAATGGACCCTCCTATTTGGGCTGGAATTTGTCGGTAGTTTTGTGAGTCATGACCATCGATTTACGAATGGCCAAGACGAGATTGTCTATTTAGAATGTCCTATGCTTGACTTTCTTATTGAAGGTCCGAGAGAAGCGTGCTTGATAGAGCTCGATGCTTTGTTGAGCTTGTAAATGCTTCTCATCTAAGACTTCCAATTCTTGTAGCCGTCGGTGGTAGTTATCATCCAACGTCAACCGGTAAGTAAGGGCCATACGAAGTGAGGGGATTTGGGTCTCCAATGGGAGAACTGCCTTGCTCCCGTACACCAGAGAGAATGGTGTATTTCCTGTAGCCGTCTTGTAGTGCGGTATGCCCATAAGCATTCATCCAACTTTTTATTCCAGTCGTGCTTATTTGAAGACACGAACTTCTTGAGAAGCTTAATTATGGTCTTGTTAAAAGTTTCAGCCAGACCATTAGCCGATGGGTCGTAGGCCGTTAAAACCACATTCTGGATCTGATTCTTGTTACAGAATCGATAGAAAGCATGGCTTGCGAACTGCAGACCATTATCATGAATGATCCTCCGGGGCAGTCTAAAATGGTAGATGACATGATATTTTATGAAACTGATCATGTTTGATGTCTTTACCTCTGCCAGCGGAATAGCTTCTGCCCACTTGGAGAAGTAGTCGGTAACTGCATGTATAAACAGATATCCCCTAGACAATGGCGGGGTAATTGGGCCAAAGATGTCCAATCCTCATGCTTCAAATGGCCAAGAGGCCACTGTTGGGTACAAAAATTCGGATGGCAGATGTATAAAATCTGTGTGGATCTGACAAGACTTACACTTATTTGCATAATCTACTGCGTCTGCTACCATTGTAGGCCAATAATAGTTCATCGGACGGAGAAGGTCTTGCAACTTCGGGCCAGGTTCATGAGCCCTGCAAACGCCATCGTGAGCCTCGCATAGGTCCCATCGTAGGATCGTCAATATAATATTTTGTTTCTGTGTCATAAAAGAATATAAGAGAACGCTTTCTGATTGAAGTAGCTTCTTTCACATTGTCTGGCAGAATTCCGTAGACTGTAAAGTCGATGAAGGGGAGTCTCCTGTCTTGTACGCCATTGGCTATCTGGGCGGAGTAACTCTTACCTAGTTGAATATTAATTTTAGGACAGACCAACTCATGGCCTATCACGTCGATTAGACAATGAGCATGACTTGGAACCGCCAAAGAAGCAGCGAGGTCTGCTAGGGCATCGGCTTCAATATTCTGGAGTCTAGGAACATGCTCTATAAAGAACCCCTCCAAGGTTGCAATGATGGTAATTGCTGTCTGATGATAGGGAATCAGGTCTGCGTTATGGACCTCTTATGAGCCCCGGATTTGATTAACAATCAACTGTGAGTTGCCATATGCTTCTAGGTTTTCGACCCTCACTTCTTTTACGAGTCAGAGTCCACTGAACAGGGCATTATATTTAGCTATGTTATTTGAATAGGGTTCTGTGAGAGAATATGCCCGATTGACCACCAATCCAGAGGAAGAAATTAATACTATTCCGGTTCCAGTGACGATATCACCTTGGGGCCCCGTCCTTGAAGCACCGTCGAAGAACATCCGCCATACAGCATCATATGAAGTCATGTTTGATTTAATAACTTCGTTTGTTATTTTTTTCATAGATTTTGGTTGTTTCTGAGCCTGGATGGGATGCTAAGAAGTCGACCAAGGCTTGACCTTTGACAGCCTTCTGTGGAACAAAAACTATATCATAGGGATAACAGTATCGCCCAGGTGGCTAGACGAGAACTGAGTACGCCCGGCTTGGTCATGAGAACCCTGAGGGGGTTTACTCGTGAGACAACATGGATGGTCTGCCCTGTCAGATAGTGTCGTGTCTTCTGAATATCGAACACCAAGGCATGGCATTCCTTCTCTATGACGGTATACCTATGCTCCGGCCCCACCATCATTTGGCTGAGATAATATATGGCTTGTTTGTGCCCCACATCATTGTTCTATGCTAGCAAGGTACCGAAGGAGTGTTCCATCGCTCGTACACAGAGCATGAAGGGCTTTCCGGTGACCGGGGCTACCAAAACTGGCGGATTCATCAGGTATTCCTTAATATCATTAAAGGCGCGCTGACATTCCTCATTCCATATGAAAGAGACGCCTTTCTTCATGAGTTGTGTGAAGGGTTGACATCTCCCTGAGAGGTTAGATATGAACCTCATGATGTAGGCTAGTCTTATCTGAAGGCCGCAGAGTTCACGGAGGTTCCTCGGTGGACTCATCTCCCGGATTGCTTTTGCCTTATCGGGGTATATGTAAATGCCCCGAAAAGTAATAACAAAGCCCAAGAATTTTCTGTTGGACACGTCAAGAAACGACTTGGTGGGATTCATCTTCAGATTGTGTGCTCGCATAAGGTTGAACACTGTCCTTAAATCGTATAAGTGATCATCCTTGGAGTGATTTTTAACGGCGATGTCGTCAAAGTAACACTCCACCGTCTTGCGTAAGTGATCTCTGAAGATGACACTCATAGCTCGTTTATATGTAGTACCGACGTTCTTTAGGCCGAAGGGCATAACTGTGTAACCATATACGCCGATCGGAGTTCGAAATGACCTATGCTTCTCATTATTAGAAGACATTTTGATTTGATTGTATCCTAAAAAGCCAACCATAAAGGACATACGCTCGAAGCCATACGTATTATCGATCATTATGTCGGTAATGGAAAGAGGGAATTCATCCTTAGGATATGCCGCATTCAGATTGAGGAAGTCGATGCAGATTCGGATCTTTCCATTCTTCTTGACGACTGGTACTATATTAGCTATCCATTCTGGGTGTTGCTTCTCATGGATGAAACCACTAGCTATATGCTTGTTTACTTCTACTTCGATGGATTTCATGATGTCTGGACGGATCCACTGTTGTTGTTGTTTGACTAGTTTTGCGTCTAGATGAATATTGAGCTTATGAAGTACGATCTCGGAGTTTAGCCCTGGCATGTCTTCATAACTCCAAGCAAAAAACGTCGATATATTCTCTGACGAGTTGTAACAATGACTCATGCTCATCGTCCGTTAGGCTTTTACTGACGAAGATTGGCTTTGGAGAGGATTCGTTGTCGAGGTCAACTTGCATGACTTCATCTTCAGTGGGAGGGTCTCGTTGTTCAAAGCATTTATCTTATTGTGTATCCAACTGTTGGGCCTATGGCTCCAATTCAAGAGGTTCAAGTAGATCTTCGTCGTCCTCTTCAATGTCAACGGATGCCATGTTGACAGATAATGTCTTCCTGAATATATCTCCAATGCTATCATCGAAATCGTATGCAGACGATTCGGATGAGTGAGAATGCCACTCGCATTCCTCATCGGAGCTCTCGGGCGTTGTTGTTGGTGTAATATAACCGAGACCATGTCTTGACTTGCTGTAATAATCCCAAGGTTTTTCGGCCGGGGCTGACAGCTGCAGAGGCGATCGCTGGCCGTTGCCATAATTCAGACCTGCGGTAGTCTCCATGTCGTACCCCTGCTTTTCCATGATATACTTGGCTTGGGGACTATAAAGGTAGAGCGGCCATCTTCTAGAGTCGGGTTCGAGATCGAACTCTTCTGACATAAAAGGTTGAGGACCTTCTTTTTGGCCGAAAATGTTCGTATGATCCCCTTTTGTTCTGTCTGGGACTAAGAAGCAGCCACCTCTAATGGGAGTAAGTAGATTTGCGGTTTGGACGGTTGTCACCTGTGTTTTCAGGTTAATGTATAGACCTTGCTCCATAGCATACATCAGATTGGTCTCAGGATAGTTCAAAGATAGCCTCTTATTGATGAAATAAGAAATTTTGTCTACAGGGATTACATCATGAGGAGAGGGACTATCCACCTGTGCAACCAGATACTTTACGAGTTCTGTAACCTCTTCATCTACACCCTGCATGACCGAAGGTTGGGATGCTGTCTTAGGCAACTTGACCACAAAGGGTTCTGCTTGTGGCATTGGCTTGCCTGAGGGCCTCGGATCAATACTTGGTTGTCGGCTCGTCTTGGGGAGACGGATAACCATCGGCTCGATAGATGATTTTGCATCTTCCGATTGCTTTTGACTGGATCTTGGCAATTGGATCACCATCGGCTCCACAGAGGGCCTCGCATCTTCCGCTCGCCTTTGATGGGATTTTGGCAATCGAATCACCATCGGCCCCATGACGGGTTTTGGCTCCTGGCTGGTCCTCGAGAGTCGGATGACCATCGATTCCAACTGTACAACTGGGGCGGGGGAACCGGACACCTCTTTATGCAAAGTTGCGACAAGGGGTACGGCTTTGTCCGATTTACGGGCCTGGAGATAGATTTTCAAAGGTTCCTCTAACCCTGTTATGGCCTCCAGTTCGTCAGTTATGTGCTTCGTGGATTCTTCATATAGACAACCCTCCGAAGAGTAATAAGACTCAACCCCTTTGAAGGGATCAATGTCGACAAATTCCGTCTTCACGAAGCCGTGCTTACTGACATACTTGAAGCACTGGTGGAGTGTGGATGGCACGATCATATTGTCATGTATCTATGGACGCCCCAAAAGGATATTGTAGGATGTATCTGCGTCTATGATGTAGCAGGTAACCTCCGTCTTCAGGTCGCCAATCTGACATTTCAAGTGGATCTTTCCCAGGGGATAGCTCTTTCCCGAGTTGAAACCGCTAATGGCAGTATTGGTTGCCGCTAGCCGATGCATAGGAATGCCGAGGACTTGAAGCAGGCTTTTCGAGATAATGCTTATTGACGAGCCATGATCAATGTGCATCCAATCCACCTTGATGTCGCCTATGTATCCAATTGTAGTACAAGGGGCAGTCATGCAAGTTGGTCTTGATCAACTTGTCATGTGGGGTGAATACGATATTGGGCATTGCGTCTGCATAATTACTACCATAGAGATCTGCCGATGAGTCTTCCCCTGTAGGCTTGACCTGGGCTAAGTAGGCGTCAGCATTCTAGAGCGCTTCGCTCAATACAACACGAAGATCCTTGGAGAGCCTTAGGAGTTCGTATAACGACAATTTTGCCGATGTATTAGCCAGTTGTGCTAATATATTAAAGTTGTAAGGTCTCTCCAGTCCCTGAGGTGCATCCTTACGGTGCGATCTGTCGAAGCGAGTTTCCTTCGGCTTGGACCTGTCTGCCGGTGGAAGCTGAGGCGGCCCCGGAATATCGGTAGCAGGCAGCGTTGCCGACTGAGGCTCTTCGACTGAATTACCCAGAGTGGACTGGACTTGTACCCCAGACTGGGTAATAACAGCCGCCGCCTCCTCAGCTTCGGCTGAAATTGTATGGCAGGATCTGGCCTTCTTGCATTTCTTTTTACTGGTTGAAGATGACACCGCCAGGGTAACTTCGGGCACTAAGTTTGGGTACACCCACATGACCTCTCCTCGTGACGTGGTTAGAGATACCAAGCCAGTCTTCTGGTCCCGGACGGTTCGAAGATTAGTAACCTCCATCGTTGTCCGGAGGATAGGTATTACCCCGTCTTGAGTTTTGGTTAGGAGGAAGTCGCCGAACTGAACTGATACCATGTTCACAGCCACAATAACCTCTTCAAAATCTAGCGACAGAGCTTTGGAGTCGATAATATTCTGGATGAACCGCTTTAATTGGATGCAATCATGAGTAGAATAATGGATATAGTGGTAGAAGTAGTAATATTTTGGGTCCTCTATCTCCGTCGCTCGAGGCTCATGTCTTGGTGGAGGGAGTTCGATCCTACCTCCTTGCAAGAGCATGTCGAAGATAGGCTTGACATGACTATCTTCAAATGAGTAATTCACCTTGGGCTACAGAGCTTCTGCCTGCTTTTGCTCAGGCTTTTTGGTCGTACCAGCGACCATGGCCTGTTTTTCCTTGGTGTCCCGGTTATTGGTGGTGCCGCCACTATTGTTGTTATTGGAGGTGGTACTGGGACGTTTGCCTTTGTCCTCTCCATCTGGGATGTGTAGTCCCAGCTGGCGAGCCTTCTTTATTTTTGCCTCCGTATTGGTAGCGCTTATGATGAAGGTCGTCCAATCCCTAAACTGATCTTCGCCCATCCAGAGACTAATTACAGGGAGCAACTTCTTCTGGAAGATTTTAATCAAGGAGCTTTCGGGATTGCCTTGGGGTAATCTCATCGCGGTTTGGCAAAACCGCTCGATATAGTTTCTCGTTAGCACCCTTTCCCCCTGAACGACGTCCATAAGAGACGACATTGTCACATCATGCCCCGCTTCGTAGAATCTCTCCAAGAATATATGCTTGAAGCCGTCAAAAGAATGGATGCAGTTGTCCGAAAGGTTGCGGTACCAGTCGCATGCGATCCCCTCCAATGATCCGATGAATAATCGTGTGAGGATGGCATCGCTATGTGGCAAGTGGTCGGTTGTGACCTCAAAATAGGTCATGTATCGACTAGCAGAGGTCTTCCCGTTATATGAATCGTTGTGAAACGGCTTATACCATGGCAGAAAAGGAACATCTCTCCACGCAACGGGATACGGTTGCCGTATTCTGAGGTCTCTGGAGGAGTCTCAGGTATTGAACATTGCTCGAAGCTCCTGGAGTTCCTACCTTACCTCTCTAGCTTTGTCTGCAGCTGAAGGAGCGGATGCTCCTAGAGGATTGTCATCCAAAGGAGGAGCGGTCGTGTTGGAGTCCGCGTTGACTGCGGGTCCCAAGCTTGTTTGTCCAGGCGTCCTTGTTGGTTGAGTCGGCAAGACAGCTTTGATTTCATCTATCGACTTGACCAATGATGGGAGCACGGCTTCAAGTACTTCTAGACATTGTCGATCGGAAGGTTCTTCATGATTATCGCCGACCATAAAGACTGTCCATACATGGATATATGTAGAAGGAACCGTAGAAGAGGTGCTCTCCGTATCGTACTCTCGTACAGAGAATTCATTGGGGAACGTTGGAATGTACTCCTTCTCGAATTCGGATGGGGTGTTACCCCTGTGCAGGAAGCTGCATCGTCTTGGCAATGGCGATCACCCTCCGGGATGTCCAAGTTTGTTACATAATTCCAAGGGATCGCTACCCCATGTGTATCCTCTTGGAACATCGGGTTGTCGCATACATTGAGGGGACTGCTACCTCCAGCTTCATCTACCCCTAGGGAGGTTGAAGATGCACCCCCGAGTGTTGTAAGCTTTTTTCTGGAATGGGTGCCCAAGTAGACACCCCCTGTGGTTGTCGACGGCAATCCTCTAGATAAGAGTTTCCTTGCAGTACTAGCTGAGATTGTTGGGCTGGAGGAGCCTGTCTTCTTTCCTCCCTTGCCGACAAAAACTTTCTGAGTTGAATTATAGGAGGCAAAAGGAAATTCCTCCTCTTCCAAAATTTGCACATGTTTCTCGAGTTGTCGTCGGATAGGTGCTGGCTGGTGCAGTTATTGGAAAATGGACTGTCGATCTTCAGGTACTGCCGACTTGTCACAGCAGTAGTTGATGACAACTTGGGTACAATGATGTCCTAAAAAGGGCTCATCGTATGCCAAGGTTGCTTCTCTCTTCTTGCGTTTGTGAGTGATCACCTCTCGCAAGTCGATAGCAACTTGATCTACCTTTGCATCCGTTTCGGGGGCTCGGGTATCATGAGCGCACGGGTGCGTAGATATCATATTTGCTCCCTGATCCGAGGCTAGTAAAAGTACTTGCTCTTGCTCATAATTGGAAGACTTTTGAGATCCACCCTGTCCGTTAGCCCTGGGGGACTGGACGCAGGTGGTTCTGTACAACTTTCCATCAGGAGCCTGTATAACAGTTAACGGTGCCCGCTGATGGTCAACAACTTGGACAGGTGATTAGGCTTGTTGGGCCCGTACTGTCTTAGACTTCTTCGACTTAGCACCCGAAGACGCATAGTAAGAAGAGTCCAGATTTGAATTTTCTACGTTCTCAATAGGCCGCATGGGGTCGGGCCCGTATGAGAGACAGTCGAATACAGAGCTTCTGATAGGGCCGCATGAGGCAGCCTGTCTGTGGCCAGAATTGGCTGCCGTATAGGCCGTCTGCCTGCGGCCAGAGTTGGCCGCCGTATAGGCAGACTGCCCTTTTTTTATGCGGTCTCTTCTTTGTCCGCATGGATTTTCCTTATGCCTCCAAAAGCTCAGCATTGTAGTGCTTTCCTTTGCTGGATTTGGGGACAGTGGGCATCTAGGTGGTCGAAAATAAGGCCGCAGGAGAGCTTTGATCACCGTCTTGGGCCGCAGAAAGAGCTTCTTCGAGAACCTAACAAGGGGCAACAGTTTTTTCGCTTTGACGTCCTGCGGGTTCTCTTCGAGTTGGCTCGCTTCTGTGATGGGCTGGCGCTCCCTTCAGAGAGCATTTCTTCGAATGGTTTTTGGTCAAAATGAACCATAAGCATTTGCTGCGTAGAGCCGAGCTTGGACGCATCAGATTGTGTCACCAACTTCTCAACAGAGGAGAAGGAAGTCCCCAGCAGAGTCGCCATCGTATTTGCCATTAAATATCAAGAACAAAAATTATAGAAAAATTTAACTTGATTGCAAACTCGCTTGTACAAGAGAAATCCTAGGAAATAATCTAAGTACAATTGTTTAGTTTTTTATTCTAGGGGTGACGATGGAGGCTCGGGAAAGTGTGGCAACTCTGCCTTACTCCTTGGACTATCATACGCAGTCTTTGCTCTTGAAATTTTTTGCCAGCCTTTGATTGCCAACCTTTTACATTGGTGTGGTACCCTGCTATTTATAGTGATTCCTGCAATAGCAGATTTTGGGCCACATAAACGGCCACGTGGCCACGTGTCTGTAACAGCACACAAAGACTCGATCTTGGGCTGCCAGCTGGTGGAGGTTGTTGAGATTTCGTTGTAGGAAATCTGGATGGTTGAGACTTGGTCAAATTGCCATGTGTTTCCTCCATAAAGTAGAGTCTGACTCATTTTGGCCGCATAGTGGCGTTAGGGGCCTTGCTTCTACCACTCGGCTTCGCTTGGCCGTATGGGAACTTTGAGAACCTTGCTTCTGTGGCTTGGTTTCACTTGGCCGCATAGGATCTATGAGAACCTTCCCTCTGCGGCTCGAGTCCCCTTAGCCGTATGGGGCCTTCGAGAGCCTCGCTTCTCCAGCTCGAGTTGTCTTAGCCGCATGAGGTCTCTAGGGGTACTGCTTCTGCGGCTTAGTTTCGCTTGGCCGCATGGGGTCTTTAGGAGCACTGCTTCTGTGGCTTATTTTCACTTGGCCACAAGGGGTCTCCAGGAGCACTGCTTCTGCGGCTTAGTTTTTCTTGGCCGCATGGAGTGATGATCCGCATAAACTCTATCTTTTCCATGCTTCTACACTTGTCTTTGACATCGCGGTTGTAGAGGTTGTTTATAGTGAAGAAGACTGCCGAGAACATGAGTTGGCACAGGTGGTTACAGATTGATGGAGTATTGGATCATCCATCCGATGGAGAAGAATGGAAGCACTTTGATCGAGAGTATCTAGATTTTGCTTCTGATCCACGTAATGTAAGATTGGGCCTCTCCTCCGACGGTTTTATCCCGTTTGGACTTTTGGGTTCCCAATATTCATGTTGGCCTGTGATTGTCACTCTATACAACATCGTCGTAGATGTGTATGAAGACTCCTTATATGTTCATAACCATTGTCATCCTAGGTACAAACATTCTGAAGAGGAACATTAAGGTGTACTTACAGACGTTGATAGATGAGTTGAATCAGCTGCGGAAAGTAAGCGCCAACATGTATGATGTTTCCAGAAAGTAGAACTTTCAGATGAGGGACATACTTATGTGGACCATCAACGACTTTTCGACCTATGGAATATTATTGGGATGGAGCACTCATGATTATCTCTCATGTCCATATTGCATGGACCGCACGAAGGCTTTCCGTTTGCAATATGGAGGAAAATTTTACTTCTTTGATTGTCAACGACAGTTCCAACCGAAGAATAATCGTTGTATTGATATTGTCCTCCGTCAGTTCAGAGGGCATTCTGGTTTGCCCACTTCAAGGTAACTAAAGTATATTGCTTTTAGTATCAATCATCTTTTATGCATATTATATAACTAACTATTTCAATTCTTGTAGAAAATATATTTTTATCCACCACACCGGACTGAGATAATCGAGAAGAAATTTTATGTCGTTGCCGCCAAGTTGATCAGTGATGCGATTGACAACCAGAAGGCTCGAGAGCACTCCAGAAGACCGATCGAATGTTGGATCACGCCCGAGCTGTTAACATTAATATAGCTTAGAAAATATATAATAGATATTCAAATAGTTATTAGTAAGTACCTTAGACATTAGCCACTACGACTTAGACATTGGATAGTAAATATTATGCTTATCGAGATGCGTACCTTTCTATGATGAGTTTGTTAGACTACATGAGTGTGCGAGTGCTAGTGCACCTGTAGTGGGAGGGGCTGGTACTTCCTCGCATCCCTCTCGGCCTCAGTGGAGGACGAGCTCTGGATGAACGCCTTTGGTAGTCTTTAGAGGGGTACGTACTACGGTATGGGATCTTACAGTACCTTTGTGGCGACGCAGTCATCCAGGGCCCCCTCTGGTAGTATGTATAGGACCGTTGAGCACCTACAGAGGGAGATGAATAGAATGCATGTACATGTAGTGAAAATAATCACCACTTAAAAACTTTAGCAGTTATAAACTATGGCAGATATATGAGACAGTAAATAATTGTAATAAGCAAGAGATTAGAGAATCAAACTCAATAAACACAGGGATGTATACTGGTCTCTCTCTGAGAGGACTACTCCAGTCTTAAGTACTCTTGCTCAATGTTAATCTACTATTCACAAGCTAAATGATAGCTTATCGTCTCTTTACAACACCGTGCCTTGGTGACGAGCGCACGATTGACTCCAACAAACAGATTCTGAATATTGGAATGTTTTCTGAAAGAAGCCTCTGATACAACTCTTCAGTACCAAAACTCTAGATCGAACATAACTATATTGGCTTTGGCTAAGAGTAGTATAGGCTAGATGTGAAAGCTTTAGATCGCTGAAAATACTTTACAATAGATAGGGAGAAGAGTGAATGAGTGATTAGAAAGGTAAAAAATCCTTCTCTATTTATAGTATTTTTGGAAACCGAACTCAGGTAGAGTTCGGATGCTTGAATCTCGCGTTCGAACATTGCTTACAGATTTGGTAGGAATAGAAATTTAAAATACCCAAACCGAACTCGGATCGAACTCGGTCAGAGTTCTGGTAGCTCAGAACTGGAGTTGAATGGGCCAAATGGCATTGGTTTTGGGCTCTTTGGATTTATGGAGTGTTTGGGATAACTACGTAGGCTTTTTGGATAGATGGACTAGAAATAACCTAAGCCAGTATCAATTCCGAACGATCTCACATTTATATTTCCTAGACTCAATAAAATTGAAAATATAGAAGAAAATATAAAATGACTCGATCTAGATTCCAATAAGATTTGCTTCTAGATGACGATGCGATGTACTGTAGCAATGGTATGTAGATGCAGTACGTTTGTATATGTCCTTCGTCATTGATTTCTTTAACCTATAGCAGTTCGTATATTTTGTGTCTCAACCAAAGTTGTCGTTGATTATCAAAATCAGATGTGACCATTAGCCAATGGGCCAACAATCTCCCCCATTTTGATAATTGACAAACTATGAGTCTATACCAAAATATAACTAGTATATAACTTAAAAAAATGTATACCTGACTTGTTCTGAATAGATCGCAAAATTTTTGTATAGGCTCTTTCTCCCCCTTTGTCAAGTACTCAAATATATAGCTGCCCCGCAATATGTGAAGCCAACAAAGCAACAATAAGAAAGAAACAGATAGAGTGATATACAAACATTATGAATATAATAAGTCACAGCTCGAGAGAAACAGTAACAATAAAGAATATGAGAAATAAAAACTAAGATAGCATAAAACTCAACAACTGAAATAAATTGTATACAGTCAGAACTGAAAGAGTTCAAACTGCTATATAAGTTCAATAAAATAAAAGTGTCACTACTACATGATCATCATTATCAGCAAATTCAAGCCAAAAAATGCTAAACCAAAAAGAATCCAAATCACATATCAGCGTCATCGTCAGTAGGATCTACAGGAGGACAGGATCGATATACGCTGTCGTCGAATCAAAGAATCCAAAAGTGTCTGGATCCTCAAGTTGCGGTCCGTCAAATCTAGGATAACGGAGGACCTGAAACGGTGCAGTAGGATGATGTGCCAATGACCACTGAATATCAGCAATGCTATTTCCCAAGACCTGAGCCTGAAAAGTATGGCAAAACTCAGCATCAACATAGGACTGTTGACATTGTCCTGAAGAGTGACAAAGACATCAAATCGATGATGGAACTGAGGATTAAATCCTGGAGCAGCAGGAGCAGGAGCAATTGGATCAGGTGGAGGTGGAGCAGCACCAGGTGGAAGTAGAGGCAAAGGATATCTCCTAGACCTAGTCAGCTCAGAAGGTGACCCAGAAATAGGACAGATATAAGATCGATTTTAAACTTCCCAAAGATGACCGCAAGATGCATAGGGTAAAGAAGATTGTGGCCCACCTTCCGACAACTGACCATCTATGTCATAAAGGTCTTGGGGACCGAAAATGTGACTCCAAAAATAAAGATGATACATTGCAGACATCTCAAAAAAGGTGATCTCACCATTAGATCCCTTTTTGGGAAGCAAAACAGAGTAAACAAATTGATGGAGTTCATAGAAGTTTTGGTTAAGGTGCTTTGCAAACAACCGACCACTTCGAGGGACTGGGTTCGGATGACACATATCAGCCTTAAAAGAATCATGGGTTACGTCCTTGGAAAATTGAACTTTGTTTATCTCGACTTGTGCTTCGTCGTTGTCTGACAAATGGAAGCACTCACTAAGATCAGTTGAATTAAACTCAATTTCTTTTCCAGCGTCGCAAGATTAAATGATGCCATCATTTTTGACTTGCATATTACAGTAAAACATATAAATTTTCATAAATTTTACTAGATGTTTCAAAATAATCTCGGAGTCCTAAGTGTTAAAAGGTGGAAGCATATTCCGAAAAGATAATAAAATTAACTGATCGTCCGGGGCAAATCTTTCGGTATTGAAAAGAGGTAAACCAAGAGTCAGATATTTCCAAAGATGGAAATAGGTTTGAATCAAATTCACCTTTATCAGTCGGACAAGCGGGACTAAACATATTCATGGGTTCGTACTCGGAAGTGGAGGAAGAAGCCGCAGACTCTCTTTTCTTTCTTTGGAAGAGCTTGGGGCCATGGAATTGAAAAGAGAGATAGAAAAGATTATACCTCAAAGGAAACAAGAAACTAGTAGAGAACACCTTCTTTGAGCCTTCAGGATCCAAGGAGAAAAGTTTTGAAGCTTATGGAAGGGGTAAACACGAGTAGGATTTATGGATTTTTCGCTCGGGTGGAGAGGAAAGAAGAGAAGATGATGTATATATAAGAGTTAGGGCCGACTGAAGCTATTCTGGAAATTTGAAATAATGCCAACGAGTTCGTCCTGAACTCGGACAGTACTTGGCCCGAGTTCTGTCCGAGTTCGGCCACTTGGATTTTTAATTCATTTTATGAATAATAAGTAATAAATATACTGAATGACTCTTAATTTCTTCGATTAATTAATATTCATTACTTTGGGTTAGCTGTAGGGGTCGGATTCGATCTAGCGGTAGTCTGAAGACTAGTGCACCGTGTCGCTTCAGGCTATTTATGCATGTATGACAGAACGGCCCTTTTGACTTGTACCCAAATTAACTTCAATTAATAAATCTAGAAATCTCAAGTTTTAAATAATTTTATTAAACATAACTCATTATGAATGTGAAAATTGAAGTATGCCTAACTCACGACGCAGATAGTTGAAGCGATCTTCAGCTAGAGGTTTTATGAAAATACCTGTTAATTGATAATCTGTGTCAATAATTCTAAGAAAATATTCCCGTGTTGTTGGTGATCACAATAAAATGATGATGTATCTCTATGTACTTTGTGCGTGAGTGACAAACAGGGTTCTTAGTCAAATTAATTGTATACAATAACGTCCTGCGGCGATATACTTAGCCTCAATTGTTGATAAAGCAACAAAATTTTGCTTCTTGCTAAACCAGGAGACTACAACTTTTCCTAGGAAATGACACGTACCGTTGGTACTTTTACAGTCCACTTTGCATCTAGCAAAATTTGCATCTGAATAACCAATTAGGTTAAAAGATGTGGTTTTAGGATACCACAAGCCGACTGTAGAAGTTCCCTTAAGGTATAGGAAGATACGCTTAACGGCACATAGGTGTGATTCCCTTGGACTAGCTTGGTATCGTGCACAAATAAAAACACTAAAATAATATCTGCGCGACTAGCAGTTAAATATAATAAACTACCAATCATACCTTGATACTTATGCTGGTCGACTGGTTTGCCACTTTCATCAATGTCAAGCCGTGTTGATGTAGCTATTGGAGTTCCGATTTGTTTTACATTGTTGATGAATGTTCCCTGTGAGTGTTGTTTGATCTGAAGTCCTAGGAAGTAGTTTAGCTTTTCCATCATACTCATCTCAAACTCACTCTGCATACACTTAGCAAATTCTTGACAAAAATTTTCATTAGTAGAACCAAAAATGATGTCATCTACATAAATTTGCACAAAAATTTGCCCAAGAAGAATACTATCATCTGAAGACTTGATAAATATAGTTGTATCAACTCTTCCTGTTGAAAATCTATTTTCAAGTAAGAAGGCACTTAGACATTCATACTAAGCACGAGGTGCTTATTTAAGTCCATAGAGTGTTTTCCTAAGTTTGAAGACGTGATCGAGTTTTTAAAAATCTTCAAAACCAGGGATTTGTTTTATAAAAAATTCTTCTTTTAAAAACTATTTAAAAATGCACTTTTACGCCCATTTGAAAAAGTTTGAAATTGTAAAAATATGCAAATGCATAAAACATATGAATGGCTTCTAGTCTAACAAGAGCATATGTCTCATCATAATCAATACCTTCTTCTTGATTATAACTTTGTGCCACTAGACGTGCTTTGTTGCGTAGAACTTGTCCATCCTCACTAAGTTTATTTTAGAACACCCATTTGGTACCAATTATCGATTGACTAATAGGTTCAGGAACAAGTTTTCAAACTTGGTTTTTCTCAAATTGATTAAGTTCCTCTTGCATAGCATCAATCCAAAACTTATCATTAAAAGCATCTGCTACTGTCCTAGGTTTTAATTGAGAAATAAAAGCTACATTAGCTGCTATATTGATATCCCGGGTAGAAGAACGTGTACTTACACCTTTTGATACATCACCTATGACGAGTGTATCTGGATGGTCTGGCATGAACTTCATTCTCTTCGGTAGACTTTCTAGATAACTCGCGTTGGTAGCAGTATCTTTAGGTGTTTTGGATTTTTTCTGCATCTCTTTATCATCACTGTTGCTGGATCTATGACTATTGAGCTCATCAAAAGTAATGTTAATTGACTCTTGAACAATCATAGATCTTTTATTAAAAATCCTATATCCTTTACTCTTAGCAGCATATTCGAGAAATATCCCTCCGTCTGCTTTAGAGTCGAACCCAAGTTATCCTTGGTGTTCAGGATAACATCGACATCCCAAAACTTTAAAATATAAAATATTTGGAATCCTACCAAACCATAATTCATATGGTATTTTCTTCGAGATAGGTCGAATCAACACCTATTTAAAACGTGATAGGCTGTACTAACAACTTTGGTCCAAAAATACTTAGGAAGATTATGCTGATTTAGCATTACTGTAACACTTAGAGTACGATTCTTCCGCTCTACAAATTATTCTGTTGGGAGTTCTATGACAAGAAAATTTGTGGTAATATCTACTATCATCAGAAAACTTTTTGAAATCAGCATTTACGAATTTGCCACCATGATCATTTCATATTCGAGTAATCATGAAGCCTTTTCGTTTTATACACTTTTATAAAATATCTAAAATTCGAAAATAGTATCACTTTTGTTTGATAAACAGAAAACTTATGTATAACAAGAGAAATTATCAACAATCATAAAAGTGTAGATCCTACCGCCAAGACTAGCGAATCTACGAGGACCGAATAGGTCCATATAAATTAACTGCAAGGGTCTAGAAGTATTTATAGTGTTATTGGATTTAAACAAAGACCTTGTTGCTTTGTTCTTTTCACAGTCAGCAAATATCATGTCTCTCTCGAATGTGATTTCTGGGAGTCATTTTACTAACTTTTTAGTACATAGCCGTGAGATAATATCTATATTGGCATGTCCTAGCCTCAAGTGCCATAACCAACTTTTATCTTGATTTGCTACTACACACTTTCCTACATTGTTAGTACTTTCTAAAAAGAATACATAAATATGGTCTTCCCTAATCCCTTCAAATACAGGATTACCAGATGACATATCATAGATTGAACATTTATCTTTCACGATGTCATAACCATTATCTGCCAAATAACTTATGCTTAATAGGTTATTTTTTAACTCCTTGACTAGACAGACATCTTGATTACTGGATAGGGAGACATACCAATAGTGCCATTTCTAATTATACTACCTCTCAAGTTATTTTTGAAGGATACATATCCTTCTTTCTTTATTGATAGCGTAGCGAATAAAGATGCATCACCAGTCATGTGCCACGAACATTCGATATTAAGAATTCACTTGCTTCTATCATGAGAGGGTTGAGGGTCCACCTACAAGATGAGTAGATGAATCCCTTGGTACCCATTTTTTCGAGGGTCTTTTTTGATTAGTTATAGGAATCCAAGCAAGTATTTGATTGCCAATAAGATTTCTTGCTTGACAATACTGTGATATGTGCCCGTGAGTACCACAGTATGTGCAAGTAAGTTTTAGAAAGATGTTTTTTGTTTTTGTGTTGACATTCTTTTGTGTCTTCTTTGGAAACCTATAAGTGAAAGAATAATTGTGTGAAACGTGTTCCTTGTGTGCTTTCTGTAGTTTAGTCCTCTTAGATATATGCTTAGCATTAGGACTAACCTTAGGCTGTGTAACATGGATGGCCTGTTTGCCTAACTTGATTTCTAACTTTTTAGAAATCGTACAAGACTTCTCATATTTGGCAGTCATATCAATGAGTCTTTGCTATGTGACTAAGTGTCTCTTCTTCTTTATGTCATGAATCTCTTACACATTGATATAGTCTCTTTCTTTCTTTTTAATGGTGATGATAGCCTCATGATAGTCTACTTTAAGCTTGGCTATCTCATTCGTGCTACTGGTAGTAGATGTCTCTTTTATATCTTCAACAAGATTAGACAATCTAGCTACTTCAGTTGTGTAAGCCTTAACCTCTTTACGAGATTGCTTGTACTTGGCTAATACATTTATGTGTTCATCAAGTAGTTCACTAAAGGAGTTTCTAGCTCATCGAAAGTAAAATCATCGTACAGAGGGTTAGAAGATACCTTATCGAAAGCCAATAGAGTGACATTTGCATTATTGCTTGGTCTATCCTCCTTCTCTGATTCACTAGCCTCACTTTCGTGCCAGATATTTGTATTGGCATACTTTTGACTTATTACAGCCTTCCTGCTTGATCTTGATCGATCATATGGACTACTCTTCTTTGACAATGGACAGTCCTTCTTGATATATCCTATCTTTTTACATCCAAATCAGATTGTTTCTTCTTTATTGCTTTCATGGACATCCTTTTTCTTTCGGTTTGATCTCTCAAACTTCAAGAACTTTTTGAAGTTTCTGACTAGGAGGGATTGCTCATCACCACTGGATGATTCTTCGTCAGAGTCATTGCATGTGACTCTTTTGGTTTGTGCTTTGAAGGCGATAGATTTTTCTTTGCGGATTGCTTCTTCAAATTCTTGCAAGTCCAGCTCATAGGTCATCAGCTAGCCCATAAGTATCTTCAGAGTCATTATGGTGGGATCATTTCCTTCTATGATTGTAGTTGCCTTCGGGTTCCAATTCTTGGTTAGAGCCCGTAGAATCTTTTTGATCTTCTCATGATTGCTGTAATCCTTACCAAGAGATTGTAAGGGATTAGTAATATCAAGGAAACGAGTATACATCTGTGTAATTGACTTACTGAATTTCATCTTGAATGATTCGTACTCCTGTATTAGTTTACTGATTTTGGATTCCTTTACTTGGGAAGTTCCTTCATGAGTCATCTCAAGAACTCTCCAAATTTCATAAGACGTAGTACAGGTAAAACTACGATTAAACTCGGTTTTGTCAATTGCACAGAATAGTGCATCGATGGTCATGCATTTAGACTAGCTTTTGTGTTTTCTTGATCTGTGTATTTGTCGTATGGCATTTCTACTAGATCACCATCAACTAAAATACTAGCAAGTTTTTTATAACCGTCTATCACTATTGACCAAAGATCAAAATTAAGGGACTTAAGAAAGAAAAGCATTCATGTTTTCCAATATGTGTAGTTTGTTCCATCAAATAGTGGGGGTCTATTTGTGGATTACCCTTTACCGTTGAATATACATTTCACGGCTGCCATATATACCCTCTAAAGTGTTATATTGGTATATAACCTGCTCTGATACCAATTGTAGGACCGTTGAGCACCTTTAGAGGGGGTGAATAGAGTGTTTGTACGTGGAGCAAAAATTATCACCAGTTAAAGACTTTACCAGTTATAAACTATGACCGATATTGTCATGACCCGCACCTGCTTTTCGGATACGAGCCTATATCCAAGTTCAACCTATGATACAGTGTCGACGGTAGAATGCTGTCTATAAACTCACAAGTCACAGAAACATGGCAGTCTAGATCTCATCCACATAATGTAAAGATACAACCAACTTCAATAAGTAACAATAATACTGAAGAACTGAATACTGGAGGATAATATAAAATTAAGTTTTAAGTTATCAAAAATTCAAGTCACGTCCGGTGGATACAAATCCACTACCAGTAGACAGAAATAAAGTAGCGACATGAAAATAGATAACTAAGTCCAAACTGTGTTAAACCCCAAAAGACATCATCAGCTGCAGTAGTACCATGGTTTGGTGCTGGCTCAAACATGTTCGTCTGTACCTGGATCATCCTCGGCTAAACCTGGAGAGATCGTCAGGTCCTCAGAGGACTTGTAAGATACATAAAACATGCCTACTCTTATGACAGTAAATAACATGTATGGAAGATAATAACATCTAAGAAACGACATATCATGTGGAAATGTAATACTAGACTTGGCTAACAGTCAATCGAATAACTCCTATAGACTGTAGTACAATACAAGATACTCTCAATCTATAGTATGTCTCAATTGTTGTACAATTCAAGATACTCCCAACCGAGAATAGTGAATCCTAGTATCAACAGTCTCCTTTCCTAAAGGAATACAAGATTCGGTCAAGTTAAACTCAGGTCAAGTCGATCAAGGGCTTATTGACATAGTACTGGACAATGACAATCTCAAGAAATGTATAAAAACAAAAAAATCTAAGCAATAGTGGAAAATAAAAAAAATTCTACGTGTACGTATAACGAGAAAACGAGTAAAGAGAAAGACAATAAAATTGGTACAATAAGAGAAGAAAATAACATAGAATAGAAAAACATATAAATACTGTGTAAGTTCGGCAAGCTATACTTACATGTGGTCCTGAGCTACTGGTACCGATCAGAATCCATATCGAGGTCCAAGTAACATGTTTATGAATTTATTGTCAATAGATGATCCAACAAGTAACACTTATATTTGCCCTAGTTCAATTTAGTTTCCTTATTAACTAGGTGGACTGGGTCCTCTACTTTGCTTGTATAATCAACTCGATATCCTATTCATAGAAGTGCCTCGATTACCTAACTTGATATGTTAAGACTACATCTACCCATTCTTATATGCATAAGTGAGTATCCTAGGATACACTTTACCAATATCTTGACATGCTTAAACCTTACCTAGCATGCTCTCTCTTCAACTTACCCTCGTCTACTTTACCCATGGGTACATGTGTTGCATGATTACCATTTGATTACTCATTAGTCCTTCTACACAAGTGACTCAAATATACTCAGTCAATTATGAAACTGCAGCCCTTAATTGCATCTGTTATAAACAGAATATACTGTTGTATGAGTATCAGTCCAGGTTTGCCCCAAACTTGGTCAGTAACTTACTTATGCATGCAATTCTCCTCTCAATACTCACTCTACTGGCCTTCAAATTACTTGTTTTGTTCATGACAATTAAGACATGGTTTGAAGCTTAATTATCTATCACCACATACCCATATATGATACTCAAATATCCTATCAACGTATGAACTTGGCAACTATATGTGTTGGCCCATTGGTCATGGTCAAACCTGATTTTAATAATTGATCAAACTCTGTCTCGATATAACTGCAAGTCAATTCAGATGTTTACCTACGATGTTTTGGACACTACTTAACAATAGATATCAACTATGTTCAAGATTGAAGCCGTTTGCCATTCAGAATATATTTCCTTTAAAGCAATGTAATTTTTTATTTTATTGAGTCTAGGAATACATTGTACACCGAGTCGTACTGGCAAATAGGCTATCCAAAATAGTTTTTCAAAACCACTCTATCCTTTTACAAATGACCTATGTTTTTGAAAAACATCATTTTTACAAAAAGCTTCTGAAGGACTTTTCAAAAAGCCAAATTTTCTCAAAAATGAACTGGCAGAACGCTAGCAGAACTCGGCCAGAGTTCAGCCAGAGTTTGGCCAAGTGGAACGTTAGTGAACGTTTGATTTTTGAACTTGGTCACCCTTCAGTTGCGGTTTGTTACAAAGAGTTCTGTCCGAATTCTGCCTGAATTCTGTCAGAGTTCTGTCTTTGGAAAAACTATAAATAGAGAAGTATTTCGATCATTTCAAATTACCAATTCACTTTCAATATCTTCTCTTCTTAATCTTACATTCTTCCAAAGAGTTCTAAAAAGCTTTCATTTTCAAATTTCAAGCCAGTTACAATCCTCTAGTCAATTTGCCAGTACGGTACGGACTAGAAGTTTCTGAGCGATTGTAATCAGAGGCTTGATAGAAGATACAACTCTTCACAATTGAAGTTGGTCGAGTTCTTCATATCAAAGCTCGCGTCTGTAGAAGTTGCAAGGACTTCGTATGAAAACTTGTGGGATTTTCTAATAGTGGATTCAACTGGAAGCTAGAGTTCTTCCGACTGGACTAGTCCTCACAAGAGGGAAACCAGTATAAACCTTGGTGTTTACATTTGCCTTCTGATCACTTTTAATTTTTATCATATACTTTGTGATTATTTTTATATCTGTGATCTAACTGCTAACAAGATTTTTAATTAGCAATATTCTGCTGCCTATTCTATTCACCCCCCTCTAGAGTATTCTGCTTTAGGATTTCGTTCCTATAATTGGTATCAGAGCGGGTTATACAGGTAAAGCAAGGTAAAATTGTAGTTATATTCAATTTTTATATAGATCACAGCATTACATATGGCAACTGTAAAATTCACAAGTGAAGGCCAAGCCACAAACAGACCTCCACTGTTTGATGGCACAAACTACACTTATTGGAAAACATGTATGAGTTTCTTTCTGAAATCTCTTGATTTGGACTTATGGGCTGTAGTTATTGATGGCTATAAAAAGCCACCTCGTATTAATGTTGATGGTATTTTAGTCGAAAAATCCTATGACAAATATACAAAGGAAGAAAAGAAAAAGGCCAGTCTTGACGCACGTGCTATTAACGCTTTATTTTGTGCTTTAGACAGAACTGAATTCAACAGGGTGTCTACTTGCACAATATCAAACGAAGTGTGAAAACTTCTCGAAGTAACCCTCGAAGGAACAACACAAGTCAAGGAGTCAAAGATCAGTAGACTTACTCAGGAGTATGAGGCGTTCAAAATGAAGCCAAGTGAATCAGTCATCCAAATGTTTACAAGATTCTTGGATATTGTAAATCCTCTGTCTTCACTAGGCAAGGATTACAGTAACCATGAGAAGATTCAAAAACTTCTTTGAGCCCTTACAAAGAACTGGATTCCAAAGGCTACTGCAATCATTGAAGGGAACGACCTCTCAATAATGTCTCTTGAAACACTCATGGGTAAGCTACTCACTCACGATTTAGAACTTCAAGACTTTGAAGTTGCTACACCAAAGGAGAAGTCAGAGAAGACGATCGCTCTCAAGGTTCAACATAGAAGGACCATCGAAGATGATTCTGACGACAGCGACTCCGACTCTGAAGATCAAGCTCTTCTGGTAAAAAAATTCAAGAAGTTCATGAGATTCAACAAGAGAACAAAAGACAGCAGCAACAACAACAACAACAACGAGAAAGATCCTATTTTCTATGGATGCAAGAAGAAAGGGCACATGAAGAAAGACTGTCCTACAGCATCATCATCAAAGAAAAACAGCAAATATGACAAAGGCTATCTGAAGAAATCTACATCAAGAAAGTACGCCAACACAAGCATATGGCATGAAAGTGAAGCCAGCGACTCAGAAGACAAACAATCAGATGACGCTACAAATGTGTGCTTGATGGCTTGCGATCAGGTAATTACTAATCCTCTATTTGATCCGTATGATGATTTCACCTTTGAACAACTAGGAGAGGCTTTCAGTGAACTGTTAGATGATTACAGGAAACTCCATAGTAAATATGAAACCTCTAAGAAGGCACTCAAAGAGTATAAAGGTAAAATAGGAAGAATTACCGACCTACTAGATCATGTTAGAGATAATGACTCTCCAAATGAGTCTGGTGAGCTTTCTTCTATTAAATTATTGTTAACGAGACTATTAAGCTATCCGAAGAAAAAGACCAAACTATTATCCAGTTAAAGAAAGACCTATCTAAGGAGAGAAAGAGTCTCCAGTGTGCACAGGTCAGATTAGAATCACTCACATCTGACTATACTAGATTATATGATACTTCCAAAAGTTGGAAATTAGTTTAGGAAAACGGCCTGAAGTTGCTACTTCTTATTCTAACACGTGTCAATTACCGAATCATCGGAACACGTCCAACACTGTCAGACCAAACCATACCAAAACTATGTCCAAGAAGACTAATAGGCACGCATTCTTCTATAATAGAAAACCAAAACCTACAAATCATGCACCTCATACTACTTTCAACACTCAACATGCTAAATGTCATTATTGTGGCCTCATTGGTCATATATCTTCTGCATGTAGAATCAGAAAGTTAGTAGATTTAAATGTTTATGCATGGATACCAAAAACTAACCAGTCAGGACCCAACAAAAAATGGGTACCAAGAGTTTCATCTGCAAATTTTTTTGTAGGTGGGACCCCCTTCACATGCTAGGAGCAAATGGATCCTCGACAACGGTTGCTCACGGCACACGACCGGTGACGCTTCATTATTTACAACACTGTCGAAGAGGAATAAAGAAGGATACGTCTCCTTCGGTAATAATTTAAGAGGGTACATAATCGGTATCGGTGATATTGGTAAGGCTCCATATCCAGTGATTAAAGATGTTTGTCTAGTTACCGAGTTAAAACATAATCTGCTCAGCATAAGCCATTTAGCTGATCACGGTTATGGTATTAACTTTATAAAAGATAAATGTACTATAGTTGATAGTTCAACTGGTAGTACTATATTTGAAGGTATTAGGGAAGATAATATATATGTATTCTATTTGTTGGAAGATGCTAACACAGCAGGTAGATGTTTAATGGCCAAAAGCGTTGAGAGTCAACTATGATATATGAGACTCGGTTATGCAAACATGGACACAATTTCAAGATTATCTACGAAAAAGTTGGTACGCGGCTTACCGGATATTTTTTTTAAGAAGGATACGGTATGTAGTGAATGTGAAAAGAACAAAGCTACCAAATCCGCATTCAAATCCAAGAACGCTGTAAGTACCACTAGACCTTTAAAATTGTTGCATATGGACTTATTTGGACCCAGCAGAATTGCTAGTCTAGGTGGTAAGTTATATGCATTTGTCATTATAGTTGATTTTTCTAGATATACATTGGTTTATTTTCTTGCACGCAAGAACGATGCATTATCAGAATTCGTCACCTTTTGCAAGAAAGTACAGAATGAAAAAGGGTTCATGATTACTCGTATTCGTAGTGATCATGGCAGCGAATTTGAGAATGCAAAGTTCAAGCAATTTTGTGACACACACGGTTATTTGCATGAATTCTCTTGCCCTAGGACTCCGTAACAAAATGGAGTTGTGGAACGTAAGAACAGAACTCTATATGAAATGGCTAGAGTTATGTTAAACCAGTTTAGTCTACCTAGATACCTATGGGCTGAAGCTATAAATACAGCATGCTATATTCTTAATAGGGTTCTAATTCTACCTATATCGAAGAAGACACCTGTCACGACCCGCACCCACTGTGAGGGTACGAGCACGTAACAACGCCCAGCCTACGCCGCAGTGTCGGCGGTAGAACGCTGTCCTAGGTTACTATCTAACTAGCAACTCACGCAATTATAATGTACTTGTCAAATCTCAACTCTGAACGGAGGACAAGTATAGATAAAATATAATCTCAATCACAGTCTAAGAACGATATGATAACACAAAAATTTATAACTAAGACTAAATACAATAATAAAACTAACTCCAAAGTAATAATAATCTCAAACAAACACCATCTCAACTTATTACAATTCAAGTTCTAAACATGAAATCCAAACTAAGTCAACTAGCTAATCTTCCGATCACTCTTGAGTGTCTAGGCCAAAGGTAGCCATCCCATTTTCGGGTCCATAATAAGTAGGGCAAGTGTCCTCAGGGCAATCGTCTGTAAAAATTTTAACAGGTACAATCAGGACAGAAACGAGCACAATCTCATCTAGAAAATCCAAGTAAATGACAGAGAACTATAAAGCAGTTATAGACAATTATATTGATGAACATGGTGGTTTATACGAGTAATGATGTAGAGAACAGTTAAGTACAAGGAGAGTAAATTAAAGTAACTAAACGAGAAGAGAAACATGGCAATGAAGGCTGTAAAATATATTTTAGCTGAACTAGAGTAGCATGATATAAGTCCAGACAGTATAATAAGAGTCATATGTGAGTCCAGACAATATAATCCAATACTAGGTGATTCCAGCACAAGATGAGTCTGATATAAGGTGAGTCCAGTCAGTGATCAAAGATTCCAGGGTGAGTCCAGACTATAATCTAACAGTGTGTTTTAAAATATCAAGATCGACATGTGAACGGCTGTAGGTAATACGGCACAGCACACTCGGCCAAGTGTGGAATGGCTATCATTCCAGTATAATTCTAAGGGAGTAGTTCCAATATTTGGGTATGTTCACATGTCTACTCCAATATTTTCCCACCCAACAAGTACAAGTGAATCCAGAACCCGACACGAATAAATACAAGTCCAGCCAGAACACGAATGATACCAGTAAGTGATTTCAGGGTGATTCCAGTAGGTGATTCCAGTAGGTGATTCCAGAAATAGAGGCCAGACATGAATAAATGAGTGTCGCATGAAATGGATCCAGTAATATCAAATCGTGTTTGAAACAGAGAATCAAATAGAACTAACTACAACTGAAGTACAGTAATTAACAAGTAAATGAGAGAACTATCAGAGAATATACTCGTCTGCTACTCTGAAAAGAGTAGTGTAATATCAGATGTCTGTACCGGAGTCACAATGTCCTAAACAGAGTAATATGGGTTATAATATGTTTAAAATAAGATAAGTGAAGTCTACGATGCAATCTATATGATTTCTAGGTAAATCTATGTCAAAGTTAACTCTAAGTCAAACCTGGTCAACTGTCTAGGTCAAACTAGGTCCAAGTCAAACTTGGTCAACTCTGGGTCAACCCAAGTTAATACTCTAGTCAGACTAGGTTAATTGGTCACATCTAGACTCAATGTTGACTTTTGGTCAACTCCAGTCAATCGTGAACTATTGGGTCAATTATCTAGAGTTTTGGTCAACTATTGGACAACATAGGTCCCTACTAGTCTAGGTTTATCTAAAACCTACATTAAAACTAAACTCCTAAGTTCTAACCCATAAACCATAACATATACTTAAATATATCTCATAGACATATATAAAAATATGTATACATACACTATAATATCATCTATAGGATACATTACCATTTCTAAGCCCTCAACTACAAATACCAAAACACACACTATCCTAATACATCATGTATATTACATTCTTACATTCATACATTTATTATCTACCTTGCATATACATACATACATACATATATAGATATAGAGATGTGAGAAGGGGCTATGTGATATATGGTAATGCAAAGGAAATGAAAGGGAAAAAATAGTGTACAATATGACAGTGGTTTACAGATTTGAGTATGTGTGTGTGTGTAGAGCATGGACATGTAACAGGGAAAACAATGTGTGTGTGTATGTGTAAATCTGGAAAACAATGTTCCATATGAGGGTGGGTGTGTGTGTTCACAATGGTGTAGGAATGTAGAGTGTGTGTGTGGTAATATACACGTGTGTGTAGTGTCTAATGGTACATGTGAGGGTGTGTCAATAGGAATTGGAAAATAGTGCATGTAGAATCTGTGGATGGGTTTGTGTGTGTATGGAATGAGCTTAGGTGTACATACGACCATGTGGATGAGTGTCAAGTAGGTTCTCAGCCTTGTGATATATTTCAGAATTTGTGATGTGCAAAACAGTACAACTTGGCAATTGACAGTTTGGTAAATCAATAAAATGCGGATAGTGTCTCAGGAATTGTAATGTGTTAACCGTAAAGTGGCTTAGGAATTCGATGACAGTAGTCTAATACATGTGCACATGAATTAACATGGAAATTTAAGCTTCAATTCAGTTTCTAAGAAGGAAACCAAATGACAGTTTGATATCAACTGTCAATTAACTCAAGACCCAAACACCATCCAATTCGAAAACCCATTAATCAATGCTCTAACTCGGTTACAAACTAACACTTGTATAAGAATTTACATGGCTAAAAACATTCAAAATCAGTATTAGAAAAAGAAAAGAAGTTCAGAAATCCATTTCGAAAAAAACTCTGTATCAGTCGATTGAACAGTCCGTTCCCACATTCAAAAAACCATTTCTCGTGTTAACAACAACCCCATCTCATGAATCCACCTAACTGTAAACTACTACACATGTGGGTGAATTAATCTAGTGATTAATATCAATAAAAATAGTTTTAAAAATAACTTAAAAACAGGAAATGGAAAACAGTGAACCGCGTAGCAGTGCAATAGGGAAAAATGAATTTCGAAACCAAAAATCAAGTTAATAGTATAAATTATTGGTTGGTAAACAATAGTGTAGGTGTCATAGGGCCACACGAGTCTCGTGGTGTCCCCACGACAGGACACAGTGTGTCCAATCATGTTCGAACACACACAGATACTTGCACAGGCACACAGTATCGTGCACGCGTGTGTGTCACTCTAGGACACGACACAGCACGACCCGTGTCTCGTGCTCATGCATGTGGGTTCGCCTAGGATAGGGCTAGGTCCTAGGGTGCCTGAAATGTGTCTACGATACGTGTCGTGTCAGTTAAATGTGCGTGTCAGTGAAGGATTGCTCGCGAGCACAGTACGCACGCGCGGCCAATGCGGCCAGTGCGAGGAGGAGAACTCCTTGCACACTGCACCAAATGGCCTCAAATTTTGGAAGCATAGTGTCAGTGATTGTCCCATCATACCCACAAATTTTTGTGACCTCACGTGTCCGATATAAGGAGATATTCAGCCCGTGATGCAGGACAGTGCACGTGTCCAGTGCGCGCGTGTCCAACACTAAAAACCGACACAAAACGACACAAAAATACCTAACACCCTTTACAAAAATTAGTGTACATATTTATATCTACAAATTCATGTAACTAGATTTACAAAAATCAAAAATAAATTCCTAAGTGACATTTAATCAAACACCTATACGTACACTATGACACGTGTCCGATACGGACACCAAACTGACACAAAATTGGCCCAAACTTCAGGGACAGCTAGGGGATTCCTAGATCTAGCCCTAAATGCAAAGAAAACAGAAAATTAGATCGATTTATGGAATTTTACCTATAGGTGCAAAAAGCTTGAAAAAGCTACAAATGGGGGATTCCTCCTTGCTAGCCAAATGCTCCCAAATGACAACAAAACTGAGATGATCCTTCAAAACAGTAGGTAACCAGAAATTAGATCCTAATGCAAAAGTCTAGGTTTAAAAAGGAATTAAAATAAATTTATGGGGATTTTTGGAAGGGGAAAAAATACCTTTTCTTCAAAACTAGGTCAAGCTCTAAAAGAGGCAAGAACTCCTCAACGTGACATTAAATAGGGAGGGGCTCTCATATGGCTGGTCATAAGTTACAAAATTAGGGTTAGTGTTTCCTAAATTGGCCCATGGGCTTAAGTCATGATCAATTAAATCATTAAGTCATAAGATATTTCGTAAAACCATAAGTCATGACTTAAATTCACTAAACCAAATCCCCTCATTCTAAAACTAATCTCTAATGATAAAATGAGTTAACTCAAGTTAGACTAGGGTTACCATAGCTAGGGTCAGGTTTTAGGCTAGTCTACTAGTCTCAGCAAGTCAAAGTCAAACTAGAATTCACCAATTCATTAAATTAATTAAAAAAATTCAAATAAGCCAAAATGACCAAATTATCCCTAGGCTAAAAATAATAATAAATCATCCTAATGACATGGTTAGGCTCTAGGTCATGCAGTCACTAGGGTTTCACTAGCAGCATATCAAAATCACAAGTCATGACTTAAAACAGTTTTAAAATAGTTTAAAAATGATTAAAAATTACCAAAAATCATAATGTGAAATAAATATCAATAAATAATAATATAATTACAAAATTTCAAAATTACTCTCATCTGAAAAACTGGGTGTTACAATCCTACCCCCCTTAGAAAAATTTTGTCCTCGAAATTAAAATGATCGCACCCTTTCTAGGTCAAACCCCCAACAAATCAAAGTCAATAGATAACATGCAAACATAATCCTATTGTTCGTGATATCACGGTCTTTATCAGGGTCACTATACTATCTATCACAGCACAAAACATCCTGACAGGTACTAATAGAATTATACAAAATGATGGAAAGAAGAACAGGAAGACAGACCTGCTAACCCGTCACCTGTAGCGTCAGTCTACTCGACTGTCAGCACAAAAGCCCTGCCCCTCTGGGGTGTATCCCTCTGATGGTGTGGGGCACGGTGCTGCACTACAGGTGGCCTAGCTTCCTCTATCTAATCCATGATACTCAAGTAATATCCACCTTGATATTCCATTCAATTATACTAGGGCACCATCTATATGGTATCTATTCTGCAATCTGATAATCATACCCGTCTATCCAGAACCATGTTACCAGAATCCTCGTCGCACCAGTAAGTATGGCTGCGATAATACATAGAGTCCATAACTAATGTACATACCTCTAGAATCATGGTATTTAAAATTTTTGCATTGCCGCTAGCATGGCTGCGAAAACTTTAAATTCTCACACCCGAGAAATACATCCAAAATCAGACTCTATCTCATCGCCCAACAAGCTAATATGGCTGCAGAAGACTCTAGATTCCATGACTGAGGCAACCTAGCCCATAATGTTATCTTGGTAGAAAATTAAGTCAATAATGAATACCAAGAATCAAATTCAACGATAAACAAGGAAGATAGACAGATACTGTCAGAATCGAATTTTGAGATAGTTTATAATGAGATTCTCAAGGGTCATCCCAGGAATCGTCTCAAGTAGTCCTAACTGTGATTGAGTACCTCTCCGTTAAAGCCTATCTCTCAATCCTATCGCAGGCTCGCAGCAGTACAACTAAGTCGTCGTACCACCACGATATCGAACTAATGTGACTCTCGACCTGCATGGGCTACCACTAAAAATGTGTTACGATCCGCACCCACTGTGAGGGTACGTGCACGTAACAACGCCCAGCCTACGCCACAGTATCGACGGTAGAACGCTGTCCTAGGTTACTATCTAACTAGCAACTCACACAATTATAATGTACTTGTCAAATCTCAACTCCGAACGGAGGACAAATATAGATATAATATAATCTCAATCACAGTCTAAGCACGATATGATAACACAGAAATTTATAACTAAGACTGAATACAACAATAAAACTAACTCCTAAGTAATAATAATCTCAAACAAACAACATCTCAACTTATTACAATGCAAGTTCTAAACATGAAATCCAAACTAAGTCAACTAACTAATCTCCCGATCACTCCTGAGTGTCGGGGCCAAAGGTAGCCATCCCATCTCCGGGTCCATAATAAGTAGGGCAAGTGTCCTCAGGACAATCATCTGTAAAATTTTCAACAGGTCCAGTCAGGACAGGAACGAGCACAATCTCATCTTGAAAACACAAGTAAATGACAGAGAACTATAAAGCAGTTATAGACAATTATATTGATGAACATGGTGGTTTATACGAGTAATGATGTAGAGAACAGTTAAGTACAAGGAAAGTAAAGTAACTAAACGAGAAGAGAAACATGGCAATGAAGACTGTAAAATATATTCTAGCTGAACTAGAGTAGCATGATATAAGTCCAGACAGCATAATAAGAGTCATGTGTGAGTCCAGACAATATAATCCAATACTAGGTGATTCCAGCACACGATAAGTCCGGTGTAAGGTGAGTCCAGTCAGTGATCAAAGATTCCAGGATGAGTCCAAACTATAATCTAACAGTGTATTTTAAAATATCGGGATCGACATGTGAATGGCTGTAGGTAATACGACACATCGTACACTCGGCCAAGTGTGGGATGGATATCATTCCAATATAATTCCAAGGGAGTGGTTCCAGTATTTGGATATGTTCACATGTCTACTCCAATATTTCCCCGCCCAACAAGTACAAGCGAATCCAGAACCCGACACAAATAAATACAAGTCCAGCCAGAACACGAATGATACCAGTAAGTGATTCCAGGGTGATTCCAGTAGGTGATTCCAGTAGGTGATACCAGAAATAGAGACCAGACATGAATAAATGAGTGTCGCATGAAATGGATCCAGTAATATCAAATCGTGTTTGAAACAGAAAATCAAATAGAACTAACTACAACTGAAGTACAGTAATTGACAAGTAAATGAGAGAACTATCAGAGAATGTACTCGCCTGCTACTCTGAAAAGAGTAGTGTAATATCAGATGTCTGTACCGGAGTCATAATATCCTAAACAGAGTAATATGGGTTATAATATGTTTAAAATAAGATAAGTGAAGTCTACGATGCAATCTACATGACTTCTAGGTCAATCTAGGTTAAAGTCAACTCTAAGTCAAACCTGGTCAACTGTCTAGGTCAAACTAGGTCCAAGTCAAACTTGGTCAACTCTGGGTCAACCCAAGTCAATACTCTAGTCAAACTAGGTCAATTGGTCACATCTAGACTCAATATTGACTTTTGGTCAACTCTAGTCAATCCTGAACTATTGGGTCAATTATCTAAAGTTTTGGTCAACTATTGGCCAACATAGGTCCCTACTAGTCTAGGTTTATCTAAAACCTACCTTAAAACTAAACTCCTAAGTTCTAACCCATAACCATAACATATACTTAAATATATCTCATAGACATATATAAAAATATGTATACATACACTATAATACCATCTATAGGATACATTACCATTTCTAAGCCCTCAACTACAAATACCAAAACACACACTATCCTAATACATCATGTATATTACATTCTTACATTCATACATTTATTATATACCTTGCATATACATACATACATATATAGATATAGAGATGTGAGAAGGGGCTATGCGATATATGGTAATGCAAAGGAAATGAAAGGGAAAAATAGTGTACAATGTAACAGTGGTTCACAGATTTGAGTGTGTGTGTGTGTAGAGCATGGACATGTAACAGAGAAAACAATGTGTGTGTGTGTGTGTGTGTGTGTATGTGTAAATCTGGAAAATAGTATGTCATATGAGGGTGGGTGTGTGTGTCCACAATGGTGTAGGAATGTGTGTGAAACAATGTGTTCTCAGGGACTTAGAGTGTGTGTGTGGTAATATATACGTGTGTGTAGTGTCTAATGGTACATGTGAGGGTGTGTCAATAGGAATTAGAAAACAGTACATTTAGAATCTGTGGATGGGTTTGTGTATGTATGGAATGAGCTTAGGTGTACATGTGACCATGTGGATGAGTGTCAAGTAGGTTCTCAGCCTTGTGATATATTTTAGAATTTGTCATGTACAAAACAGTGCAACTTGGCAATTGACAGTTTGGTAAATCAATGAAATGAGGATACTGTCTCAGGAATTGCAATGTGTTAACAGTAAAGTGGCTTAGGAATTCGATGACAGTAGTCTAATACATGTGCACATGAATTAACAAGGAAATTTAAGCTTCAATTCAGTTTCTAAGAAGGAAACCAAATGACAGTTTGATATCAACTGTCAATTAACTCAAGACCCAAACACCATCTAATTCGAAAACCCATTAATCAATGCTCTAACTCGTTTACAAACTAATACTTGTATAAGAATTTACATGGCTAAAAAATTCAAAATCAGTATTAGAAAAAGAAGAGAAGTTCAGAAATCCATTTCGAAAAAAAACTGTGTATCAGTCGATTGAACAGTCCGTTCCCACATTCAAAAATCCATTTCTCGTGTTAACAACAACCCCATCTCATGAATCCACCTAATTGTAAACTACTACACATGTGGGTGAATTAATCTAGTGATTAACATCAATAAAAACAGTTTTAAAAATAACTTAAAAATTAGGAAATGGAAAACAGTGAACCGCGTATCAGTGCAATGGGGAAAAATAAATTTTGAAACCAAAAATCAAGTTAATACTACAAATTATTGGTTGGTAAACAATAGTGTAGGTGTCATAGGGCCACACGAGTCTCGTGGTGTCCCCACGATATGACACAGTGTGTCCAATCATGTTCGAACACACACAGTACTTGCACAGGCACACAGCGTCGTGCACGCGTATATGTCAATCTAGGACACGACACAGGGTGACCCGTGTCTCGTGCTCATGCATGTGGGTTCACCTAGGATAGGGCTAGGTCCTAGGGTGCCTGCAACGTGCCCACGATATGTGTCGTATCAATTAAACGTGCGTGTCAGCGAAGAATTGCTCGCGTGCACAGCGCGCGCGCGGCCAGTACGGCCAGTGCGAGGAGGAGAACTCCTCACACACAGCACGAAATGGCCTCAAATTTTGGAAGCATAGTGTCAGTGATTGGCCTATCAATTCCACAAATTTTTGTGTCCTCACGTGTCCGATATAAGGAGATATTCAGCCGTGATGCAGGACAGTGCACGTGTCTAGTGCGCGCGTGTCCAACACTAAAAATCGACACAAAATGACACAGAAATACCTAATACCCTTCACAAAAATTAATGTACATATTTAGATCTACAAATTCATGTAACTAGATTTACAAAATCGAAAATAAATTCCTAAGTGACATTTAATCAAACACCTATACGTACACAATGACACGTGTCCGATACGGACACCAAACTGGCACGAAATTGGCCCAAACTACAGGGACAGCTAGGGGACTCCTAGATCTAGCCCTAAATACAAAGAAAACAGAAAATTAGATCAATTTATGGACTTTTACCTATAGGTGCAAAAAGCTTGAAAAAGCTACAAATGGGGGATTCCTTCTTGCTAGCCAAATGCTCCCAAATGACAACAAAACTGAGATGATCTCCAAAACAGTAGGTAACCAGAAATTAGATCCTAATGCAAAAGACTAGGGTTAAAAAGGAATTAAAATAAATTTATGGAGATTTTTGGAAGGAAAAAAATACCTTTTCTTCAAACTAGGTCAAGCTCTAAAAGAGGCAAGAACTCCTCAACATGACATTAAATAGGGAGGAGCTCTCCTATGGCTGGTCATAAGTTACAAATTAGGGTTAGGGTTTCTTAAATTGGCCCATGGGCTTAAGTCATGATCAATTAAATCATTAAGTCATAAGTCATTTCGTAAAACCATAAGTCATGACTTAAATTCACTAAACTAAATTTCCTCATTCTAAAACTAATCTCTAATGACTAAAATGAGTTAACTCAAGTTAGACTAGGGTTACCATAGCTAGGGACAGGTTCTAGGCTAGTCTACTAGTCTCAGCAAGTCAAAGTCAAACTAGAATTCACCAATTCATTAAATTAATTAAAAAATTCAAATAAGCCAAAATGACCAAATTATCCCTAGGCTAAAAATGATAATAAATCATCCTAATGACATGGTTAGGCTCTAGGTCATGCAATCACTAGGGTTTCACTAGCAGCACATCAAAATCACAAGTCATGACTTAAAACAGTTTTTAAATAGTTTAAAAATGATTAAAAATTACCAAAAATTATAATGTGAAATAAATATCAATAAATATAATATAATTATAAAATTTCAAAATTACCCTCATCTGGAAAACTGGGTGTTACAACTCCCTCTGAACTATGGTTTGATAGAATACGAAATGTTTCTTATTTCAAAATCCTTGGTTGTAAATGTTTTATTCTTAATACTAAAGATAATTTGAGTAAATTTGATGAAAAGGCCGATGAAGGTATATTTTAGGTTATGCAGCAAAGAGCAAAGGATATAGAGTCTTCAACAAAAGAACCATGATCATTGAAGAATATATCAATGTCAAGTTTGATGAGCTAAATCAACACTTAGACGATGATGACAATAAAGACATAATCGTACCAAGTACAGCTACTACAAAACCTTCACACAAAGATGTAGAACCCTCATATCAGGCATCAGATGAACCTCCAAGCAAAGAAGTCGGAACTAGCAATCTTGAGACTATACCAAAAGAAATGAGATCTTGGCTAATCATCCAAAGGACTTAGTAATTGGTGAGATTACCAAGGGTGTAAGTACTCGTTCCTCTAATAAAGATATAGCTTCTTGTGTTGCCTTTGTCTCGCAGTTTGAACCCAAAAATATTGATGAAGCATGTAGTGATAAATTTTGGTTAGATGCTATGCCAGAGGAATTAAACTAATTTGAACGAAATCAAGTTTGGAAACTTGTTCCCAAGCCCATTGATCATCCGGTCATTGGAACCCGATGGGTATTCCGAAATAAACTAAACGAGAATGGTTTAGTGACTCGTAATAAGGCTTGACTCATAGCTCAAGGATACAATCAAGAAGAAGGTATCGACTACGATGAGACTTATGTCCCAGTTGTGAGATTAGAATCCATTCGCATGTTATGTACATTTACATATTTTTATAATTTTAAGTTATATCAAATGGATGTCAAAAGTGCATTTTTAAATAGTTTTATAAAAGAAAAAGTTTATGTAGCTCAACCTCCTGGTTTTACTGATTTTAAATTTCCTGAATATGTTTTCAAGTTGAAAAAAGCCTTATACGATTTGAAACAAGCCCCTCGTGCTTGGTACAATCGTCTAAACTTTTTTCTACTTGATAACGATTTTTCAAAGGGAATGGTTGACACTACTTTGTTTATAAAATCTTTGAATAACAATATCTTTTGATTCAAGTCTATGTAGATGATATTATTTTTAGATCTACTGATGAATTTCTTTGTCAAGAATTTTCAAAGTGTATGCAGAATGAGTTTGAGATGAGCTTGATGGGAGAGCTAAAATTCTTTTTCGGACTGCAAATCAAACAAACCAACAATGGGACGTTCATAAATCAAGCAAAGTACACAAAGAATCTATTAAAGAAGTTCGACATGGAAGCAACAAAGCCACTTAGCACTCCAATGTCGACTTCAACCAAGCTTGATATTGATGAACAAGGCAAACCTGTCGACATACGTAAGTATCGAGGTATGATCGGTAGCTTACTGTATTTAACTGTTAGTCGACCAGACATTATGTTTAGTGTTTGCTTATGTGCACGTTTTCAAGCTAATCCTAAGGAATCACATCTGTGCGCAGTTAAGCGTATCTTCCGATACCTTAAAGGTACTTCTTCTGTCAGCTTATGGTATCCCAAAACCGCGTCATTTGACCTAACCGGTTATTATGATGCTAATTTTGCCGGATGCAAAGCAGATAGAAAAAGCACTAGCGGTACATATCATTTTCTAGGAAAAGCTCTAGTCTCTTGGTTTAGTAAAAAGCAAATTCTATTGTCATTATCAACAACCGAGGCTGAATATATCGCCGCAGGACGTTGTTGTACACAAATTTTATGGATGAAACAAACTTTAGAAGACTATGGATTGCATTTTACACACATACCTATTTTCTGTTACAACACTAGTTCTATTAATTTGACTAAGAATTCAGTATGTCACTCACGTACTAAATATTTCGAGATTCGACATCACTTTCTTAGAGATCATCAACATAATAGAGATATAGACCTTGTATACATAGATACTCAGAATCAATTAGCTGACATAATCACAAAACCTCTAGTGGAAGATCGTTTCAATTATTTACGTCGTAAATTAGGCATTTTAGATATCAATAATATTAATTAATTTTATTTTATTAATTATTTATTCGATACTCAAAAACTATTCTCGAGACAAGCCTAAAAAGAGACTGTCTGTCACCACGACTACAGTTGAAGCGAAGCGGTACTTAAGAGTTCCCCGGTGAACCTCCGTTAGCTGGGACAGTACTCCTACAGCTAATCTGAGACAAATGATGAGTAAAGAATATTAATTTATAAATAATATTAATTATATTATTTTGAGATTTAAAATTACTAAACTCTAAATTAAACATTTAAAACGAATTAATAAAAAAGATGTGGCCCCATTTCTATTATTTATGATATATATATAGCCAGGCAACCCTTAGCGAATTAGGCCCGAGTTCGGTCCGAATTCGGCCAGAGTTCGGCTGGGTATATATATGTACTAGCCAGAACCCGAGGCCCCCATCTTCTTCATTCTTCCAAAATATCCTCAAACAGCAGTAGCCGTGCCTCCAAACCCTAGCTCTTCTCTACCCTTGTTCTTCCAATCCGTGTGGAGATTTTCGTCCAAACTTTAGATTCGTGCCGAGAATTTTGTCCTCAACAGCATATCCAATTCTTGGAAGGTATAATTCCTTCTCTCCTCTACTTTTTAATTCTTAGGGTTTCTAGAATTTTGAGAAAAAATGCCTAAGTTTAATCCCTTCAAGAGGAAGAAGACCAATGCCAGTGAAGAGGCATCATCTTCAGATTCGCATACGAATTGCTCTTTTTTTCGATCCAATCGGACGACGGTGCATCGGACGAGTTTTACTTTAAAACTTTTGACCAAGCTTTATTATGGTATGCCGATTTCATTATGCGTACTATTTGCACCGGTTCACCGATCAAATGGACTGTCTTTCCGGATCACCGCCCTTACTTTGAGGCATTAGGGTTACAACACTTTGTCACCTTACAATTTCCTATTGCTACTAATACTATTAGATTATTCTATTGTAATTTTATGTTAGACACTTTCACCGCGAGAACACGTGTCGGAGGGATCGATATCGAATTCACTGATGAAACGTTAGCAAAAATCTTTGGTATTCCAAACGAAGGTGCCCCGCTCGATGACATCACTGATTTTGATTTCCCCGATGGTACGACTCTCGTTAGTTTCAAGAATGAGCTTTGTGCGCCCGCACGCGCTCGTCCTGGAAAGTTCAAGGCTAATAACTTGAGTTTGTTTAACAACAAATTACATCGCATCATCTATTCCACTTTACTTCCAAAATCTACTTCCAAAGATGATGTCACTGCACTTGAGCTCTCTGCTCTTTATCATATTCTTAAAGGAATTCCTTTTTCTGCCCCTAAGACTATCATACAGATGATGGAAAGATGTCGCAGAAGAGATCGCAATCTCTCTTATGCGATGATCATCCCTCGCATCTTTCAGAGATTTGACATTGACCTATCCACTTGTGTTGTTGACCCTGAACCCAAGTTCCTCAAACTCTTATCGCAGCATTGCCACTGTTCCTCCACCTACTGCACCTGCTCCACCTGCAACTACTCCCACAACACCTGGCTCCTCAGTCCTACCCTATGACATTTGAGGGTATTCATCAGCACCTTTCAGATCTACAGTCATTTTATGTTGACACTTCCAGGGAACGTGAGTTCTGTGATGTGACTCGGTTCCAGGCTATTGCCAACTCCTTCGCCGATCTGAGATTTACGCAGACGGGTCACTCTGCTAGCTCTCTACCTCGAGATCCATCTGTTTCTGGATACCGCGTTGATGATGAGGCGATCCTCTCTCTGTTCCAGCCAGGGAATGCCTACGATTGGTATCGTAATACTGGTGCCACTCCTCATACTTCTGGAGCTGGTACTTCTGGACATGCTGGCGCTGCAACCGCTGACGATGATGATGAGGATGATGATTTTGAGATGTTATGATTTTTAGACTGATCTTAGGTCTTATGTTTACTTAGAAATGCTCCGACATTCCAAGATTTTATCAGTACTCTTATTTTAGTTATTATCAGCACTTTTTTACTTATTATTTGTGACTTTTCATAGACATGGTTTTTATTATGCCTCAGTTTGGCATATTAGTTTATTATTCAGCACTTTATTTGTTTCAGTTTTATTCTAGCATTATCTTTCTTTCTGCTTCATATTAAAATTACCTGTGACAAATAACATGTATGTGTTAGTTATATAATTTTTTTAACTATTTCTACCATGCCTGTGACGAATTTTATATATATTTTTTTGTGTTTCTTCACTGTTTGTTACTTATGCATTTATTGCAGGGGAGCTTTCTCTTTTACAATTATTTTGCTAAGTGACAACGGGGGAGAAATAGATCTAACATCTTCATGCATACAGGTTATGAACAATTTCTTTTGATACATTTTTTAATTGATCCATACTTAGATGTTATATCGGCAAGGTTTGTCAATTATCAAAATAGGGAAGATTGTTGGCCTATTGGTCATGGTCAAACCTGATTTTAATAATTGATCAAACTATGTCTCGATATAAATGTAAGTCAATTCAGATGTTTACCTACGACGTTTTGGACACTGCTCAACAATGGATATCAACTATGTTCAAGACTGAAGCCGTTTGCCATTCAGAATATATTTTCTTCAAAGCAATATAATTTTTATTTTATTGAGTCTAGGAATACATTGTACACCGAGTCGTACTGGCAAATAGGCTATCCGAAATAGTTTTTCAAAACCACTCTATCCTTTTACAAATGACCTATGTTTTTAAAAAATATTCTTTTTATAAAAAGCTTTTGAAGGACTTTTCGAAAAGCCAAATTTTCTCAAAAATGAACTGGCAGAATCCTAGCAGAACTCGGCCAGAGTTCGGCCAGAGTTCGGCCAAGTGGAACGTTAGTGAACGTTTGATTTTTAAACTTGGTCACCCTTCAGTTGCGGTTTGTTACAAAGAGTTCTGTCTGAATTCTGCCCGAATTCTGTCAGAGTTCTGTCTTTGAAAAAACTATAAACAGAAAAGTATTTCGATCATTTCAAATCACCAATTCACTTTTAATCTCTTCTCTTCTTAAGCTTACATTCTTCAAAGAGTTCTAAAAAGCTTTCATTTTTAAATCTCAAGCCAGTTACAATCCTCTAGTCAATTTGCCAGTGCGGTACGGTCTAGAAGTTTTAGAACGATTGTAATCAGAGGCTTGATAGAAGATACAACTCTTCACAATTGAAGTTGGTCGAGTTCTTCGTATCAAAGCTTGCGTCTGTAGAAGTTGCAAGGACTTCGTATGAAAACTTGTAGGATTTTTCAATAGTGGATTCAACTGGAAGCTAGAGTTCTTCCGACTGGACTAGTCCTCACAAGAAGAAAACCAGTATAAATTTCGGTGTTTGCGTTTGCCTTCTGATCACTTTTAATTTCTGTCATTTACTTTGTGATTATTTTTATATCTGTGATCTAACTGCTAACAAGATTTTTAATTAGCAATATTCCGCTGCCTACTCTATTCATCCCCCTCTAGAGTATTCTGCTTTACGATTTTGTTCCTACAATATGCACCCCATTGCCCATCAGTTTTGGCACAACCCGAACTGTCTGTCCCAGTTGCTCTGTCCTTGAGCACACGTACAAATATGGGTTCGATCCAGCCCCTACTAAGTCTAAACTGGACTACTCCCCAACTTGTGCCAACTGGTACCTCAAGTGTGCCCTTGTAACCAGTCCATATTTATGCAGCCTATCCTATAGTTTAGATACCAATAGTCATATTTAGTCTCTATTCATATATACTTGCACCTAGGTACTACCTATATACAACTATGAGTGACCTACATAGGGCTGTTTCATAGGTACAAGGAAAATTAATGTTTATTTTAGTATTGAACTTGATGTATGTTACTGGAGACTTATAACTATATACATGCATATAGACTGACCTCTTATGTATATGTATTCCAGCTCCCCTGTTACTAATACTCCAATGGTGTCAAATGATACTTTATGTGTCCCTTGACACAAGTATATCAATGTATCAAATGCTACCCTTTCACCCATCCCTTTATTCCTGTTCACTCAGGTATCTTAAATTTCTTTACTCGATTAACCATTCCAATGCACCCTGCTATACTGGCCAACATATGCACCCCTATTATTAACATCTAATCCTCTCTTGATCTGGCTCTTCCTAGAAACATGCGTAAGAAATAAATGACATTACCAGGCTCATACCCCCTAGTATTACTCTTAGGTTGCCTGTACAACCCACCATTTCTCGTTTGCAGTTGACTCTAACGCCTATTGTGGCACATCTCATTATTTCTTATGTCTCTATGGTTGTGGACTGACTCTTACTGGCGCCTTTATCACTTGGCACATTACCCTTATATCCTGCAGTCCCTGTTTACTTAGGATGTATCCTGCGGTAGGTACTCTATTCCTATTGCCTAGACTATACTAGGAAACCTCCTATGTTCACTGATACGTCTTAATGTTTCTGTCCATTGGTTTGGAAAAAGTTGAAGTCTTCTCATTATTTACAGGTAGTCATAGATGTAGCTCCCCTTCCCAAAAATTTTTGAAATATTTTTATTATTAATTATTTAAGTTGAATGGTTATTAAATAAATTTATTATTATTATATTATTATTATTATTATTATTATTGGTTGTTCTTTTATTGTCAATTGAGTTTACGTATAAGTACATATATTTAGATACAATATATATATAATATATATATATATATATATATATATATTATATATATATATATATATATATATATGGGTGTGTTAATAGATTTTTATAATATATAAATTATATATTATTTATATATAAAGGGCTATCATATAGACCTACAGCCTAAGAATAGCCTAAGAATATCCACTGTTTGAGCTTTCAGCCCATGTAATTTATTCTAGACCTTAGCAATGCGTAATCCTAGCTATGCCAAGTCCATTTCCCATAAACGGAAATAGCATAGGTAGCTTCCCATCATCCTATGGACCTACCCATTCATATCCGACCCATTTAGAATCAAACCTGAAAACTTCCTGTAGCTTTCTATTTAAGAGGTAATGCTCAACAACCGTAGCATGTTCATAAACCCTACCCGCCAAGACCGAGCCAGACGCCAGCCTCTTTCCACCCTATCGGCAGCGCTCAAAGCTCGCTGTCCACACGGATCTGATCCGGCTGCGACGATCTCCTGAGGACCAAGGCTCCGCCTTCTGGCAGCGGTTGTCGTCGACCCAACGTTGGGACTCGGTCGCTCTCGGGTTGCCGGAGACATCCCCTGCCATGCGAGTGCGACCACGCCGCGCAACACCTCACCACCGAGACCAACTGCTTCACCGCTCCACCTTCCGAGCCGCGTCCTCCGGTTTCCTAAAGGCCATCAGCGCCATCCTCTGCCACCAGAGCTTAGTCGTACCCACAGCAGCAGCCGCGTCGAACCAGTACGTTCGAGAGATCCCTCGCTGCCACCCTTCCCGAGGTCGCGTGTGTCACCCAGCCGTTGTCCAACGGCCGGGACCTCCACGTACACCACGCGAGGAAGAAAATGGAGAAACATACCTGGATATTGGAATTAGAGTTCAAGCAGTATAGACTGAATAATGTCCAATATCAGCCTTCAATTCATAGTCTGGCTGTTGTTGGTCCTGCTTGGCCGGAATATGCTAAAATTATCTGAAGCTTCGAATTAGACACACAAAGAAAAAAAAGATACGAGGGTCGGTTTGGAACAGAGAATAGAAGCTGACATGAAGAAGAGGGATTCGTTTGTAATATAGAGATGGTGGGCGTTATGATTAAAGGAAAGGTTAGTTTGCATATAAATCCTTCTTAAAAGTACTTATTATAATTTAAGCCAATCATTATGAACCATCCACGTGGGACCATGATTCTTTTGGTACACTTGTTTGGAGTTGTATTGTATAATTTCAATTAGACCCCTTCACTTTATAGTAATTGCATAAACCATAGTAGCAATAAAATAACATATTTGCATGGAATCTAAGTTGATCCTAGTCTTTGTCTAAAGAATACTAAAATATATTAATAATTAATAGCTAACGTATCAGGGAAAGCTCCCTGCAACTCTATCAATTAGCCTTTACAATAGAGGTGCACTTTGCATAAAAGCCCTTAGAAAATAATCTTTTGGTGTATAAGGAAAGAGAATCTTCTTTAGATATTTAGCTTTTTAGTTGCACATATTCAGTGAAACCCCAATTACTTCGTGTACGTTCGCCAAATTGAGATGAAACTTGCGCCAACGGGACCGTGTCATTTTTCTGGTCCTGTATGCCAAGTTTGGTCCGATTCTGAGACTGTTGATAAAATTACCGTTTTGCGGGCCCCACGGTCCCACTCAACGGATGATTTTGTGCACGGCCTGTCGGAATCCAACTTTGGACATACGGTTGGGTTCGTATCGGAAAACCAGATCCGTAGACATATAGTTTGACGACTTTAGAGACCATTGACCTTGGCACGCATTTCGGTACAAAGCGGATCCAACAGTGGACATTATTTTGCCCGAAATTACCGTTTGACCCCTGTGTCTAGAATTGGACTTAAGGACAGATAATCCTAGCTAATTTTACTATTCTGAGACTGTTGTCATTGTCTGTTTCAGCTTTCGGAGACAGTTGTGATGATTTGGACTTTATGGATTAGCAGTGGACTAGATTGTTATGGGATTTGCGTGCAACCTCCAGACAAGTATACCTTGCCTTCCTCTACAGTTTTACTTACATGTATTTCCTTTCATTTTTCAATCATTTGATTGTTTATGGACATGTGCTTTTCGTGTTATTTTCTGTGGAGTTGTTTTATTGTTTATAGCCATGTTCATGTTTTGGCCTTGTGTTTCATATTTGGAGTTTCCGTCAGTACCTTGCTTGATTTGTGTCATAGAACGGTTGCGTGTAGTGAACTGTCATAGCCTTGATTATCGTTGTACACAACCAGAGAGTCCACACTCGGGACGATGGTTGTTTGGTGCACCAGAGAGTCCACACACGGGACGAGGGTGTTTGTCGTGATCAAATGGCACCAGAGAGTCCACACACGGGACGAGGGTTGACCATTTACACCAGAGAGTCCACACACGGGACGAGGGTGTCTTGCCGTGAGCTAGCCAGAGAGTCCACACTCGGGACGAGGGTTAGCGCTTAGTTCAAACCCGTGAGTCCACACTCGGGATAAGGGTTTGGTTCTTCCTTTGATCTTGTATTTATCGTTCATCCGGCAGTTCATTTATACGTAGTCGTTCTAGGTGTATTCGTGTTCATATTTGTGTTCGTAGTCATTGTCTTGTCCTTGTTCTTTCTTGTTTATTTCCTTGCGTATGGTAAAACTGTTAGATAGGCATGTATATTATGTACCTTGTTATGTCCTCTGAGGACCTGATGATCTCTTCAGGTTTAGCGGTTGCATGGAGTTAGCTAGTAGTTCTGGATAGCAGACGTGATGATACATGCGGGATTCAGGTATTGTTATTGAGTTTATTATCCGCTCGTGCTTTTCATTCCTTATATGAGATATCATGTTCCTTGTTTCAGTTGTAGACTCTTGTATATTCCTTAGAGTCTTATCGGACATTTAGCTAGTGGGTTGCAGACCACGACCCATAGGTTTATTCATGTTTTATATTCTTATTGTGGATTGTGATATAGATTGCATTGTCATGATTTGGCAGTAACCCATAGCCTTGACAGCGTTTACGTATTCGATATGGGCTGGAGTCCGCTCGATGCTTAGCTGGGCTTGGACACGCTTCGTATCCGAAAAGCGGGTGCGGATCGTGACAATAGATTACCAATTATACTTTAATTCTAGTAAGATTTATTAATGTGTATCTCCAGATTGGTTCCAAACACAAGGTCGACCTTTACTGTGTCATCCATTACAACTCTGGACCTAGCTTCCTCCTACAAGTCCATATCTAAGGTACCAAACAACCCTGCACCTGACACTCATTCCCTGTACTTGGTATAGTGGTTGTTTTCTAACAGTCATATGGAGTCACACTCCCATCATCTATGGTTCGACTCAACTGTGACTCTCCAACTTGCATTTCTAACACATTACTATGGGACTGTAGGTATCCTAGAGGATCTGTTGCAACTAATACCTGGTTATTCCCCCGTTGTTTCCCCCATCGATGAAAAGCCTAATTCTAATATTGTTTTGATAAATAATACAGTCCAACTACTATAGTTATATGTTTATATTGTATTCCTATTACGGATACTCGAACTAGAGTGGAAACTCCATCTATTAATCTGGTATCTTGGCCACTGAGTCTATCCCGATTTCCTGTTCAATGCCAACTAAACGTTCCCCGACCTCTTACAAGAAATTTACAAAACACCTAGTCCAATAATTTGATATTACAAATATGTAGAGTCTTAGGAAGAAACTTACTTACGAGAGTTGGGCGTGGATCTTGGTTGTTCCTGACCTCATATGGTGTCTTCCTCAAGTTGTCCTCGCGGCAAGGAAGAAGTAGGATTTATAGGGTTCACAAAATGGTTTGGGATTTGGCTGCTTACCTACTTTTATATCTAGTGTTTAGATTTGATCAAAAGGAGAAATAGATAGAGGGAAATTTGGTTAAGTATTGGATTTGGAGTGATCATAAAATTCAAACTAGAAGTTTGAATTCAGGGGTTCGATTTTAAGAGTTGGCCGTTGGGTTGGGAAATTTAAATTAAACTTTTACTTTGAGACCCTTAGGGGAAATCTACCATTGCAATAGAATACTATTCCTATTTTTAGTTTAAAAGGACAATTCATACAATTTCTATAATCATTTAACACTTTTGGAAAAAAATAGAATAATAGTAAATAAAAAATAATAATAAACAATAAATGGGTTCAAGGGTTTACAGATATAAGAGACGGTAATTAAATACAGTAAGCAAGAGATTAGAGAATCAAACTCAGTGAACATAGAGATGTATACTAGTCTCCCTCTGAGAGTACTACTCCAGTTTCGAGTACTCTTGCTCGATATTAATCCAATATTCACAAGCTAAATGAAAGCTTGACGTCTTTTTACAACACCGTGCCTTGGTGACGAGCATACGACCGACTCCAACAACTGATTCTGAAAACTGGAATGTTTTCTAAAAGACGCCTCTGATACAACTCTGCTGTACCAAAACTCTAGATCGAACAGAACTGTGCTGGCTTTGCCTAAGAGTAGTATAGGCTAGATGTGAAAGCTTTAGATCGCTGAAAACACTTTAGAATAGATAGAGAGAAGAGTGAATGAGTGATTAGAAATATAAAAAATATTTCTCTATTTATAGTGTTTTTGGGAATCGAAATCGGGCAGAGCACGGACAGAGTTCGGATGCTTGAATCTCGCATTCAAACGTTGCTTACAGATTTAGTGGGAGCTGAATTCAAATACCCAGATTGAAATCGGTCTGAACTCGGACCGAACTCGGTCAGAGTTTTGACTGAGTTCTGGTATATCAGAACTAGATTTGAATGGGCCAAATTACATAGGTTTTTTGGCTCTTTGGATTTTGTGGAGTATTTGGGATAAGTAGGTAGAATTTTTGGATAGGTGGACTAGAAATAACCTAAGCCAGTATCAATCCCAAACGATCTCACATTTATATTTTCTAGACTCAATAAAATTAAAAATACAGAAGAAAATATAAAATGAATCGATCTGGATTCCAATAAAATTTGCTTCTGGATGACGATGCGATGTACTATAGCAGTGGGATATAGACCCAATACGTTTGTATATGTCCTTCGTCTTTGATTTTTTTAACATGTAGCAGTTTGTATATTTTGCGTATCGACCAAAGTTGTCGTTGATTATCAAAATCAGGTGTGACCATTAGCCAATAGGCGAACAATGTGCATTCCCCATAGCCCTCATAGGAGTCAGCCCAAGTCAATAAGAGCTTGCATCACAAGGTTGTTGAGATGTGTGACGAGATGTTACGAAGGATTGTGGAGCAGCACCAGTCTCAGCTACAAACGAACGATAAGGCACTCACCACATGATTTGATTTGCTTGAGAGCACTATGAAAGAGACGAATGAGAGGACGGTTCATGCCGTTCAAGCGGTACAGGGGACGTAGTTGGCCACGGGTGATCATCTTTTAAGGATGACGGCTATTATGGATTCATGCAACTCTAGACTGCGAGCCCTGGAGCAGACACTTCCTGATCGTGCGTTGACATTGACACCGACTCTACCGGTTCCACTGCCTCCTTATCTTGCTATTAATGAGTCTTTATCGGTGACGTTGACACCAGAGCAGTATAGATTCATGCTATCCTAGATGCGGGGCCGTACTCCTCCTCTTCTTGCTGACCAGCCTCAATCCTTCATTAGATATATTATTATGTGTTGTGGTTTGCTGACCATTCTTGGGTATTTATGTATTTATTTTATATATTTAGTGATAGTATGTGTTATGTTGATCATTATTGGAACATTATTGAACAAACTCTTTTTATAGCCGTTTGGTAGTAGATTTGGTTCCACTCGGCTATCTTATCGTTAGATTTTGTTTATTTGATAGTGTATTTTCATCATTTGTCTCTATATTCTTTTACCGGTGTTGAGTGTTCCATCGAAGGGGTCGACGAACACAGGAAATTCTACGAAAGGTTGCTCCGGGTCTACTATTTATAAATTGTAATTTAAACTGCAGGTAGATTCTGGATGGAAAACAAGCAAACAAAATTCTATTTTTATTTTCTTTTTTAGTTTAGCGATGTTCAGCAACGCATAGCGACAAGGGGCAAACATCGCTAAACGTGTATCCGAACGTCACTAGTCTATATCATGAACGTTGCAAATTGTCGCTATACGTCGCTACCTGGCTGACATGGCAAATTTTGCCACGTCAGCAACATAGTCACTAAATGTCGCAAATAACATTGTTAAAGACTGAACGGTCAGCGACGTTTAGCAATGAAAACATACGTCGCTGATTAGCAACACCTCGTCGCTAAACGTCGATATCCACTAAAAAAAATAGCAACGTGTTTATGCCACTATTATACGTCACAATAGCGACCAATATCGACGTTTTGTGTGTTAGCGACCACAAAATACACGATAACGTATTTTCGTCGCTAATTTCAATAGCGACATTTTTATACACTTTAGCGACGTTTTTAGGTGTCGCTAAATTGACTTATTTTGGTAGTGCGACACATCTGTCAACTCAAATGCTAAGGACGACGTCTATAGGTATAGCGCTTTCCGCTAGAGGCTTATACATGAAAGAAACATGAAATCTCTTTGAAGTAATTCCTGACAATATTATCTTTTAGGGACATGGACTGGATGAAAAAATATTATTGCCTTGTTGGAGTACCCTGTCCGCTACAGCTTGCAAGGCTGACCTTGTAGTATTTTTTTCTAGGAGTATCATGTTGGATGCTCATTTTCCATGCTTCTTTTAATATATATGACAGATCAGGAACCCCGTTCTTAAGCATCTCCAAATATCCCCAAAATTGTAGGCATTGGATTATCATTTTTTGATCATGCAAATTTGTTCAAAATCTTGATAGAAATACGTAGTTCAAGGATCTAATCTGAATGGTCAAAAAGCTTGATTATCCCTAACTCGACGGACCCCCATTCACTGGGTTCAACTCTATAATCTAGCACTTTGCAACATGGCGAGGATCTGGATTACATGAATTCCAGCAGTTGGGATGGAGATTTGGTCCTGATGTCGGAATAACTGATAGCCATAGCTTTTACTAATAATGGTAGTTTTCGGTTCTTGTAGGGTGCGGTTTATGGCCATAATGACAAGAATCGTCGGGAGGGCCTGTAGGAGGACATATCCAGAGTAGCCTCCTCTGCTGACTCATTGCACCTTCTGCTTCTCCTGATGGGCGACTTCAACGCCCTTCTTCACAAAGGGGAGAAGGTGGAAGGCAGACTTGTTCCGGATCAGATCCTGTATGACTTCCAAAGGTGCTTTCTTCATTCGGAGCTTCAGGAATTGGCGCAGACTGGGCACATCTGGACTTGGCATAACAAAGCGGTCCACAACATAGTTGCTTGTTAGCTGGACAGAGCATTGGGACAACGGGGAGTGGTTCCATCGCTTCCCAAATGCAGTGGCTGATGGGTTAGCTGCTGGAACGAGCGATCATTCTCCTATCAGGGTCGGCTTCATGGAGCGGCCTACTTGGAAGTCGCACCATTTTCGGTACAATAACAGTTGGTTTCTTTTGGATGGATACTTAGAGGCTGTTTCGGAGGGACTTCTGAGCCAGTAGTGTCACTACCACATTTTAGCTTGAGGTTATTTTGGTCATTTGAGAATTTTTAAATTTATTTTAATTTATTGAAGTGGTGATTCTTATTTTTGACTTTGACTAGTTGAGACTTTGGAGACTAACCTAGATGTTGACTCTATCTATGGTGACTTGATTAGCATGGTGGGACCCTAGTCTAACTTAAGTCAACTTAATTTTAGTCATTAGAACCAAGTTTGAAATAGGAGAATAAGACTAGGTTCAATGACTTATGACTTAGGAATTTATTTCCATAACTAATGAAACTTGGCCCAAGGCCCATGCCATGAAACCCTAACCCTAATTTCAGCATAGGTGGCCGTCCAACATTGGTATTCCTCCTATAAAATCTCTCTTTCACTTGTTCTTGCCTCTTTTGTATTGAACCAACTTTTAGAAAGGAAAGGTAATATCCATCTTCCCTAATTCATAACAAATCCATTTTAATTCCTTTTTGATCCAAATCTTTCGCAACAGAATCTAATCGTCCTCTATTTGATGTTCATGGAGAGTAATTTCAGTTTGAGAACAATTTGGAGGATTTGGCTAGCAACGAAAATCAATCGATTTAGGGCTTTTCTTGCCATTTGACACCCTATAGGTAAACCCTTCAAATTGTAATTAAATTCTATTTTCTTTGCATGGTAGCCTAGATCTAGGTGTCCCCTAGCTGTAGTGCAAGTTTTGTGTCAATTGCATTTGATTTCGTGTCCGTATCGGACACGTATCCAAACCTAGAACTAGGTGTTCGATGAAATGCCACACTCAGTATTTTTGTGCTGTTTTTGAATGGATTTGTAGATCAATAGTTCGTATTTGATTTCGTGTCGGTTGTGGGGGGTTTTAGTGTCGTGTCGTGTTAGTACGAGGACACGAACATGCCGTAACAGCCGCGGGACACTGTCCTACTGCTCGAATTGCATTTCTCCTTGGACACGGTGATTCGACACGTGCAACTTGGCGAGGACCGAGGGGCAGTGACTGATATAAGCCCCCTCGAGTCTCGATCACGTCGTGTCGAGTCGGACACGCTATCGAGCCCGTACTGGCCGTTGCCTGTGGTGCGCGTGAGCCACAGGCACTGCTGACACGAGCTTCGTGTCGTGTCTTAGTGTCTCGTGGACACGATTCAGGGTGTCAGGGTTGTACCCTACCCTAGGCGAGTGTGTGGACACGCACTCGTGTTGTGTCGTGTTATGTGTCGTGTGCTAGACACGCGTGCACACGTGCACGAGACTGCACTATGTCATAGTGTATTCGTGTGTGTTAAACTTGATTAGACACGTCGTGTCCCACTTTGGGGACACAACACACACTGTGAGACGTATGTAGGACCGTTGAACACCTCTAGAGGGGGGTGAATAGAGTGTGTGTGTTTGTGCAGTGAAAAATAATCACCAATTCAAAAATTAAAGTTATAACTATGGCAGTTAATAAGAGACAGTAATAAATGTAGCAAAAGATAGAGAGATCAAACTCAGTGACACAACGATGTATACTGGTATCCCTTGAGAGGACTAATCCAGTCTCGAGTACATTTGCTCGATGTTAATCCACTATGGCACAAGCTAAATTAGAGCTTGCAGTCTCTTACAACACCGTGCTTGGTGACAAGTGCACGACCAACTTCACAACACCGTGCTTGGTGATGAGCGCACGATCGGCTCCACAACAAAGATAGTTGTTGTTCTTGGAACAACCTCTTTACAACTCTTGACACCAAAAGACTCTAAATCAACGTAGATAATACTGGCTTTTGGCTAAGAGAAGTATAGGTGTGATTTCAAAGCTTTAGAACGTTTGAAAACACTTGTTGATTAGAGAAGAGAAGATGAAGAATGAATGAGTGATTTGAAATGAAAAACTCTCTTCTATTTATAGGTGTTTTCTGGGACCGAACTCGGGCAGAATTCTGGCAGAGTTCTGATACAAATATTTCGTATATAGACGTTGCATGTAGATTTGGAGGCAACTGTCTTTTGAATTCAAATTGACCGAACTCGGGCAGAGTTCGGGCCGAACTCGGGCAGAGTTCGGGCCGAACTCGGGCAGAGTTCGGGCCGAACTCGGGCAGAGTTCGGGCCGAACTCGGGCAGAGTTCGGGCCGAACTCGGTTTTGAGTTCTGTCAGGGGAATTTTTGAAATATTTTACAAAAACTATTTGTAAAAAATAATTTGGAATATTTTGTAAAGATGAAATAAAAATAGGTAGGCTTTTTGGAAATTCGGACTGGGATAAACCTAAGCCAGTATTACCTATTCGATTTTACAATTTTAAGTCCTAGACTCAATAAAGAGAAAATACAGAATAAATTGTAAAATGACTCAAACTAAATCCCATTGAAATTTATCTTCAGATTGATGATATCTATGCTTTGTTGATGCAGTACAACGCCCGTTGATGTTGATTTCATATACCCTGAAATGATTAGCAGCAGTTGTATATTTTGTGTATTGACTTAAGTGCATATCGATTATCAAAATCGGGTATGACCATAGAATGGGCCAATAATCTCTCCCATTTTGATAATTGATAAACTTGAGTCTATACCAAAATATATCATAAAAAATAGAACAAACAAAATACCTGAGATGGTTGGTTTTGTTTTGTTTTGAATGGATGGATTTGAAAGTATGCTTTTGATATGTATAGCTCTTCTCCCCCTTTGTCAATATAAAAATGACTTTGCCTCCTCCATAATGTGTGAAGCCAACAATATAAACCAAAAATAGACAAAGTGAAGCAGAAGATATCCATAAACACAGCATAAAAAGACAACTATTAAGAAAATAAGTGCTGAAATGAAGTACTGAAATATCTCACTAAAAGTGCAAAGATACAATCATGAAGTACTAAATATGTCTAACTAAGAAGTTTAGACATAACAAAAAAAAACTACATCATAGCAAAAGATCATCTACTAACATCATATCCACTAGTCATCAGCTGAGTCCGTATCACATAGTGGGGTCATCACCGCCAGGAGCATCAGGAGGAAAATAAGCTGCAGTAGGATCGAAGTAAGGAAAAGATGCCTCATCTCCGAACCTAGGACCTGTGAAGCCTGGGTGAGGAACAATAGTGACTGGATGAACTGGATCATGAGAGAGACTCTAGTGAAGATCCGTAATTCCGTTCCGTAACACCTGAGCTTGATAGATGTGGCAAAACTCCGAGTCAAGATAGTTTTGATGACGTTGCGCAGAAAGAGCAACAAAGTTATCAAATCTCTGGTAGAATCCTGGATCGAATCCCGGAGCAAGGGCTGGAGCAGGAGCAGCATCAGGATGAGGAGCCTCAGCACTGACATCTGGAGCAGGCTGAGCTCCAGGAGGCAGAGGTGGAGCAGGATATCTACGAGATCGGGTAAGCTCGATGGGAGTGGAGGAGTAGGCATAGGTTTGAAGATCAATATCAAACCTGCGAAAGATAGAGGCTAGGTGCATAGGATACACCAGGTTGCGTTTTGTATTTCTGTAGTTCAGTATCCATGCCATCATAGTCTTGGGGATAGAGAAAGGAATACCAAAATGAATACGGTACATAGCAAAGAGCTATAAGAAAGTAACCTCGTCAGTAGATCCTTTCTTAGGAAGGAGTACAGAGAAAATGAAACGATGGAGTTCATAAAAATTTTGGTTTAGATGTTTTGAAAATACTCTTCAAGGAATGGGGTTTGGATGACAAATCAATTGCTTGAAGGAGATAAGGGTGACATCCTCTGGAAATTGAACATGATGAATATCTACCAGAGCTTCACCAACATCAGAAACATGAAAGAATTCACTGATATCAGTGGCACTAAACTCCAATTTTTGTCCAGCAACGCAAGAATAAAAGTTGTCGTTAGGTTTTACTTGCAGGTTGCAGTAAAACATACGGACTGCATTGTCGAAAATGTTTTCAGCTACTTTGAAAAAAACTCGGTAGCCTAAATGGTCAAAGGTAGGAGCATACTCAGAAAAAATTGTAAAGTTGACAAAAGCTCCATAACAAATTTTTCTACCGGAGAAAAAATCAAACCATAGGTCAGAAAATTCTTTATCAGGAAATAAAGTGGAATCATAATCTTCTGATCCTACTGGTCTGGCTAGACTAAACAGACTAGCTGGAGTATAGTCAGATGAGGAGGATCCAGCTTGGGAAGGATCAATCGATCCCCTCTGACGTTTAGGAGCCATGGAAGAAAAGAGAAAAGGAAATGAAATACCTCAAAAAGGAGGAAGAGAACGGAGTCGAGTAGCCCATCAGATCTCCTAGAACACTTGCAATGAAGTAGGAAAAAAGTGTTTTTGGGAGGAAGGAGATGATTTCTCGGTTTGGTGAGTAAAAAAGAAGAGAAGAAGTAGGGTTTAAATAGGGGTTAGGGCCGGCTGTTCAGTTCTGGAAGTAAATACAGCGCCGACCGAACTCGGCCCGAACTTGGTCAGAGTTCGGTCCGAGTTCGGCTACTTGCATTTTCGAGACAATAAATGCAGTTTTGGTATTTGAATTTTAACTTTTTGACTTTTTGACTCCTATATTTAATAACGTGCATTATTTTAGATTTAGCTGTAGGGATATTGTCCCAGCTAACGGAGGTTCACCGGGGAACTCTTAAGCACCGCTTCGCTTCGACCATAGTCGTGGTGACAGACAGACCCTTTTTAGGCTAGTATTCTAAAATAATTTTTGTTAAATAAATTTTAAAGTTTCAAGTCATAAAATCAAATTTAATTGCCATACTACATTATGAATCTAAAAATTCAAGTACACCGAGCTCTCGCCTCATTATGTTAAACCGATCTTCAGCCAATGGTTTTATGAAAATGTATGCTAGTTGATGATCTGTGTTAATAAATTCTAAGCAGATATCTCCGTGTTGTTGATGATCACGTAAAAAGTGATGACGTATCTCAATGTGTTTTGTGCGTGAGTGACAAATAGGGTTCTTAGTCAGATTAATGGTGCTAGTGCTGTTACAATAAATAGGAATCTTAGTGTAGTGCAGATTATAGTCTTCTAAGGTTTGCTTCATCCATAAAATCTGAGCACAGCAACGACCTGCGGCGATATACTCAGCCTCAGTAGTTGATAATGCTATAGAATTTTACTTCTTGCTAAACCAAGAGACTAAGGCCTTTCCTAGGAAATGACACGTACCGCTGGTACTTTTACGGTCTACTTTGCATCCTGCAAAATTTGCATCCGAGTAACCTATCAGGTCAAAGGATTTGGTTTTAGGATACCATAAGCCGACTGTAGAAGTTCCTTTAAGGTATCGGAAGATACGCTTAATGGCACTTAAATGTGATTCCTTAGGATTTTTCTGATAATGTGCACATATGCAAACACTGAACATAATATCAGGACGACTAGCAGTTAAGTATAACAAACTACTAATCATACCTTGATACTTACGCTGGTCGACAGGTTTGCCACTTTCATCAGAATCAAGCTTCGTGGATGTAGCCATTGGGGTCCCGATTGGCTTTACGTTTTTGAAGTCGTACTTTTTCAGTATGTCCTTCGTGTACTTAGCTTGGTTGATGAATGTTCCCTTTGAGTGCTGTTTGATCTGAGGTCCTAGGAAGAAGTTTAGCTCTCCCATCATACTCATCTCAAATTCACTCTGTATACACTTAGCAAAATCTTGACAAAGTTTTTTATTAGTAGAACCGAATATAATATCATCTACATAAATTTGCACAAGGAGAATGTCATCATTTAAAGATTTGATAAACAAAGTAGTATCAACTTTTCTCTTTGAAAAACCATTATCAAGTAAGAAGGCACTTAGGCGTTCATACCAAGCACGAGGTGCTTGTTTGAGTCCATAGAGTGCTTTCTTAAGCTTGAAGACATGATCAGATTTTTGAAAATCTTCAAAACCAGGGGTTGTTTCACAAAAACTTCCTCTTTTAAAAATCCGTTCAAAAATGCACTTTTTACGTCCATTTGAAATAATTTAAAATCATTAAAATATACAAATGCACAAAATATGCGGATGGCTTCTAGTCTAGCAACAGGAGCATAAGTCTCATCATAATCAATTCCTTCTTCTTGATTATAATCTTGTGCCACTAGACGTGCTTTGTTGCGTAGAACTTGTCCATCTTCACTAAGTTTATTTCAGAACACTCATTTGGTACCAATTATTGATTGACCAATAGGTTTAGGAACAAGTTCCCAAATTTTGTTTCTCTCAAATTGATTTAGTTTCTCTTGCATGGCATCAATCCAAAACTCATTAGAAAATACATCATCTATTTTCTTAGATTCTATTTGAGAAATAAATGCTACATTTGCTGCTATTTCAGAATCCTTAAGAGAGGAGCGTGTACTTACACCTTTTGATACATCACCTATAATGAGTGTCTCTGGATGATCTGGTAAGAACTTTAATGAATCAAGCTTTTGAGTCAGATCTTCCACAGGACTCTTCTCAGTTTTTGCATGTGTATCTTCATCATCACTGTCGCTAGATCTGTGACTATTTAGCTCATCAAAAGTAACATTAATTGATTCTTCAACAATCATAGATCTTTTAATAAAAATCTTATATCCCTTACTCTTAGCAGCATATCCGAGAAATATCCCTTCATCTACTTTAGAGTCGAACTTTCCTAAGTTATCCTTGGTGTTCAGGATAAAATAGCGACATCTAAAAACTTTAAAATAATAAATGTTTGGAATCCTTCCAAACCAAAGTTCATATGGTGTTTTCTTCGAGATAGGTCGAATTAACACCATATTCAAAACATGACAGGTTGTACTAAGAGCTTCTGTCCAAAAATACTTTGAAAGATTATGCTGATTCAGCATGACTCTAGCCATTTCGCTGAGAGTATGGTTCTTCCGCTCCATAACACCATTCTGTTGGGGAGTTCTAGGACAAAAAAATTTATGGTAATATCCATTATCATCACAAAACTTTTTTAAATCAGAATTTACGAATTTGCCACCATGATCACTTCGGATACGAGTAATCATGAAGCCTTTTTCGTTTTGTACCTTTTTGCAAAATATCTGAAATTCAAAGATAGCATCACTTTTGTTTGATAAAAAGTAAACCCAAGTAAAATGAGAAAAATCATCAACAATAACAAAAGCGTAGAGCTTACCGCCAAGACTAGCGAATCTACTAGGACCAAATAAATCCATATGAATCAACTGCAAAGGTCTAGAAGTACTTACAGCGTTGATGGATTTAAATGTAGACCTATGTGCTTTATTCTTTTCACAGTCAGTACAAACCATATCTCTCTTGAATGGAATCTCAGGGAGTCCTTTTACCAACTTCTTAGTACTGAGTCATGAGATAGTGTCCATATTTGCATGTCCTAGTCTCATGTGCCATAGCCAGCTTTCATCTAGATTAGCTACTAGGCATCTACCTGCATTATTAGTACTCTCCAAAAAGAAAACATAAATGTTGTCTTCTCTAATTCTTTTATATACGGGATCACCAGATGACATATCATATATGGTACATTTGTCTTTCACAAAATTGATACCATAACCATTATCAGCCAAATGACTTATGCTTAGTAGGTTATGTTTCAATTCTGTTACTAGAAAAACATCCTTTATTACTGGATAAGGAGAAATACCGACAGTACCATTACCAATAATATTACCTCTCAAATTATTTCTGAAGGAGAATTATCCTTCTTTCTTTATCAATAGCGTGGCGAACAAAGATGCATCACCAGTCATGTGCCGCGAACATCCGATGTCAAGGATCCATTTACTTTTAGCATGAGAGGGTTGAGGGTCTACCTACAAAATAAGTAGATGAATCCTTTGGTACCCATTTACTGAAGGGTCCATTATGATTAGTTTTAGGTCTCCAGAATAAAGTGTGATTATCAACAAGTTTCCTTGCCAAGCAATACTGTGATATGTGTCCATGGGTACCACAGTAAGTGCAAGTTAGTTTAGAACCAGTAGTGGTTAAAACTGTGTTCACATACTTGTTTGGTTTCTTGGAGAACCTATAAGTGAAAGCATGATGATAATCGTGTTTCTTCTGTGCTTTCTTATTTTTAGTCCTCTTAGGTGTATGCTTAGCATTAGGACTAAACTTAGGCTGTGTCACAGGTATTGCCTGTTTGCCTAACTTGATTTCTAACTTTTTAGAAATCGCAACAGACTCTTCATATCTAGCAGTCATATCTGAGAGTCTTTGTTCTGTGACTAAGTGCTTCTTCTTCTTTATGTCATATTATTCTTGCATCTTGACATAATCTCTTTCTTTCTTTTCAATCTTGAGGATAGCCTCATGATAGTCTACCTTGAGTTTGGCTATCTCTTCCGTGTTACCGGTAGTAGCCGTCTCTTTAATATCTTCAATAAGATTGGACAGTCTAGCTATCTCGGTTGTGTATGCCTTAATCTCTTTTCGAGATTGCTTATACTTGTCAAGCACAGTTTTGTGATCTTCAAATAATTCGCTAAAAGCGTTTTCTAATTCATCGAAAGTAAAATCATCATATAGAGGGTTTGAGGATACCTTATCAAATGCTATAAGACAGACATTGGCATTTCTGCAGGGTCTGTCTTCTTTCTCTGTATCACTGGCATCACTTTCAGGACAGATGCTTGTGTTGGCATACTTTCGACTGGTTGTTGCTTTTCTGCTTGATCTTGATCTGTCATATGGACTACTTTTCTTTGAAGTTGGGCAGTCCTTCTTCATGTGCCCTGTCTTCTTGCATCTAAAGCAAATGGTTTCATCCTCATTACTTTCTTGAATATCTCTCTTCCTTCTGTTTGATTTCTCAAACTTTAGGAATTTTTTGAAGTTCTTCACAAGTAGGGCTTGTTCATCACCACTTGATGATTCTTCATCAGAGTCATTGTATATTGATTTTCTTGCTTAAGCTTTGAAGGCAATAGATTTTTCTTTTGGAGTTGCTTCTTCAAACTCTTGCAGATCAAGCTCATGGGTCATGAGCTTGCCCATCAGTGTTTCCAAGGACATAGTGGTGAGATCGTTTCCTTCAATGATTGTTGTAGCTTTTGGATTCCAGTTCTTGGTTAAAGCCCACAGCACTTTTATGATCTTCTCATGATTGTTGTAATCCTTACCAAGAGATTGCAAAGGATTAGTTATATCAAGGAAACGAGTGAACATCGGTGTAATTGACTTACCAGATTTTATCTTGAAAGATTCATATTCCTATATTAGTCTACTAATTTTGGATTCCTTCACTTGGGAAGTACATTCATGAGTTACTTCAAGAAGTTTCCAAATTTTGTGAGACGTTTTACAGGTTAAAACTCTGTTGAACTCCATTTTGTCAATTGCACAGAATAGTACATTGATGGCACGAGCATCTAGACTAGCCTTAGCTTTTTCAGCTTCTGTGTATTTGTCATGAGGCTTGTCTACAAACTGGCCTTCAACCACTATGGGTGCTGGTTTCTTATAACCATCAATGACTATAGACCAAAGATAAAAGTCAAGAGATTTTAAGAAGAAGGTCATTCGTGTTTTCCAATAGGTATAATTTGTACCATCAAATAGTGGGGGTCTATTTGTGGATTGTCCTTCACCATTGAATATTGATTTCACGGCTGCCATATATACTCTCTGAGGTTTGTTATATTAGAATATAACTAGCTCTGATACCAATTATAGGACCGTTGAGCACCTCTAGAGGGGGTGAATAGAGTGTGTGTGTGTGAAGCGGAAAATAATCACCAATTCAAAAATTAAAGTTATAACTATGGCAGTAAATAAGAGACAGTAATAAATGTAGCAAGAGATAGAGAGATCAAACTCAGTGACACAGCAATGTATACTGGTATCCCTCTGAGAGGACTAATCCAGTCTCGAGTACTCTTGCTCGATGTTAATCCACTATGGCACAAGCTAAATGAGAGCTTGCAGTCTCTTACAACACTGTGCTTGGTGACAAGTGCACGACCAACTTTACAACACCGTGCTTGGTGACGAGTGCACGACCGGCTCCACAACAAAGATAGTTGTTATACTTGGAACGACCTCTTTACAACTCTTGGACACCAAAAGACTCTAAATCAACGTAGATAATACTGGCTTTTGGCTAAGAGAAGTATAGGTGTGATTTGAAAGCTTTAGAATGTTTGAAAACACTTGTTGAGTAGAGAAGAGAAGATGAAGAATGAATGAGTGATTTGAGATAAAAACTCTATTCTATTTATAAGTGTTTTCTGGGACCGAACTTGGGCAGAGTTCTGATACAAATATTTTGCATATAGACGTTGTATGCAGATTTGGAGGCAACTGTCTTTTGAATTCAAATTGACCGAGCTCGGACAGAGTTCGGACCGAACTCGGGCCGAACTCGGTTTTGAGTTCTGTCAGGGGAAATTTCAAAATATTTGACAAAAACTATTTATAAAAAATAATTTAGAAGATTTTGTAAAGATAAAATGGAAATAGGTAGGCTTTTTGGAAATTCGGACTGGGATAAACCTAAGCCAGTATTACCTATTCGGTTTTACAATTTTAAGTCCTAGACTCAATAAAGAGAAAATACATAATAAATTGTAAAATGACTCAAACTAAATCCCATTGAAATTCATCTTCAGATTGATGATATCTATGCTTTGTTGATGCAGTGCAACGCCTGTTGATATTGATTTCATATACCCTGAAATGATTAGCAGCAGTTTGTATATTTTGTGTATTGACTTAAGTGCATATCGATTATCAAAATTGGGTGTGACCATGGAATGGGCCAACAACGTACACATATAACACTATGTTTACCAACCCTTAAATTCTAATGTTAGTTGTAAATTGGATTTCGATATGGGTTTTTCCTAAATTTCTGATACCTAAGTGCACTGTTATTGAAATCTGAGATTCGAATGTAATTTTGAACTGTTTTCAATGATTAATTTGTAATGAATAGTTCACTTATGTATGTAAGGTTTATTGAACATGTTAGGTTTTCATGTTAGCAAGGGAATTTGGTTTCGAATCAATTTTTAGGACTGTTAATTGAAACTATGTTCATCCTGAAACTGTTATGTTGCACAGAATTTGAATTGTCCTGAGTTTTAATACATTGGTTTGTACACTGTTTTCTTATGTATTAGCACACACCTATCTACAAACTAATGTATGTATCACAGACACACACATATTTATCTACTGCTATCTACTGTCACTCATACACTCACACACATTCATTCACTGATTTCCTAATAACCAACCCACTGCTACCTGTACCCACACACATGACACACATTGTACTGTTTCCTGAGAACAGTTTATGTACTGTTTACACACACATGGATGAACCTGACACTAGCCTATGTTATGTACACACAAGCATGACACACATTCATTCGCTAAAATCCTGAAACTGTCATTCACCATGTTTTCTCACATTACATGTACACATACCCTATAGCTACATGTACATATACACACACATACATATGGTATCACTCACACACACAGGACACACACAATATTAACACACTCATGTACACACACACATGTCACTCTCTCTATTTTGTATACATATATAATATCTGTAATCTATGTGATAATAATAATGTGATATATATATATATATATATATATATATATATATATATATATATATATATATATATATATATATATATATATATGTTGCTTATATTAAATTAGTATATATAATATGTGTGAAAATATATGTATTACCAATATAGATTTGTATTTGGCCTATGTGGCCCTATAGCATATAGCCTATGTATTCCCTATGTGTATTCCTATGTGTATTGGCATGAATACACTTGAAATGTGTGTTGATAGACTTGTATGGCCTTGTGATGATGTGTGCTTGCTAGAATAGACTGGCTAGGCTTAGTGAGACTTGTTTGGGTTAGGTTTGACCTAGTTTGACTAGTGTAGTTGACTAGAGTTGACCAAACGTTGACTTTAGCCTAGATTGACCCAAATATCATGTAGAATACATTGTAGCAGTCTATTTTACTATTTTGGACATGTGGTGACTTGGACTATTCTATAGGAGCCAGACACCACTCCTCAGTCAGTATATTCTCTTCAGACATACAGATATCAGGCAAGTACATTCTCTGATCATTTCATATCTTGTTTAGGATTATATTCCTGCTTTAGATTACTTTACTTGATGCTGATATGTTGGTAACACGGATTGGTACTATATGGATCCCTTCATGAGATGTTATCCCTCTTATGAGCATCGGATACTCACGTCTTGTGTGTTTCACTTACATTATGTATCTCATGCTTCTATTATCATGAATCTGTTTGTGAATTCTGTACTCTCATAAATCATAGAGCCTTCACAAATCTATTCATGAATCACTCATTATGAGCCAGTAGCGTAGTCATGAATCTTAACATAACTTGACTGGATCCTTGTGTATTGATTGCGGAATAGGGGAGTAGATCTAAACATGTGAATAATTCCAAAGTAGTGTAGCCATGAATCAACTCTTTAGTATAGCCATAAATCACCTCCAGCTGTTCACATGTTTATCTTGTACTCTGATTCACTAGTCACTGATAGTTCTCTATATATATTATAGCTATTTACTTACAGTTATCTCTTTTATATCATGTTGTTCTTTCAGTTTCATGTATCTTACTCTCTAGCATGTTTATATTGTCTAACCTGTTATGATTTGCATGAGATGTATTGTGCTCGCTCCTGTCCTGACTGGTCCTGTTGAAAATATTACAGAGGATGAGGACGAGGCGCTCTGTACCAGTTACTATGGGACTACCCTAGAGGATTGTTGTGACTTGGATCTCCAGCAGGATCCATTAGCAGTGGATGACACACCCTTAGTCTAGTGTAGTAATTTTTAGTTGTATTTATTCTCTGGATTACTATATTTGAGTTAGATGTTCTGGATTACTGTGTTATCTTAGACACTTAGACTCTCGATCTATTTGTATCTTTTGTGGACTCATTTCATATCTATCTATCTTATCGTATTCTACCTTAGATGTGATTGAGACTGTATTTCTGTATTGTTACCTTCACTCGGAGTGTATATACTGTACAGGTACCTTATATTGTTAGATGTTGTGACCTAGAACAGCGTTCTACTACCGACACTGCGGTGTAGGCTGGACGTACCCACTTCTCGTGCCCTTACTCTAGGGTGTGGGTCGTGACATATTTTTAGTGGTGGCCCATACAGGTCGAGTTTATGTAGTGGTATTCGAACTAGAGTATCACTACAGCCTGCAGTAGGATTAAGATATATTTTTGAAGGTACTCAATCACAGTTAGAAATCCTTGAGAGATTCCTGAGACGACCCTTGAGAATCTTATTTAAACTTCAATTTGAAATCATTTCCCTTGTTTTGTTCACCCTTACTCCTTGATTATTGAATCTGATTTTTGAATAGATCATTGTTGATTTTGATTTTCCTATCGAGATGAATTTTATGGCCTGAGTTACGATATTTTTTGATAACATATGTTGACGGGAATAATAGGGATGGTTAAAACGTCTACTTGATTATGGAACCTGAAGTTTGTCGCAGCCATATTAGCCAGCGTGGCGAGAACATAGAGACCTGACTTCGGATGTACATATCTTGGTTATGAGATTTAAAATTTTTCGCAGCTATACTAGTCGGCATAGCATAAATTCTAGACGACATGATTATAGAGGTGCATACCCCAGTTATGGAATCTATCGTTTATCGCAGCCTTGCTTACTGGAATGACGAGGACTCTGACTAACATGATTTTGGACAGACGCATATGATTATTAGATTGTATCTTGAGAAGGTTTTTAAATATATCATCTCTATCGTACCCTTATGTTGTTATAAAATTGTATTCCATCATCAAATAACTTAAGAGTGGGGATATTTTAGTTTTGTAGAGCTTATTCATATGTAGTTCTTTCATAGTGCAATGATATGATGACTTATAAAGTGTCTGTACCCTAGAGATGATAATTAGCACTGGTATTAGAATACTAACCCATTGTAAACGATTTCCCTGTTATTTATAATACCAACCAGTTTTCATATAGGATGTTAATATGCCTTACAGCCTTGATGATTTATTATTATTTTTTCCTTATCCTTTCCAGTAAAGCACCCATGACCAGAGCCTGTCTTTGAGTGTTGTTGTAGTTTCGCCTAAGACTGAGAGGTCTATATATATAGATAGGTTACAGATGATATTGGCATATGGGATATGGATTTGGTTGTTATCTATAGGCCATTGTTGTATAGGGTTATTGACATGTTGTTTAGCCTATATTTGGTCCAGTTTTCTATTTTAGTTAAGTTCTCTTTGTGTTGAGTTCAGTCATGTTTGATCAACCTTTATAGGTATTGTACAGACCCTTCACTAGATACCCTGTCCTCTAGGTTCAGACTTGTACAAGTTGTTCACTGCACTCATCATTACTTTCTGTACATGGTGACATACTGCATCTCTTTGCATTTTACTTTACTTAATAGCCTTGCAATACCCTTCATTATAACCTGCAGTACCTACCCTACGGTGGAGTTTAAACCTTTTTGGGCATGATTGTTCAGTCCATTTAGGACAGTTGTATACATTGGGAATATAACGTGGGTTGTTAATAAGAGTAGGGCTGCAAATGAGCCAAGCCGTTCGCGAGCTGCTCGAAGCTCGGCTCGATAAAAGCTTGTTTGAGCTCGGTTCGTTTAGTAAACAAGCCGACCACAAGCTTTATTTTTGAGCTCGTTTAATAAACAAGCAAAGCTCAAGCTTAGAAGTACTCGGCTCGATTGAGCTCGCGAGCTGGCTCGTTTATGAGCTTCCGAGTTGGCTCATTTAGAAGCTCGTTTGTCCTTTGTTGAATACTATATATATATATATATATATATATATATATATATATATATATATATATATATATAACGATAGGGTTGTGTGTATTATATATTTATGTCCTTAATAAGTGATATTAAGGAACTTTTTTAATTAAATTTTTATAAATAAATTGTTAATATTTTATATACTTGAAATCAAACCTAACTAGCCTGAAATCAAGCTCGCTTGAATTCAAGCTTAATGAGCTCGAAATAAAGTTGAGAGACAAGCTTGATTTCAAGCTTATCGAGCTTGTTTATCAAGCTTGAACCAAGCTTCCTTATCAAGCCAAGCTCGAGCTCAAACCAAGCCAAGCTCAAGCTTAATATAAACAAGCTCGAGCCAAGCTCAAGCTTCAAAATAAAAAACTTATCAACCTCGAGCTCGAGCTCGAGCTTGAATAATTCTAGTCAAGCCAAGCTCAAGCTTATAGAAGCTTGGCTTGGCTTGGCTCGGCTCGGCTCATTTACAGCCCTAAATAGGAGTTCTCCTTTGATCATTTGTTCTGTCCCTCTTTCATTCTTAGATACAGATGACACCTGCTTAGCCCATCTGTCCAGATACATGTCCAAACCTTCCCTTTCATTATTGGTTCAGTCTTCCAAAAGCCTCTACATGGGCATTAGTTCAATTTTCATTATGTATGTGTCCTACATATCATTATCCTACATATGATTGTTCTGCATCTTCATATGCAGCCATGCTACACCACTGTTTTGCCCTAATACACCCTACAGTATCTGACCCCTTCATTGGAGTGATAGGCATGTGGTAGGGTGTGGGTGTTATTAGACTTTGAGTAGAGTTGAGGTGATGAGAGTTAAATATATATAGCTTGTATATATTTAATGTATTTTGATTTGGTATGTAGCTTGCACTCATTTGCAGTATACTGCCTATTGCATTCCATGTACACCAGTTTGGTTCACTTCTTTTAGACCACTGTCCTGCATGTAGTTTAGTAGGTGTCCAGTCCAGATAGAGAGGAGAGGCCCAGGTTTGATCTAAAGGCATGTTTCAGTCACCATATAAGTTTTCTTCACTTTAACTTTACAAGTTGGACCCTAATGTCCTATCCTTTTTGCCTTATAAATTTAGTCTCCTTAGCATCATTCCCTTTTGCCTACATTGATGTTTCAGACCATTCATCCTTAGCCTAATTTCTAAGCATTTGTTCAGTCCCTTATGAGTTTAGTCTACTTTAACACTTTGATGATTATATATATATATATATATATATATATATATATATATATATATATATATATATATATATATATATATATATATATAGATGATATACTTAGGATATATGTGATGGGTTGTTGTTCTTGAGCTTATGTATATGTGGTATTTGGGATTTGTGTGCTAAGATTATAGGTATTTAGTTATGGTGACTTGATAGGATTTGGAAAGTTAAGAGTTAGTCTGTTATAAAGTTTTCTTTTGTGGCTAATTTTTAGTTGCCAACACCTAGATAGCTAGCATAGGCAAAACTCTAAGAAGTTGACCAGTTGTTGACCAAGTACTTGGATGTTGACAAATTGACTAGTTGTTGACCAGTAGTTGACCATTGACTATGTTTGACTTAGTTTGACTGGAGATAGGATTAGAAGTAGGTTGTTTGTTTGTTTGATCATGGTTAATTGTTTTGTAACTTGAGACCTTGTTTGTGTTTAGGTCAGAGACATGGTTTTTTTTGAGGATATCTCTGACTCGTGGTACCATACGTTTTGGTGGAGGTGGAAAGCTTAGCCCGCGCTTCATCGGACCTTTCGTGATCAGCGGAAGAGTCGGTGACGTGGCATATAGGCTAGACTTGCCACCTGTACTAGTGGGTGTCCACAACGTATTCCATTTATCACAGTTGAGATGGTATGTGGCTGATCCTAGCCATGTACTTGACCATTTGGAGATTGAGGTGGGACCTACTTTCAATTATCCAGACCAGCCAGTAGAGATTCTGGATCGCCAAAAGAAGGTACTGAGAAACGAGGTGATACCCTTAGTTTGCGTCGCATGGAGGCATCATTCTCAAGGAGAGTCTACCTGAGAGCGGGAGGATGAGATGCGCGAGCGATACCCATATCTTTTTGGACCTTGAGGTATGATTGTCTATCCTTCTCATCAGTTTAGTTTCGTCTTTTAATTGCGAGGACTAAATTCTTTTAAGGAAGATAGATTTGTCACTACCATATTTTAGGTTGAGGGTATTTTGGTCATTTGAGAATTTTTGAATTTATTTTAATTTATTGAAGTGGTGATTGTTATTTTTGACTTTGACTAGTTGAGACTTTGGAGACTAACCTAGATGTTGACTCTAGCTATGGTGACTTAATTAGTATGGTGGGACCCTAGTCTAACTTAAGTCAACCCAATTTTAGTCATTAGAACTAAGTTTGATATAGGAGAATAAGACTATGTTCAATGACTTATTACTTAGGAACTTATTTCCATAACTAATAAAACTTGGCCCAAGGCCCATGCCATGAAACCCTAACCCTAATTTCAGCATAGGTGGCCGGCCAACATTGCTATTCCCCCTTATAAAATCTCTCTTTCACTTGTTTTTGTCTCTTTTGTACTGAACCAACTTTTAGAAAGGAAAGGTAATCTCCATCTTCCCTAATTCATAACAAATACATTTTAATTTCTTTTTGATCCAAATCTTTTGCAATAGAATCTAATCATCCTCTATTTGATGTTCATGGAGAGTAATTTCAGTTTGAGAACAATTTGGAGGATTTGGCTAGCAACAAAAATCAATCGATTTGGGGCTTTTCTTGCCATTTGACACCCTATAAGTAAACCCTTCAAATTGTAATTAAATTTTGTTTTCTTTGCGTGATAGCCTAGATCTAGGTGTCCCCTAGCTGTAGTATAAGTTTCGTGTCAAATGCATTTGATTTCGTGTCCGTATCGGACACGTATCCTAACCTAGAACTAGGTGTTCGATGAAATGCCACACTCAGTGTTTTTGTGCTGTTTTTGAATTATTTTTGAATGGATTTGTAGATCTATAGGTTGTCTTTGATTTTGTATCGGTTGTGGGGGGTTTTAGTGTCGTGTCGTGTCAGCACGAGGACACGAACACGCTGCAGCAGCCGCGGGACACTGTCCTGCTGCTCAGATAACATTTCTTCTTGGACACGATGATTCGACACGTGTAACTTGGCGAGGAACGAGGGGCAGTGACTGACACAAGCCCCCTCGAGTCTCGAGTTTCGTCGTGTCGAGTCGGACACGCTATCGAGCCCGCACTGGCCGTTGTCGGCGATGCGCGTGAGCCACAGGCACTACTGACACGAGCTTCTTATCGTGCCTTGGTGTCTCGTGGACTCGATTCAGGATGTCAGGGTTATAGCCCTACCCTAGGTGAGTGTATGGACACGCACTCGTGTTGTGTCGTGTCGTGTGTCGTGTGCTAGACACGCGTGCACACGTACACGAGACTGCACTGTATCATAGTGTATTCGTGTGTGTTAAACTTGATTGGACACGTCGTGTCCCACTTTGGGGACAAGACACATACTGTGAGACACATACACATATAACACTATGTTTACCAACCCTTAAATTCTAATGTTAGTTATAAATTGGATTTCGATATGGGTTTTCCCAAATTTTTGATACCTAAGTGCACTGTTATTGAAATCTGAGATTCGAATGTAATTTTGAACTATTTTCAATGATTAATTTGTAATAAATAGTTCACTTATGTATGTAAGGTTTATTGAACATGTTAGGTTTTCATGTTAGCAAGGGAATTTGGTTTCGAATTGATTTTTGGGACTGTTAATTGAAACTGTCATATGTTCATCCTGAAACTGTTATGTTGAACAGAATTTGAATTGTCCTGAGTTTTAAAACATTGGTTTGTACACTGTTTCTTATGTATTGACACACACCTATCTACAAACTGATGTATGTATCACAGACACACACATATTTCTCTACTACTATCTACTGTCACTCATACACTCACACACATTCATTCACTGATTTCCTAATAACCTACCCACTGCTACTTGCACCCACACACAGGACACACACATTGCACTGTTTCCTTAGAACAGTTTGTGCACTGTTTACACACACATGGATGAACCTGACACTAGCCTATGTTATGTATACACAAGCATGACACACATTCATTCAATAAAATCATGAAACTGTCATTCACCCTGTTTTCTCACATTACATGTACACACACCCTATAGCTACATGTACATACACACACACACATATGGTATCACTCACACACACAGTATTAACATACTCATGTACACACACACACATGTCACTCTCTCTATTTTGTATACATATGTAATATCTGTAATCTATGTGATAATAATAATGTGATAGATATATATATATGTTGCTTATATTAAATTAGTATATATAATATGTGTGAAAATATATGTATTACCAATATAGATTTGTATTTGGCCTATGTAGCCCTATGGCATATAGCCTATGTATTTCCTATGTGTATTCCTATGTGTATTGGCATGAATACACTTGAGATGTGTGTTGATAGACTTTTATGGCCTTATGATGATGTATGCTTGCTAGAATAGACTGGCTAGGCTTAGTGAGACTTGTTTGGCTTAGGTTTGACCTAGTTTGACTAGTGTAGTTGACTATAGTTGACCAAATGTTAACTTTAGCTTAGATGACCCAAACATCATGTAGAATACATTGTAGCAGTCTATTTTACTATTTTGGACATGTGGTGACTTGTACTGTTCTATAGGAGCCAGACACCACTCCTCAGTCAGTATATTCTCTTTAGACATACAGATATCAGGCAAGTACATTCTCTGATCATTTTATATCTTGTTTAGGATTATATTCCTGCTTTAGATTACTTTACTTGATGCTGACACGTTGGTAACACGGATTGGTACTATATGGATCCCTTCATGAGATGTTATCCCTCTCGAAAGCATCGGATACTCATGTCTTGTGTGTTTCACTTACATCATGTATCTCATGCTTCTGTTATCATGAATCTATTATGAATCTGCTTGTGATTCCTATACTTTCATGAATCATAGAGCCTTCACGAATCTATTCATGAATCACTCATTATGAGCCAGTAGCGTAGTCATGAATCTTAACATAACTTGACTGGATCATTGTGTATTGATTGGGGAATGGGGGAGTAGAACTAAACATGTGAATAATTCCAAAGTAGTGTAGTCATGAATCAACTCTTTAGTATAGCCATGAATCACCTCCAGCTTTTCACATGTTTATCTTGTACTCTGATTCACTAGTCACTGATAGTTATATATATATATATATATATATATATATATATATATATATATATATATATATATATATATTGTAGCTATTTACTTACAGTTCTCTCTTTTATATCATGTTGTTCTTTCAGTTTCATGTATCTTACTCTATAGCATATTTATATTTCTTAACCTTTTATGATTTGCATGAGATGTATTATGCTCGCTCCTGTCCTGACTAGACCTATTAAAAATATTACAGAGGATGAGGACGAGATGCTCTGTACCACTTACTATGGGACTACCCTAGAGGATTGATGTGACTTGGATCTCTAGTAAGATCTATTAGCAGTGGATGACACACCCTTAGTCTAGTGTAGTGATTTTCAGTTGTATTTATTCTCTGGATTACTGTATTTGAGTTGGATGTTCTGGATTACTGTGTTATCTTAGACATTTAGACTCTCTATCTATTTGTATCTTTTGTGGACTCGTTTTATATCTATCTATCTTATCGTATTCTACCTTAGATGTGATTGAGACTGTATTTCTGTATTGTCACCTCCACTCGGAGTATATATATTATACAGGTACCTTATATTGTTAGATGTTATGACCTAGGACAGCATTCTACCGTCGATACTGCGGCGTATGCTGGACGTACCAACTTCTCGTGCCCTTACTCTAGGGTGCGAGTCGTGACACGTAGGAAGGAACAGCTCAGTACCGCATGGTACATATCCTCAAGCACTCGAAGAAGGCTATCCGGAGTTGGGTGTTAAGAATGCCCAAGCCTTCACTGGAGGATAAGAAGGCGGAGCTCAGGGCCATACATAATTCTTTACAATCTGATATGCTGAATGGAACCTTAGAAGCCAAAGAGAAGGAGCTGATTATAGGGAAGTCAACATCTTTCTCCTGCAGATGGGGATTAGTACGGTTCAGCGCGCTAAATGCTCCTGGCTCAAAGAAGGCGACCGTTGCTCCAAGTTCTTCTATGATGTTATTCGGGCCAGACAACATAGGAATATCCTTTCTCAGCTGCTTGATGGAGAGGGAAAACTGGTGGGGGAACCGTCGAAGATCCAAGAAGAGGCTTTCAGGTATTACTCTGAGTTATATTTTTAGACTATCTCTCTGTGTTTTCAGATATCATTATAAAGAAGCTGGTGACGCCCTATGGGAATAGCCAGCTACTTGCACCGATTTCTATGGAGGAGGTAGAGGTTATCATCATGAAGGCGAATCCCAACAAGGCCCGGGGACGGATGGATTCACTAGCGGGTTCTACAAATGCCATTGGGATATTCTTAAGTTCCTAGTGCTTGAAGCGTTCTAGGAGTTTTTCACTGAGGAAAAGCTTCTGAAAGAGCTGAACCATACCTTCCTGACCCTTGTGCTGAAGAAAGAAGGTGTGACATCGCCGACGGACTTTAGGCCTATAGCATGCTGTAATTACCTTTATAAAATAATTATGCACCTTATGTGCCGACATATGGAGGGAATTATATTGGACTTGGTCTCTTCGAACCAGACGACTTTTATAAAGGGGAGATCGATTACTGAGTACAGTCTTCTAGCCCATGAGATGGTGAGGGGTTTCAATAAACCAGGAGGGGAGAAGGCGTGTGTGAAGTTGGACCTGAGAAAGGCCTATGATATTGTCAATAGGGATTTCCTGTGCCACCTGATGCTAGCCATAGGTTTCGACGTATGGTGGGTTAAGAGGATACGGGAGTGCATCACGTCTCCTACCTTCTCTGTACTCATCCAGGGCACTCCGTATGGGTTCTTCCGCAGCAACCGAGGACTCCGGCAAGGCGATCCACTGTCACCTTATCAGTTCACACTTGTCATGGAGTACTTCACCTGTTTGATGGATAGTACGGTTCATAGTGGGAGGCTCGTCCCTCTGTTCAGGAGAATCGAGCCCCCGGTTACTCATCTCATATATGCTGACGATCTACTGGTCTTCCTTCAGCCCTCTATGGAAGGCATGAATGCAATCTCCGAGATTATGGACGAACTGGAATCTCTTACAGGGCTTCAAATGAATCGAAATGAGAGTCGGGTCTACTTCAGTTCCCTTTGCTCTCTGAAGGAGGAACGAGCTGAAGCTCTGGATGTAGATAGAAGTGATCTTCTGGTGAAATATCTCGGAGACCCTCTGACAGTAAATTATCCTTGAGACATGGATTTTCAAGGTCTGGTGGAGTATACGTAGAGGAGGGTTGAAGGGTGGCAGGCTTCTGGCCTATCGTTTGATGGGCGCATTGAGTTGGTTAGATCGGTCATCTCGGCTCTGGCACAGTTCTGGCTCCAATCCATTCTGATTTCTGTTGTCACCATCTGGAAAGTAGAGAGAATTTGTGCCAATTTCATCTGGAGGGGAGGTATGCATGCGATCTCTTGGAAGCAGCTCTGTCGTCCAAGGAAGGAGGGAGGGGTGGGCCTTAGACCCTTGCTGGAGATTATGGAGGCCTCAGCTCTGAAGCTGGCATGGAGGTTCATTAAAGGGGGGTCTCTATTGGCTGACTGGATGCACTGTAGATACATGAAGCAAGATAGCTTATGGACCTGCTCCATTAACAACAACAACTCTGTTACTTTCAAACGTATCCTGCGACACAGAGCTATACTCAAATCTTCCATCAGGAGGTCCACGAGAGATGGTGCTGGAACTGACCTATGGCAGGACCCTTGGTTAGAGTTGTAAACCCCCTAAATTTCTACTACGATTTTAAAAAAAAAAATTTAGTATTAATTTTGTAATTCGAATTTGTACGTCGCATACGAGTTGGCATTGTCGTATTGTACGTCGCGTACGGGTTTGCGTTTCATATTTTCTCGATGAGTGTGAATATGTGCGAGGTACATATTTTTAGAAAAATATTTTAATTTTATTATAAAGGAAGTATAGTATTTCAAATATGTATATATATATGATAAATACTTAATTTGTTTAAGGTTATGAGCAAGAGAATTTTATAACTTCATTTATTTTACCTTGTAACATGCTACTTTATTTTTAGTACAAATATAGTAGTAATTTGGAAAACGAGGATATTTAAATATTTGCATACATGAATCTATATCATATATAGATTTTAATTTCTAATTTTTGAAATTAATTATCATATTATTTCCCAACTTGTAAAAAGATATTTAAAATATATTTTTTGTGATTTAAATCGTAATTTGATTTTATTGGAAAATTTTCAAATAGCTTTACATTAAAGATAAGAATTTTTCTATTTTATATTCGAAAGATTTTATCAAATTGATTTTAGCAATTTAAATTTAAAAGATGGAATTATCCATCAGGGTTTAAACAAATTCTAATCCTTATCAAAATAAGGCTTCCACTCCCTATATAAGGAGATACTCATTTTTCATTTCCACCATAACCCAATTCTCCACAAGTGCATCGTGTTCGTGCCCTTTTTCATCCACTATATCCATCCCTTACAATTACAATGATTATTCCTTCGTGTCCGACATACCGGACACCCCTTCCCGGGTCTCATAGGATATGACAGCCCTCTTCCCCGCTCTTCTCTTTCCACCCTGCCGATAGCCATCACCACCATCGCCCCATCATCCGTCGACCCGATTACCCCGTCACCCCGACTCATTGTCGAACTCTCCCTCAACCGACCAAACCATCCTTATCCATGATCACCTAGCAAAATAACCCATCGCCATCTCCCCAAGTAACTCGACCAAACCCCTTTCTCATCCTCGGCCACCACAGACAACACAACCCCCGACCTGCCCCGACTACTTCAGAAAGAACCCACCACCTTCACCAATCAGCAAAACCAAAAATATTACACTCACCACCACCGGATTTCTCCCCGGCACCACCACCGCCATCATCACCACCTGAGGCAAACTTCTAACTCTAAGCAAAAAAAAGAAGAAACAGAAGAAGAAAAACACCATCGACACCAAACTCAGACCCTCACCTGACCCCGCCATGTTCCGGCGATCGCCCCTGTCCCGATCAGCTGCCCGCGGTGTGCACGCCGTCGAGCCAAGCTCCTTGTCTCTGTCGGCCGGATCCAGGCATTGTCCGACTCCGCCGCGCCACTGCAGCAAACCCCACGCCCGAACCGGCGCGGCTCCGCCTCCACTCGTAGACGGTCGAGCACGACAGCCGAGGTCGACCTCAGCCCGCCTGAGATTCCCCCTCCTCTCGCCGATCTCCTCCCCTGCGAATCTACCAGCATGCCGTGCCGCCCTACGCGCCGCCATGTGACCCCTTCCAAGGCCCTCCTTCTGGTAACCCCCTTCACTCACCTACAGTCTCTCTCGCACTCTACCAGCCTCCTTTTCTCTCTTTCCCCTTCTTCGCTTTCCTTATTCACTTTCTCAAGCAAATGGTTTTGCTTTTTAAAGAAGGAAACATTGTTTTTTTTTTTTCCTTTTTTGACTCTTCACTACTAATATTTATTATTTATTATATTATTATTAAATATTTTGGTTACAAAAAGTATTACTTATGCACATTAGGTGTACAAAATATATACATAGGTGTATAATTGCTGGGGTTATTATTAAGGTCAGTGTGATTAGTAAAGTTATTTGAAAGATATAATATTGTAGCCCAAACCTTATTTGACAAAACATAGGATATTAAACCAAAAGTATTTTATGTTTAAAGCATTTTCTAAAATTATGGTAACAAATAATAAAGGTAGTTCAAATTTATAAATGATTTAGTATTTTTCAAAAATTATCTAAATTATTTCTATAATAAAATATAGTTAAACTGGAAGCCCTATTTTGGTAAACTTAGAGTATTTTAGACTAAAACGATTTCCAAATTTAAGTATTTCCCACAAATTATTTTGACCCCTAAAAACTAGTTTTCAAATATTATAAATATATTCCAAAACATAGTATTATTATCTTCTACTCGAAATCTCTCCTAGATTTGTCATTGATAATGACTAAACTGTGCTTTCCTATTTATTTTCTTGAAATTCGGACCCTTGCCACAACCCCGACTATTGGACAAAATTGGACTTCTCGGATCATCGCACCGAACCAGGCATAACACCAGACAAGATACCTTGCTATTTATACTGTTTATAATTAGTCTGCATTTTATTTATTGCATATCACTGTTCATTTATTTTTAGTTCTTTTAGCTGTACCATTATTACAGTTCATAATTTACTGCCTGCTCAGTAATATTAGCTTTACTTTAATTATTATCCTTTGATTGTATATGGACTTAGAGTTAAGGGACCACCGTTTGTAGTGTATAACATAAACCTTGACACAGTTGTACCACGAGTATGTGTGAGATGAGTAGCATGTAGAGGTCCTTGCGTGTTGGCTGATCACTCGTACGCATGCGTTAGGTCTAACTGCTAATAGAGGCATATTAGGAGATTTAGCAGTTAGTAGAGGTATATGGTCGTGGATGCGACTTAGATAAGAGCATTGGGTGGGGAGAACAATACCTGACGTATTGGTTTCTTTACACTTCCTTGATTTACCTGTGCGCTCCACCAGAGATGCAGGCTCCAGGTGCCCTCTGACGTTTCCCAGAGCGTTATGGACGTACCCCCTTGCAGATGATGCCCTCTGACGATCTTCGAACGTTACGGACATAGGCCCCTGGTGCCCTATATGGCGACTATGCCGATCCTATTTACAGCCAGGGCTCATGCGGCGAAAGGATTGTTTCTCAACTGCATGTTCACTTTAGTACTATTAGGTTACCTTATTGAGGTCTTGTCACTTACTTTTATTTGTGGCATATTTTATATTCAGTATTTATATGGCATATTGTTTATTGTATCTTGTTACGTCCCTCTGAGGACCTGATGAATTCTCCAGGTGTGTCTTTGTGGTTTTTGCAGGTGCTCTAGCCAATACCATTTCTTCGAGGATGATTACAGTTGGATTGTCTTCTCATCGCTCGACAAAATTTCGTTATCATGTATTTCTCTCTTTTTCGTTGGTAGTGGATTTATCTCCGCCCAACAATTTGTAAATGATAATTCATGAGTTTATTATAAAGTCTTTTCTTTATTTGTGGATGAGATTAGTATCGTGGTTTACTTTACAGCTTATGTATACATACGATGGTTCCATATATTGGAGTATACTTCGTATGTATGCAGCTGGCATGTCGACGTACTTAGTCCTAAGTATTTTAGGGACTGGGGCGTTACATGTTTTTGTGGTGGCCCATGCAGGTCTAGTTTATAACTTCGGTCACGTTACAGTATCGATGTGTGCCTGCATATAGGATTAGAGTATAGGATCTCATCCACATACTTGACAACCCTTCTTGACTCTAATTTTCGAACTCTTGTTCGCCTTCCTTGATTTGCATCTTGCTTGATTCCCTTCTACCGTGAATTCTTATTTTTTTGTGCTTAAGTAATAGCTAGGGAGATGACTACACAAGTATGCGCTCGTAGGTCAAACACATGGCTGGAAGGTTTACATTGACAAATAATAGGTATGGAGGTCTTATTGAGTTATAAAGACATTATTTTCTTAAAAGCATGATTTTAAGGATTAGTTAAATTCAAGTTGGGTAATAGCGATATTACCGGCTATGAAGGATAGATAGAATTTTATTTTTGAGGCTAATAAGTTGTATTCACAAAAGGATAGTGGGAATCTATAAATGATCGAGAAACCAAGTGATTCTAAATTTGAAGGTGTGAGTAAATTTGACTTATTTGATTTATAGAGATGTCTATTTTGGATATATGGACTCGACTTGAGGACCATTTTAAATTCCAACTGTGTCATAGGATCTATGATTTATAAATTTACCTAGAGTTGAGTTTGAAGTTTCGATTATGGATATATTTTGGTGAAAAAAAGAGAGAAGGAAATCTTAAGTTGTGTAGCATGATTGCAGTTGATAAAGCAATCTTAAATTTTGAGTTAAGAGTTTATCTCGAGGTATTAGAAGGTTTTAAATTTTCAAGGTTATGATTTTGTTAGATAACCTCGCACCAACTAGAGAATGTGAAGTTTAGTTGGGATTTGAAAGGATATATATATATATATATATATATATATATATATATATATATATATATATATATATATATATATATATATATATGACTCACGATTGATAAGATTATCTAAACTCTTGAGTTAAACCATTGATTGATAATATGAAAAATGTTGAAAATATTATTAATGATACGACGATGGTCTATTTCGAGATTGATTAAAAGAATTGAAATTCTTGACGACTTAGAATTGTTAAGAAATTTTTGTGGATTGAGAGACTCTTGAAGGAACTCGAACTCACAGTTTTAGATTTTATCAAGGTCACCCTAATAAGATGGAAGTGTTCCAAGTATTTGCCATATCACCCGTGGCCATAATAGTTGCATATACCCAACTATGGTTAGTCATCAACCAAACTATGTGATTATATCTCAACCTTGACTTACTCAACCTTCCCTTAAATCTAGATCTTATTCATGACATCCTAATCATTTGAAACTTGAAAAATGATTAGAACCGTACCTTAATCATACCCTATCTAGGAGACTATTTTACTTTAATCTAATAGATTCTTTAATTATCTTCAATTCATACTTGATTATTTTTATAATTGTTAAATTAGCACATCATGAACTCCCACTTTCTATTTTAGATTTTTTGGTGTCCCTTACCGTGATATTGACATTCGAAGCACGAGACCAGCTGCTACTCTCCAACAAATTACACATACAAGACCTAGACGAGCCCACCTTCATGTAGACATATCATGTCCCACTAAAACACGTCCCCCTGTACTCTATTTTTATGATATGACTTTCAGGTCAAGAAGACTAAACTATAACCTTTACCATAATATCGTTATACTTTTCAACTTCGTATAGGGACTCAACCTCGACTCAAATCTTTCGACCCAATAAATGATTGATCTACTTAATTACTTACATGCTTACTTTGTGTTTTATCTTGACTGCTTAACCCTCGTCCTTTTATTTTTATGTCTTATCTTGATTTACTTAGACCCATAACACCCTTTTACCCTCCATGCAATATTAGCAACCCTTACCTTTCTCCCTTCCAATTAAATTATTTTACTCACATTTCACTATGATTCCTCTATGGTTTATGCAACTATGTTCATTTTCCTTGTTCTAAGATAAATTTGATCATGACATCCTATGGTTAGAAAGAGAGTAGTGGTATAGTTGAATATGATGATTGAATATGCATAAGTGAAATCTTGAGGTAAACCCTATTAGGCGGAGTATAATTCATGATCAAATGATAATAGATTTCTTGATTGACAAATTGGTCATTCGTAGTAATCTATTGTTAAGAAACTTTTGAGATAATAGATGGGGTGTTTGAAGTTATTAGATTTCAAGAAGGGTATAAATTTTTAAAGTCTTGATGATTTAGGAATTTAAAGATATGATGATGGTAAATTTAAAGGTCGTAACAGGGTAAGATAAATTTTACTCTCGACTAAATTAGGTGAGGAAATTTTTATGTAAATTATTGAAGGTAATTATGTGAGAGGGAAACTATCTCGAGACAAAATATGTAGGAAGCGGAGTATTAGAGAATTATTGAATGAAAAGTTTTGACTTATCAAAGATTTTACGATTATGGATATAATTTCATATTAAAGTAACCTTGATTATATCTTCGACTAATTGATCTACTGCAACTTAAATTGTCAAAAGATTAAAGCTTGAGGAAATATGCATATTTATGTTGAAAAAAAATAATGATAGAGATTCATTGAATATCTATTGTTGAGGAGAGTACGAATAGCGAAATATATTTGGAAAAAAAATTGGACTAATTAAATGACAATCGCAGATTTGATATATAAATATAGATGAAACTCAAAAAATTGGTGAGTAAATTTTGAAGGTTATTGATAAAAAAAATAAGAAGGAAAATATGTTTCAGGGATTAAAGAATTTATGGAATATAAATCTCGATAAAATAAGATGGAAGATTGAATATAGAAATGCATTGATGATTGCGCCGAGAGTTACGACGATATCAAAAACAAGTTCGATTTTGAATATATCGTAAGATCGAGGTGGAAGAGATTCTTGCCTATTTTAAGTACATGTTTTGTTGATCGAATTTGATAGTTGTCATGAAATATCTTTCAAATCATACCCATGAATTCATTTTCCTAGCTATCGTAATATTCGATTATTCAAAAATCGATTTCATTGTATGCCTTTTAACTTGATCAAATTTCTATTGCCTCAACCCTACCTACCCTATCTTTTCATAAATTTCGAGAACGAAATTCTTTTAAGTTGGGTAGGATGTAAACTCCCTAAATTTTTACTACGATTTTTTTTAAAAATAAATAATTTAGTATTGATTTTGTAATTCGAATTTGTACGTCGCATACGAGTTGGCATTGTTGTATTGTACGTCACGTGCGGGTTTGCGTTTCAAATTTTCTCGACGAATGCAAATATGTGCGAGGTACATATTTTTAGAAAAATATTTTCATTTTATTAATAAGGAAGTATAGTATTTCAAATATGTATATATATATATATGTATATATATATATATATATATATATATATATATATATATATATATATATATATATATGATAAATACTTAATTTGTTTAAGGTTATGAGCAAGAGAATTTCAAAACTTCATTTATTTTACCTTATAAAATGCTACTTTATTTTTAGTACAAATGTAGCAGTAATTTGGAAAACGAGGATATTGTAAATATTTGCATACGTGAATCTATATCATATATAGATTTTAAGTTCTAATTTTCGAAATTAATCACCATATTATTTTCCCAACTTATAAAAAGATATTTAAAATATATTTATTGTGATTTAAATCGCGATTTGATTTTATTGGAAAATTTTCAAATAGCTTTACATTAAAGATAAGGATTTTTCTATTTTATATTCGAGAGATTTTATCAAATTGATTTTAGCAATTTAAATTTAGAAGATGGAATTATCCATCGGGATTTAAACAAATTCTAATCCTTATCGAGATAAGGCTTTCATCTCCTATATAAGGAGGTACTCCTTTTCCATTTCCACCATAACCCAATTCTCCACAAGTACATCGTGTCTGTGCCCTTTTTTATCCACTATATCCTTCCCTTATAATTACAATGATTATTCCTTCGTGTCCGACATGTCGGACACCCCGTCCCGGGTCTCACAGAATACGGTAGCCCTCTTCCCCGCTCTTCTCTTCCCATCCTGCCAATAGCCATCACCACCATCGCCCCATCATCCTTCGACCCGATCACCCCGACTCACTGTCGGACTCTCCCCCAACCGACCAAACCATCCTCATCCACGATCACCCAGCAATACGATCCATCGCCATCTCCCCAAGTAACTCGACCAAACCCCTTTCTCATACTCGGCCACCACCGACAACACAACCCCCGACCTGCCCCGACTACCTCAGAAAGAACCCACCACCATCACCAATCAGCAAAACCAAAAATATTACACTCACCACCACCGGATTTCTTCCCGGCACCACCACCGCCATCATCACCACCATAGCAAACTTTCCACTCCAACAAAAAAGAAGAAGAAGAAAACACCATCGACAACAAACCCAGGCCCTCACCTGACCCTAGCCACGTTCTGGCGACCGCCCCTGTTCCGATCAGCCGCCCGTGGTGCGCCCGTTGCCGAACCGAGCTCCTCGTATCTGCCAGCCGGATCCAGGCGTCATCCGACTCCGCTGTGCCACCGCAATAAATCCCGTGCCCGAACCGGTGCGGCCCCGCCTCCACTCGTGGACGGCCGAGTGCGCTAGCCGAGGCCGGCCTCAGCGCGTCTGAGATTCGCCCTCCTCTCATCGATCTCCTCCCCAGCGAATCTACCAGCCCGTCGTGCCACCCGACGCGCTACCACGCGACCTCTTCCGAGCCCCTCCTTCTGGTAACCCCCTTCACTCTCCTTCCCTCTCTTCTGCTCTCTGTCAGCCTCCTTCCTCTCTTTCCCCTTTTTCGTTTTCTTTATTCTCTTTCTCAAGCAAATGGTTTTTGCTTTTAAAGAAGACAGCATTATTTTTTTCTTCTTTGACTCTTCACTACTAATATTTATTATTTATAATAATAGTATTATTATTAAGTATTTTGGTTACAAAAAGTATTACTTAAGAACGTTAGGTGTACAAAATATATACATAGGTGTATAATTGCTGTTGTTATTATTAAGGTCAGTGCGATTAATTAAGTTATTTGAAAGATATAATATTGTAGCCAAAACCTTCTTCGACAAAACATAGGATATTAAACCAAAAGTATTTTTATGTTTTCAAGCATTTTCTAAAATTATGGTAACAAATAATAAAGGTAGTTCAAATTTATAAATGATTTAGTATTTTCCAAAAATTATCTAAATTACTTCTATAATAAAATATAGTTAAACTGGAAGCCCTATTTTGGTAAACTTAGAGTATTTTAGACAAACGATTTCTAAATTTAAGTATTTTCCACATATTATTTTGACCCCTAAAAACTAGTTTTCAAATATTATAAATATATTCCAAACCATAGTATTATTATCTTCTACTCGAAATCTCTCCTAGATTTTGTCATTGATAATGACTAAACTGTGCTTTCCTATTTTTTTCTTGAAATTTGGACCCTTGCCACAACCTCGGCTATTTGACAAAATTGGACTTCTCGGATCATCGCACCGAACCAGGCGTAACACCAGGCAAGATATCGTGCCATTTATATTGTTTATAATTAGTCTGTATTTTATTTATTGCATATCACTGTTCATTTATTTATAGTTCTTTTAGCTGTACCATTGTTACAGTTCATGATTTACTGCATGCTCAGTGATATTAGCTTTACTTTAATTATCATCCTTTGATTGTATATGGACTTAGAGTTAAGGGACCACCGTTTGTGGTGTATAACATAAACCTTGACAAAGTTGTACCACGAGTATGTGTGAGATGAGTAGCATGTAGAGGTCCTTGCGTGTTGGCTGATCACCCGTGAGCATGCGCTAGGTCTAACTGCTAATAGAGACATGTTAGGAGACTTAGCAGTTAGTAGAGGTATATGGTCGTAGATGTGACTTAGATAATAGCATTAGGTAGGGAGAACAATACGTGATGTAGGGGCTTCTTTACACTTCTTTGATTTACATGTGCGCTCCACCGGAGACGCAGGCTCCAGGTGCCCTCTGACATTTTTCAGAGCGTTATGAACGTACCCCCTTGCACATGATGCCCTCAAATGAGCTTCGGACGTTACGAACGTAGGCCCCTGGTGCCCTATATGGGGACTATGTCGATCCCATTTACAGCCAGGGCTCAAACGTCGAAAGGATTATTTCTCAACTGCATGTTCACTTTAGTACTGTTAGGTTACCTTATTGAGGTCTTGTCACTTACTTTTATTTGTGGCATATTTTATATTCAGTATTTAAATGGCATGTTGTTTATTGTATCTTGTTATGTCCCTCTGAGGACCTGGCGAATTCTCCTGGTGTGTCTTTGTGGTTTTCGCAGGTGCTCTAGCCAATACTATTTCTTTGAGGATGATTACATTTGAATTGTCTTTGCATCGCTTGATAAAATTTTGTTATCATGTATTTCTCTCTTTTTTGTTGGTAGTGGATTTGTCTCCGCCCAACAATTTGTAAATGATAATTCATGAGTTTATTATAAAGTTTTCTTTTTTATTTGTGGATGAGAGTAGTATCGTGGTTTACTGCATTTTACAGCTTATTTATACATACGATGGTTCCATATATTGGAGTATAGTTCGTATGTATGCAGCTGGCATGTCGACGTACTTAGTCCTAAGTATTTTGGGACAGGCATTACAAGAGTGTCAATCTCTGATTGAGATCTTGGGAGACCAGATGCACAGGGAGGCTGGTAGGGGCTGACCTGCCAACATATTATCAGGAATGGAGCATAGAGGCCTGAGACCTACCGCCATACCGAGAAGCTTGGAGAGGTTATTCGTGCAGTTAGGATCGATCCGACTCTGCCAACTGATTGCTGGATCTGGGATCTGTCGGGTGTTACTAGGGGCTCTGGAGAGTTCATGTTCCATAGCTTATATAACCCCGTGCGTCGTACTTTCCCTGTCAGTGCAGACTATGAATTCATATGGTGCAAGGGCCTGGCCAGGAAGATGCAGCTATGTGTATACCGTTTACTTCTGGGCCGCCTTCTGACGAGGGACAGACTCATCTCATTTCGGATCCAGGTGCCCAATCCAAAGTGTGTGCTTTGTGACTTGGATGATGAATCTATGAAACACTTATTCTTTAAGTGTGAGGTGTCTTGGTACATATGGAATGAACAATGTCGTGTGCTGGGCGGATGTGACACTGGCAAGGAGATCGGAGATGTCATCAGTAGGATCTGGGACCGAAGAGGGAGATGAGAGGTCAAGTTCAAGACCGCTAGAGTACGACTAGCTGTTGCTGTCTGGTATGTATGGAGGGAGTGGAATCGTCGCATCTTCGAGGAACTTACCATCCCTCCGGTGGGCATCCTCCATAATATTGATTTTGATATAAAAGCTATGGAAACCTGATGAGTGGGAGACCACTCTGATTGTATGATTGTGTGATTATGTGTTAAATTTGGAATAAAATTTACCCATCTTATGTTTAGAAGTTCTTAAATTACTGAGTTATGGTCCCAAATTAACTTAACTATTATAATATGTTGTTAATTTCCCATGCCTTTTTTCCTTTTCTTCTTTTAGTATGTTCTTTTCTAATGAATTTTGCTCTTCATTCTAAATATTCATGTTCATTCGATACTATATTCGACTGAATATATATGTCATATTTGTTGGAATTTTTTTCAATATTCTTCGCTTGAAAAAAATCTGCAAGCAAAATAAAATACGTAAATGGTTACCGGCCTCCGGGGAAGTCACGCACGTAGAACTGTCCTATGAGTTAGCTCGGGTCTGTGTAGATTATATCTGAACGCTCCTAGTGGTAAAATTTCTGCTCCACTGGAATCTCCTTGTCGCACACGACTTAAAGAGAGTGACCACCGACTTAGCTCTGCCCAGAGCAACAACGAAGAAGAGTATAGTTTTGGAAGAAAGAAATTTTGAGGTTTTTTTCTGTGTGTTGAGAATGAGGAGAAGGGGCTCAATATATAGGTTGTTGGGTTTATCACCAACAGACAGAAAATTAAAAGACATTTAATTTGACGTTACAAATTAAACAAATGTGAACCATGTGGTTCAATGAATCTGGACGGAATTTGAATAGTAAACGTTACAAAATTAAATGATTTGTAACGGTCAAAAATTGAAGGAACAAAAAGGTTTTTGGGTCTCAGCCCGAATCCGAAGAGGAAATCGAATCGGCATTCGGTGCCCGCAGATGTAGTGTAACGCCCCAGTCCCAAAATATGTAGGACTAGAATACGTATACATGCCAGCTACCTATCAAGTGGACTCCAGCCCAGCTCGAATACGTATAAGCTGTCTACATTGGGTATAAAATGGCAAGTCAACTATATCTCAATCCAGAGATAATAATCTCAAGTAGGAACCAGTGCATTAATGCTGATCAAACAATAATATACTGATGCTACTCGAATATAAATATAAGAATAGATAATTTGTAGTAAGGTTGGCCAGACCTTAATACAATCACCTGAACAAGCTCATAACAGAAAGTAAGCTCGTAAAACTAGGCTATACAGCTGAAGATGTCATCATAAAATATAAAAAGACGAAAGAATGATAAACATACCACTATCGATACCTGAATACGGGAGATATCATCGCCCACAAATCTATCCTTCTATTCTAGTAGTCTCAACAAATACCTGGAAGAAAAACCAGCAATAACCTGGAGAGATCACCAGGTCCTCAAAGGGACGTAGCAAGACACATAATATACATACCTACTGTATAGTAAATAACATGCTAAAAGAATAGGAAATGGTATAAGGTAACAATATGAGACTAAGAAATAAGTATAAGTGGCATGCCGGCAAGGGTAATTCTATCAAGCGTGACTATAAGTAAGTCGGGATAACCGCAGCCCGATAGGAGCTCACAGTCCTATAGTCAGTAGCCGATGGGGAATTCCTAACTATAATATGTCTCATTCGTACTCGATGGGAGCTCACGAATGAGGTGGTCAGGTATAGTCACGTATAATAACAGGTCAGGGTCAAATCAAACGATCATGACTGGGTCAAGTGAATCAAGTATCAAAAATCAGACTAAGGTCAAGTCCAAGTCAAATAGGTCAGGAGATCATGGCATGGACAAAACAACACTATCACTAGACATGAACAGGATAAGAAAGTAGAACAAGTAATATGGAAAAGAGTAAAAATCTATGTGCACGTAAAACTAGAAATAACTATGACATAGAACAGAAAAAATATGGAACTAAGTAAGATATGAAAGATAGCAATATAAAAAGCATGTAAGTACTGTAAAGTTTGGCAAGGTGCACTTGCTTGGGGTTTTGTCCAATCTGTGCTGAGACTGCAGTACCAAAGTCTACCCGGACTATCCATGAACTAATGAATCATACTCTGTGCAATATTTACCAACCCAAATTATAAACAAATATGCATTATTTACTAAATACAATTATGATTAAACACTCCTACCTAGAAAGCTTGGATCGTTCTAAGTCATGTAATACATATGTTACATAAACCATTTTATTAATCATACCACATAGAGCTAGGTTATACTAATCTCTACGATCACTATTTGTTAATAATATGGATTACAAACTCTAGGTTAAATATTAAGTTTGTATCTCGTAATTCGTTCAACGAAACCTACGACGCATGAATCGAGACAAGATGATCAACTACAAGGTTAACAATCTTATCTTGCCGATCCATACGGTCACCATGTCAATTTCAGCGATATAAGATCACTGGAATCGACTAATCTCGATTTCGATGCACGGATTTTTGAAATATGAACGTAATATACATTAATAACTTACTCTATATGGAATTACCATATATAGACCTTAATAATATTATTTATACCAAAACTAGTCATATTGACTACTCTACTAAATATAACATATATAGTATTAAATCTACATATAAAAGTAATATATTATTAACATAAAAAATATCACTTTTAATTCTGAAAAAAATATTTATAAATATTCTATAATAATAATGAATATATTTTATACATAGAAAAAATATGTGTATAATTCTTGTATTGATTCTACAATATTATTCCTATACTTGGTATACGATTTGAGGCCCGAAATAATAAGTAATTAAAATATTAAATTCTAAAAAAATTATATAAATTAGTTAAAATAAAGGTTTCAACATTAAATATTGTATAACAAAAGTAGAGTTTTATGAAGTATTGGGACGCTTGGACACAAAAAACATAGGATTTTCGGAGCTACTATGTTACGGCAAATGTCTAGAATTTTTAAAAATAGTAAACAGATGCAAAACCTAACCTTAACATATGCGTCGGAAAGGTATCGACGTCTAAACTCTGAATAAAAATATAAGAATGTTAGAAACAGACCTTATATAGTTGAAAAATGGCCCGCAACAGAATTCGTCGGTTCTGGACACCTTGTCGTAGAATCGATGCCACGGACAAACCGCTTGGAACTGGAGGATCCGAAATCAGAGATTGGAGTAGACACATAAATATAACTCTCAGTTTAGGTTTGAGGAGAAACGGATGAGAAAAAGTAGATGAAACCTAGTTTACAAGTTGACTAACCTGCTGTGACGAATTCAACACTAAGTTGGTCGACTTCGGGTGCCTTTCATGCCTCGTATCGATCAAATTAGGGGCTGAGGCTCCTTGGAAAGGTGTCGGGGTGTTAGAGGGGTGTCCTAGGGTCGAGATGAAGATGGTAGGAGGGTTGGAAGAGGTCAGGGTGATGAGTTTCTATGGGATGGAAAGAAAAGTGCAAAAATAGAAAAAAAATTGGAGGGGGTCGGTTTTAATAGAAAAATATATAAAAAGTGTATACAAATCCTAGATGGGAGAGATTCACGTGAGGAAAAAAAAGTTGGGGTAGAGTAGGATTTGGTTTGGTGGGATTTGATTACATATTCTAAAATATACACCAATTCTATCTCATAGAATTTAAATTGGGTCCAAAATAGGAAAGTTGTTATAGGATTTGATTTAAATTAGATTTGATTAATTTGGTTGTATATTAATCAAAAAAATTAATTAAGATGTGTCTAATAGGTTAGGATACCCTAGGATAGGCTCCATGGGTCACTAGTTGGACTAGTTTTGGGTCGGTAGAATTTTTTTGATCGATTTGAGTCCAATATGTCTATAGTTTAGACTTGTGTGCCACTTAAGATGAATTAGCACATGGGAATTCATTTGAGTGGCACACCATGGACATGTGCATGGTATGCTCGAAATGGGTCAAAATCATATATTGGGTCAAATTATTTGATCGAAGTTGGGCCTTAATTGTTATTTGGAAAGCTAGTCAAATTTTACGGTAGAGACTAAAATGACTATTTTACCCCTAAAGTTGCACATGAAAATTATAGCACAAGGAAACACGCTTGGATGAGACATGATATATCAAACTGAAGATGGACTTGTCTAGAATACGATGATATGGATAGATTTAAGAAAATGATAATTATTGTGCTTCAAAAATCAAAGCTACGAATAAGTAAATCTATAGTCATAATTAAAATAAAATCTAATTTAATAAATAGAAATCATATAAAATAAATAATAAAATAATTCGCAAAAATTAGGGTCCTTATAATCTACCCACCTTAAAAGAATTTTGTCCTCGAAATTGTATTTGTCAAACAACTCAATAATGATAAGGGAGAAGGCGATTTTCAACCATCGAATAAATGATCCGCCTCGTCTTCAAATATTTAAGGGACGTACTCTAAAAGATTTCTACTCTAGCCTAAAAGAAATAACTTGCAAACTAATACTAATTCAACTATCGATAATTATTTTCCAACCATCCATGGCCACTAACTTTTTCCTAAATTTTGAAAGGTTGCCAACTTATTTTCCTACTAGAGATTCTCGTTGGTTATTGCAATTATCTTGGTAGAGCTTATGAAGCTTATAATTGCGCACCTAATCTATACGTCTAACTATATCCTCCTAACCATATTATTATCACAATTCTATAAGTCTATTTTTACCTGACCAAACTAAGTGATACCTACCATTCTGTCTAATCCTAACCATATAACTGATAAGGCATAATAGTAAATGGGTTGGGTTAAGCTAGGTTTGGTTTCTTCTTGTAGAGGGTCAATCTTTATACTAAAACTACCACCTATTCTTGATCAAGTGACTACTACAAGAGCGTAACCTAGTATAATCATATACTTATTTCTATACTGAGGACGTCTACCCACCTTTGGTCAAACTACCCCATCAAACAGATGATGTCCTAAAAATTTATAACCCTTGTGTACTAGTAGCAAAAGTCCATACCATTGTATATCTATGGCATATGGCATCTCTAATCTCCTCCTATCTATCAAGCAACCAAAATTCAATAAGAAAAATTTATACTATAACTTAAGAATTTTTGGATAAATTTGATAAGTACGACCATTCGTCACCCCGAAATAGGAAGTGACGAGAAGCAATAGTACGTGAAAGCAAAAGAAGACTAGTCGAGAGCAAATTTAAATTCCTAGGACGTCGGAGAAATTTCTAAAAGAATTGTCAAGACAGTCGTGGATTGAGATTCCTAAGGATTTAGTCATATTCGCAGGCCCGCTCGGTATAGTAACATAACCGAAACGGCTAACTCGACCTGCATGGGCCACCAAAAAATATGTAACGTACCAGTCCCAAAATATGTAGAACTAGGATACGTATACATGCCAGCTACGTATGAAGTGGACTCCAGCCCAGCTCGAATACGTATAAACTGTCTACAATGGGTATAAAATGGCAAGTCAACTATATCTTAATCCACAGATACTAATCTCAAAGTAGGAACCCGTGCATTAATGCTGATCATACAATAATACACTGATGCTACTTGAATATAAATATAAGAACAGATAATTTGTAGTAAGGTTGGCCAGACCTTAATGCAATCACCTGAACAAGCTCATAACAGAAAGTAAGCTCGTAAAACTAGGCTATACAGCTGAAGATATCATCATGAAATATAAAAGACGAAAGAATGATAAACATACCACTATACCTGAATACGGGAGATATCATAGCCCACTAATCTATCCTTCTATTCTAGCAACCTCGACAAATACCTGCAAGAAAAACTAACAATAACCTGAAGAGATCACTAGGTCCTCAGAGGGACGTAGCAAGACACATAATATACATACCTACTGTATAGTAAATAACATGCTAAAAGAATAGAAAATGGAATAAGGCAACAATATGAGACTAAAGAATAAGTGTAAGTGGCATGCTGACAAGGATAATGCTATCAAGCGTGACTATAAGTAAGTCGGGGTAACCGCAGCCCGATGGGAGCTCACAGTCCTATAGTCAGTAGCCGATGGGGAAACCGTAACTATAGTATGTCTCATTCTCACCCGATGGGAGCTCACGAACGAGGTGGTTAGGTATAGTCACGTCTAATAACATGTCATGGTCAAATTAAACGATCATGACCGGGTCAAGTCAATCAAGTACCGAAAATCAGACTAAGGTCAAGTCCAAGTCAAACATGTCAAGAGATCATGGCATGGACAAAACAACACTATCACTAGACATGAACAGGATAAGAAAGTAGAACAAGTAATATGGAAAAGAGTAAAAATCTACGTGCACGTAAAACTAGAAATAACCATGACATGGAACAGGAAAAATATGGAACTAAGTAAGATATGAAAGATAGCAATATGGAAAGCATGTAAGTACTATAAAGTTTGGCAAGGTGTACTTGCCTGGAGTTTTGTCCAATCTGTGCTGAGACTGCAGTACCAAAGTCTACCCGGACTATCCATGAACTAATAAATCATACTCCGTGCAATATCTACCAACCCAAATTATAAACAAATATGCATTATTTACTAAATACAATAATGACTAACCACTCCTACCTAGAAAGCTTGGGTCGTTCTAAGTCATGTAATACCTATGTTACATAAACCATTTTATTAATCATACCACATAGAGCTAGGTTATACTAATCTCTATGATCACTATTCGTTAATAATATGGATTACAAACTCTAGGTTAAATATTAAATTTGTATCTCGTAATTCGTTCAACTAAACCTACGATGCATGAATTGAGACAAGATGATCAACTACAAGATTAATAATCTTATCTTGCTGATCCATACGATCACCATGTCAATTTCAGCGATATAAGATCACTGGAATCGACTAATCTCGATTTTGATGCACGAATTTTGAAATACGAACATAATATACATTAATAACTTACTCTATATGGACTTACCATATATAGACCTTAATAATATTATTTATACCAAAACTAGTCATATTGACTACTCTACTTAATATAACATATATAGTATTAAATCTACATTAAAAGTAATACATTATGAACATAAAAATATCACTTTTAATACTGAAAAAAATATTTATAAATATTTTATTATAATAATAAACAATATATTTTATACATAAAAAATATGTGTATAATTCTTATATTGATTCTACAATATTATTCCTATACTTGGTATATAATTTGAGGCCCGAAATAATAAGTAATTAAAATATTAAATTCTAAAGAAAGTATATAAATTAGTTAAAATAAAGGTTTCAACATTAAATATTGTATAACAAATAGTTTAGTAGAGTTTTATGAAGTATTGGGACTCTTGGACACAAAAAAACATAAGATTTTTGGAGTTACTATGTTACGACAAATGTCTAGAATTTTTAAAAATAATAGACAGATGCAAAACCTAACTAAAAGATATGCGTCGGAAAGGTATCGAAGTCTAGATTCTGAATAAAAATATAAGAAAGTTAGAAACTGAACTTAGATATGTAAAAAATGGCCCTCAACAAAATTTGTCAGTTCTGAACACCTTGTCGTAGAATCGATGCCACGGGCAAACCGCTTGGAACTGGGGGATTCGACAATCAGAGATTGGAGTAGACACATAAATCTAACTCTCAGTTTTAGTTTGAGGAGAAACGGATGAGAAAAAGTAGATGAAACCTAGTCTACAATTTGACTAACCTGCTGTGACGAATTCAGCACTAATTCGGTCGACTTCGGGTGCCTTTCGTGCATCGTATCGATCAAATTAGGGGCTGAGGCTCCTTGGAAAGGTGCCTGGGTATTATGGGGTGTGCTAGGGTTGAGATGAAGGTGGTAGGAGGGTTGGAAGAGGTCGGGGTGATGAGTTTCTGTGGGATGGAAAGAAAAGTGCAAAAATAGAAAGAAAACAATTGTAGGGGGCTCGGTTTTAATAGAAAAATATATAAAAAGTGTATGCAAATCCTAAATGGAAGAGATTCATGTGAGGGAAAAAAGTTGGGGTGGAGTAGGATTTTTTTTTGGTAGGATTTGATTACATATTCTAAAATATACACCAATTCTATCTCCTAGGATTTAAATTGGGTCCAAAATAGGAAAGTTGTTATAGGATTTGATTTAAATTAGATTTGATTAATGTGGTTACATATTAATCCAAAAAATTAATCTAAGATATGTCTAATAGGTTAGAATACCCTAGGATAGGCTCCATGGGTCACTAGTTGGACTAGTTTTGGGTCGGTAGAATTTTTGTGATCGATTTGAGTCCAATATGTCTATAGTTTAGACTTGTGTGCCACTTAAAATGAATTAGCACATGGGAATTCATTTGAGTGGCACACCAAGGACATGTGCGTAGTATACTCGAAATGGGTCAAAATTATATATTGGGTCAAATGATTTGGATTGAAGTTGGGCCTTAATTGCTATTTGGAAAGCTAGTCAAATTTTACGGTAGAGACTAAAATGACTATTTTACCTCTAAAGTTGTACATGAAAATTATAGCACAAGGGAACACGCTTGGATGAGACATGATATATCAAACTGAAGATGGACTTGTCTAGAATACGATGATAGGGATAGATTTGAGAAATTGACAATTATTGTGCTTCAAAAATCAAAGCTACGAATAAGTACATTTATAGTCATAATTAAAATAAAATCTAATTTAATAAATAGAAATCATATAAAATAAATAATAATTTTATTCCCAAAAATTAGGGTCCTTACATGTGGGCACGTACCTGCACCCGTTACGCGCATCGAACTGAACCGAATCGAGCCAAGCCAAGTCGGGCGGCGACGACGGCCTGCGCGTGTAGCCCATAAGGCACCCACATAATAGTTCATTGGAGCAAAGGGAGGTGAAGCAATATATGCATAACCCACCCAAGCTTCCCAACCAATGTAGGACTAAAAGATGGAATTGAGCTTTTAGCTTTATGTGTGTGCTCAAAAGCACATACAGCCAACAATCCCTCTCCCCAAAAGGTCAAGTTCCAAGGTAATAGAAGAAATAAATATAAGAGAAAACTAAGAGAATTTCTGGGCAGTTGTATACTATGCATAAATGAAATCGACTACAGCCTTGAATCTCACGTAGTGACTACTGTTTTTGTCTGAAGAAGAGCTTGATGGACTACGTCTTGAATCAGTCTTCTTGTACCAGATTCAGACAATAGCACACATAGTAGGCTAGAGGTACTTGGGTCTATTGGGTGGTGCGTTTGGTAGGCCATGCGCACTTTTATATATTCATAAGAGTTGTGTAGGATCGCGTTGTCCTATAGTCGTGGCCTTCACGACCTCTCATATAGGTAAGTCCTTAAGGGTTGGTGATAGGAATCAACCCTGCATATCATGCTTGGACTTATTAAGAGTTTGAACTCACCCTATCCATATCACACAAGGAACACTGTTACTATAGGGATGGGATATCAATGTACACATGTGCAGCCTCTTGGGCTTTTATTTTAAAGAGAATTTAATCTCAGGGCCAGTATTCCATAATAGTCACCTAGTCCAGTTTGTTTCTACCTATTGAACCGGCTTTTTGGGATCTCCAGTCAGACTCGGTTAGGTTGCTACTGCTGGTGACTAAACTATGGGCTTAACCCCATCCTCCTCGATGATTCTCGGATCAATATCCTAGACAAACCCTTCGTCAAGTGGTCTGCAAGGTTCTTTTCTGACTTTGTATAGTCAAGAATCGCATATTTGCCCAATAGGCTCTTTATTGATTTAAAGCGCAGCTGCAGGTGCCTGTTCATCTTAGCTTTCATAGAATCATGCTTTAGTAGTTCTTTAACATATTTATTATCACAGTTTATAGAAATTATAGGAACATGATGAACAAAAATAGGTATATGCATAATAAAATTTCTAAGCCATTCCGCTTTTGTACAGGTAGTGTCTAAAGCTATCATCTCAGAGTCCATAGTACTTCTGACAATGATAGTCTGTTTACATGATCCCCATGAGATCGCAGCTCCTGCTTGGATAAAAATATATCCAGTTGTGGATTTCACATCATGTGAATCAGTTACCCAATTTGCATCTGAGTAACCTTCTATGATATCAGGGTGTCTAGTATAATAAAGTTTATAATCTAGAGTACCCTTAAAATATCTAAATACTCTGTCTAATGTAATCTAATGTGATTGATTTGGGTTACTAGTATATCTACTTAGTCTCCCAATAACAAATGCAATATCGGGTCTAGTCCTATTTATTATGTACATAAGGGATCTAGATCATCTATGAATATCTATGTTGTTCTATAGATGATCCTTCATTCTTCTTGAGAACAATATTACTGTCATAAGGAGTAAGGGCAGGTTTCTTGTCAAAATACTCAAACTTCCTTAGCATTTTCTCAATTGAATATGCTAGGGATAGAGTATAGCCCTCTTTGCATTTGAACACTTGCATTCCTAGGATCAGGTTTGCTTCACCTAGGTCTTTCATGTCAAACTGGTTAGATAAATACTTTTTTGTGTTATTTATCAATTCCAGTAAAGATCCTAGGATAAAGATATCATCAACATACAAGCATAAGATGACACAACTTCCATTTGTATTTTTAGAATACAAACATTTGTCATATTTATTTGGCACAAAACCAAATTCTATAATGACATTGTCAAATTTATTGTGCCATTGCTTGGGAGCTTGCGTTAGGCCATAAAAAGAATTTACTAATTTACAAACCCTATTTTCTCGGCCTTTAGCAATAAAACCTTCAGGTTGCTCCATATAAATTTTTTCCTCTAAATCTTCATTTAGAAATATTGTCTTTACATCCATTTGATGGATCAGCATATCATGTATGGAAGCTAAGGCTAGGAGGGTTCTAATAGAAGTGATCCAAGCTACATGAGAGTAAGTGTCAAAATAGTCTAGTCACTTTTTATGGGTAAAACCTTTGGCTACTAGTCTAGCCTTGTATTTTTCTATGGTACCATCCGCTCTAAGTTTCTTTTTGAAAATCCACTTACAACCTATGGGTTTACTACTTAAAGGTAGATCTGCTAAAAACCAAGTACTATTTGGAGTTGTACTCATTGTTAATAGCTTCTTTCCAGAAGGGAGCATCAGGAGAGGATATGGATTCTTCATAAGTTGAGGGATCACCCTCTATCAAAATGTGAAGAATCCTTCTCCTAAAATATTTTCAATCCTTTCTCTTTTACTCCTTCTAGGTTCTATGACTTATTCTGGTTAAGAACTAGGTATGTGATCATGAGAACTGGTAGATGGATTAAGAGAAGGGTTGGAGGAAGATGAAGAAGTTCTATCCTTGAAGGAAAATATATTCTCAAAGTAAACTGCATCTCTAGCTTCTATAATTGTGTTATTAGACATTTCATTTACTTTAGAATGGGTTACAAAAAATCCATTGGAATTACTATCTAGGGCATATCCTATGAACACAGCATCTACAGTCCTAGGTCCAATCTTCCTCTTTTTGGTTTCAGGAATTCCTACCTTAGCTAAACATCCCAAACTTTAAGGTAATAAATCCTAGGGCTTCGACCTTTCCATAACTCATATGGTGTCTTATCATTAGTCTTATTGGATATCCTATTAAGGACATAACAGGCTGACAAAAGGGCTTCTTCCCAAAGATTATCAGGGGCACCTGAGCTGAGAAGCATGGCATTGACCATGTCTAACAGAGTATGATTCTTTTTTTCAGCAACTCCGTCGGACTGTGGTGAATAAGGAGCGGTAATCTCATGAATAATTCCATGCTATTCACAGAAGTTAGTTATTTCATTTGAGATGTACTCTCTACCACAATCTGATCTAAGGATCTTAATCTTCCTATCTAACTGGTTCTCAGCTTCAGACTTATAGACCTTGAATCTGTCTAGAACTTCATCTTTGATCTTAAGGAGGTAGGTGTAACAATACTTTAAATGGTCATCTATAAAAGTAACAAAATATTTCCTACCAACTCGAATCAAAATCCTATTGGAATCACAAACGTCACTATGGATAAGTTTTAGGGCACGTAATACCTATGGACAGATTTGAAAGGTAGTCTAGTGTGTTTTGCTTGAACACAAATCTCACATTTGTGTTCATCAGCTATAGGAGTCTTGGGTATAAGATCTAAGTTCATCATTCTTTTAATAGATCCTAAATTCACATGACCTAGTCCACCATGCCAAATATTGGATGATTCAACATTAGCAATAACCAAAGAAGGATTTAAAATTGTATTCATAATACTCAACATAAAGAGTCCATCTTTTACAAATCTTTTTCCCACAAATAGTTCATTCTTGGAGAAAACTACTTTATTGGCCTCTATTACAATCTTGTATCTTGAGGCTACAAGTAGAGATCCACTAACTAGGTTCCTCCTAACCGATGGCACATGAAGCACATCATGGAGAGGTAGAATTTTTTCTGATATCATCTTCAGATGTATTCTTCCTCTACCTATAATTTGTGTTGTTGAGCCATCTCCTAGGGTTACACCTCCTCCACTCGATTCCTGATAGTTTGAAAAACTAAAGCGATCAAAAGAAATATAAACATTTGCTCCAGAATCCAACCACCAATCATCAGAATGGTAAGAAATGTTTACTATAGGTTGATAGCTTACGGACCTGAAGGAGCTAGAAGACCCATTCAAAGTCATGTTAGCCTCTGGTTTGTTACAGCCTTTCCCTTTGAAGGAGGTCGCCTTGGTGATTAGGCTTGGGTTTGCCATGAATTTCTATAGGGTTTACTCAATAAAGATGGTTTAAGCTAAAATTAACGGTTTAAATAATTTTAGTAATTTACCTTTAAAATTTTGGTTTTTTAACCTTTGATAAGGTTGGGTTAGCTGTAGGGGTCGGATCCCAGCAAGCGGAGGTTCACTAGGAACACTAAAGTACCGGCCGCTTAGACGATTTTTTGCCTTGTTGACAGAAGGGCCCTTTCAGCTTGTACCCAAACAAATCTCTACTTTAAAACTTTAAAATTAAAGGAATTTACTAAATCAATAAACTGTTTATTTTAACCTAAATTAAAATATTAAGTAGGAAAAAAACTAGTATTCACAAAATGTAGCAACGCAATAATGTTTGTCTAAGGTGTCAATTTCTAGAAACAGTCTTAGGTATATTTATTAAGCATAATATGTGGAAACACACTTAGCTAGGAATTTTTTCTTAAGAAACTTTGGTAATATGTGACAGCAATAATAAGTGACAACAACTTTGCTAGAAAAATTTGCTAAGAAAAGTTGCTCAACAAAGTTTGCTATAGTAGGCAAAATTATTCCTAAAATAAGTTTGGTAAACAAATTTAAGCAATTTGTGTAACAAAGTTAATAGTAGAAAATGAGATTGACAATATGTATTGCTAATGTAATAAATTGTGATATCAATATGTTGAATACAAACAACAATATTAATAAATGGTTATTCTTGAATATGGCAGCAATGAATTTTATGTAATGACAGTAATGAATATTTATTAAAAATTAAGTTACACCAAACAACTTATTTAAGACAATGTAATAAATTGTTATATTGACAATAAACAACAAGATTAATGTATTCAGTGTACAATTTTATATTCTTGATATGGTGACAAAATTTATTCAATGATATGGTGGCCTCAACCAATTAATTAACAGTAACAACAAAAATTCTCTAAACAAAAATTCTCTAAATAAAATTTTCGTCAATCAATTAATTAACAGTATCAATATATTTCATTTTGAAGATCAGAGTTAATGTGCATTAGCAATAAAGAATTCTCTAACAAAAATTATTTTTAAGAAGAGAAATTGTTAACAGTAGCAAACCTTTAAGCAGAGACAATTTTGGAGCGGTTGAAAATAGCAAATATATTTATATGATGTGGACTATATTAATATAATAGCCAAACGTTAAGAGTATCAAAATGTTGACTCAATACGGTAGCGAAACAGAGACTTTTCTAAGTATGAATAAACTAAGCTTTAAGAGTAGGAAATAAAACTTTTCTTAACAGAATTCAAATGCTTGAATATAAGTTTTGATACAGATTCAAATGTTCAATTTTTTTGAATAAACTTAGTAACAGTAAGCAAATATGTTTAAGTTGGTAAAGCAAATTATTTGGTAAAGGAATATTTTGTTAACAGAATTTAGAAATTCTACTTAACAGAATAGTCGATTGAACTAACTCTTAGAATGTTGGAATTTTCTCAACATTCTTCGTTTAGAAAAATCTGCAAGCAAAATAAAATAAATAAATGGTTACCGGCCTCTGAAGAAGTCGTGCACGTAGCACTGCCCTAATAGTAGCTCGGGTCTATATGCAGACTGTATCCGGACGCTCATAGTGGTAAAATTCCCGCTCTACCGGAATCTTCATACCGCACACGACTTAGAGAGAGTGACCGCCGATTTTGCTCTCCCCGGAGCAACAACGAAGAAGAGTATAGTTTTGGGAGAAGAAAATTTTGAGAGAGTTTTGGGAGGTTTTTTTTTTTGTGTGTTGAGAAGGAGGAGAAGGGGCTCAATATATAGGTTGTTGGGTTTATCACCAATGGACAGAAAATTAAAAGACATTTAATTTGACGTTACAAATAAACCAATGTGAACCATGTGGTTCAATGAATCTAGACGGAATTTGAATAGTAAATGTTACAAAATTAAATAATTTATAACGGTCAAAAAATTGAAGGAGCAAAAAGATTTTTGGGTCTCAGCCTGAACCCGAAGATCAGCATTCGGCGCTGGCAGATGTGGGCACATACCCGCACCCATTACGCGCGCCGAACCAAATCGAACCGAGCCGAGCTGGGCCGGGCGGCGGCGACGACGCGTGCGTGTGGCCCATGGGGCACCCACACAATAGTTCAATGGAGCAAAGGAGGTGAAGCAATATATGCACAACCAACTCAAGCTTTCCAACCGATGTGGGACTAAAAGGTCGAATTGAGCTTTTGGCTTTATGTATGTGCTCAAAAGCACATACAACCAACAATATTTTTTTCTTTAGAATACCATTCTTCAAATTGACTTTTCAAAATGCGAGTCAATAAATGTTTCAAAAATGAACATTTGAACAAATGAAGGAAAATGTAACTACATTCCAAACTAAACTTATAAGGAATTCTTTGTGATTCGAGGGACTACTAAACAAATAACAAAGTCTTGATTATCAAAAAAATAAAATAAGATTGAATATTTTTTGGATTGAACCCGACTTGTTTTACCATAATTCAAGTTGCACTCATTTGAAAGAGAAATATTAAGTTGCATCACACTTGTTTTACCATTGTTTTACCATAATGCATGAAATCTCCACTTTTAACAAAAATCATGAATGACCAACGGTCAACTCCTTTGACCTCCACATGTGAACACTTTTGAGAACAAAATATTCTCACATGGACAATTTTGAGAGAAAAATCATTTTAGCCTTCTTCACACTCAGATGTGCATAGATATATGACAAGTGGAAACAACTAATTAAAGATATTTTTGTCTCAAAGGTGTCCACATAGGAGGTGCCAAAGGAGTTGAATGTTATTCATTGATGATTTTCGTTAAAAGTGGTGGTTTCATGCGTTATAGTAAAACAAGTGGGTTGCAACTCAATTTTTTTTATTTAAGTGGGGTGCACATTGAATTATTATAAAACAAGTTGTAAACCCCCAAAAAAATCTATAATATTTTATTTATTTATTTTAAATGTGATTATGGTATTCCTATTTAGTGAGTAATTATAGGATATTTTCTGTAAAATATTACTAGTGACTTAATGAAGGCAAATTTTCAGTTAGATGTACTTATTGAGTAATTAGAGGAGTGTAGATTTTTAGGAAATTTTTAGTAAAATTTTAGAGTAGCTATTGATATACACATGTACATATAAGCGTTATATATATATATATATATATATATATATATATATATATATATATATATATATATATATATATATAGTAAAATTTTAGAATAGCTATTGATATACACATGTACATATAAACGTTATATATATATATATATATATATATATATATATATATATATATATATATATATATATATATATATATATATATATATATATATATATATATTATGGTTATAGAATAATAACGATAATGAAATTGTTAATTAAATATCTAGAGTTATTTGGTTTTATTAGAAATATTAAGATGTATAAGAGTACATAGGTGCATATATAAATAAAGTTATATATAAATATATATATATATAATCAAAAAAAAAAATTAAGTTTGATTTCATTGTTCACGTGAACAGTGAAACCCTTGGCCCGACCCCCTTCCCAGGTTTCATCCGCGTAAAAACCCACAAGGGTTTTGATTCAAAAATCACAAATGGTTAATCCAAACTAGGTTTAAATTTATTTGCCAAGGGGTATTAGGAGATTCCCTATATTCCTAAACCTAAATCGATCGGGTAATCTCATTCGAACCCGAATAATTCTCAGATTTGATCGGATACGTTTACATATACCAAACGATAAGAACTTTGAGAAAAACCTACAAAAATCTCCACGAGACCGACCCAGAGCCCTCGCCGACAATCCCTGGCCTTGGGCGTGCCTATTCGATCACCTGCACCTTGCCGTAAACCGTCGTATCGTCGGAGCAGCCCAACTTCCCAACCGAAAACAGGGCTGACATCGTTTAGAAACAACCCATGTACCCTACTTCATCCCCGAGTTCCTTCGTGTATACTTAATCATTTTTGCTTCTGCAAAATTCTTTTAGAATCCCATATAACCCTCTTCGAATCCCTTCAAAGTAATTTGGATGTAACCCTCTACATCAATGTAGAACTCGATGCAAAGTCGGCCAAAAACTGCTCGAAAAATAGAGTATTAGGCTGTCCAAAACCCCAACTTGGAAGCCAAATTTTGAACTATATATTAGGGTTTTCAAAAAACTAATTCAAGGCAGTTGTATAAAATATAAACAGGATTGAAACCCCTTTTGTAGTTCCTGATTTCATCAATTCGGTGCAAAGATATTCAATGTTAAAGTTAGAGAAAAACTGTTGTTAAAAATATTAAAATTCAGAAAACTTTTTTCGATACGGTGTACGCTCTGACAAACTGGGCGACGTGGTCGCAACCCATAAGCATTGAAAGGCACGTATGGGTGTTTTCGACGTGTGGGAACTGACGGAACTCAATTTTGTTGCGTATGCGCGACGAAATCAGTACGTATCCGTCAAGATACCCCTGTATCGACCTTTTACAAACTAGGCCATAACTTCGTGTACAGTCGTCGGTTCAAGACGAAACTTGTTCCAACATGACCTATCGAAATTCTGGTCATGTGTGCCAAGTTTGTTCCGATTCTGAGAAGGTCGACCGGAACGTCTATTTGGCGGGCTCGCGACCCGATCCATCGGGCAAAATTGTGCACGGTCCACCAAAATTCAACTTTGGACATATTATTGGGTTTGTCTTCTCAAACCGGACCCGTTGACATATAGTTTGCCGACTTTAGAGACCATAATACCGGCACGCATTTTGGTACAAAACGGGTCTAACGGCGGACATCGTTTTGATCCAAAATTATGATTTTGCCCCTGTGTCCACAATTGGAAATTTGGACAGACATTTCTTAGACGTATCTTTTACATTAGGAACGTTCTTGATGTTTATTTCAACATCCGGAGCTGTTCGTGGATTGTGACTTTCTTTGATGACGCTTGTGACTGTTGGATTTGCCATCCTCGCACCTCAGGCATGATACCTTACCACCATACTCTGTGATTACTTTATTTTATTTTTTAATTATTTATATCCAATTTTATTTATATACTGCATGGATTATATTACTATGCGTCCAAGTCACACTTGGGTGTAAGCGACTGTATCGGTCGTTTTACTTGTGTTTATGTTATTTTATTGTATTGACTTGGCTTAGTGACCACCCATTTGATGATGAGGTATTGGTATATCTCATACGTCCTTGACACATGATCATCACGAGTTGTGAGTCACGTGTAGGATACGTACTCGTATTGTCGGCTGGCCACTGATACGTGTGAGACGTGTGACGGATAGGAGTAACTGCCAATAGAATTGTATGCTAGTGGACTTGGCAGTTACTAGAGGTTCATATGAGTCATGGATGTGACCCTACTAGGCATTGGGTGGGGAGAATAGTTCCTTAACGTATGGTCCACGGATGTACTTTCCTACTCCTAATCCTGCTGGCCTCCGACATTCGATGGATGTTATGCTTTGAGGTCCTTGTATTCCTTGAGGGACCATATTGATTCCCCTGTAGCCAGAGTGCCCATGTGTTGAAGGTTTATTCTTAACTGCATTATTACTGTAGAACGGTTAGGCATCCTATTGCATGCATCACTCCTTGTACTTATTATATATCACAGTGTATACGACATGTTATTTTATTGTATCTTGTTACTTCTCGCTGAGGACCTGGTGATCTCTCCAGGTATAGACAATTTTTTGCTGGAGTACGGTTCATCATTGGATCCTTCCTACATCGATGATGAGGCATTCCCTTCTGACATTTAGCTCTATCCTTGCTTCGAGATTTGTTGAGACTATGTAGTGAACATCTTTATATTTTCTTTCTCTCTATTTTGCGGAGGTTGGACTCCGATCATTTATTTGAGACTATTTTTTTTCATAGTTGTTTGGAGTGGATATCTCCACCCGGCTATCTCTTTGACTCGCTTATTTATTCTGGACTTCTTATGTAGGAACGAAATCGTAAAGCAGAATACTCTAGAGGGGGGTGAATAGAGTAGGCAGCGGAATATTGCTAATTAAAACTTGTTAGCAGTTAGATCACAGAAATAATAAAAATCACAAAGTAATAACTGTAAAGAAAAGAGTGATCAGAAGGCAAATGCAAACACAGAGATTTATACTGGTTTCTCTCTTGTGAGGACTACTCTAGTAGGAAGAACTCTAGCTTCCAGTTGAATCCACTATTGAAAAATCCTGCAAGTTTTCATACGAAGTCCTTGCAACTTCTACAGACGCGAGCTTTGATACGAAGAACTCGACCAACTTCAGTTTTGAAGATTCTTTCTTCAATCAAGCCTCTGGTTACAACTTCTCTGAAATCTTCTAGACCGCACCGTACCGACAAATTGACTAGAGAATTATAACTGGCTTGGAATTTGAAAATAGAAGCTTTTTGAAAACTCTTTGGAAGAAACGTAAGCTTTAGAAGAGAGAAGCTGAAAGTGAATGAGTGTGTTGAAATAATCAGAATTCCTCACTATTTATAGTTTTTCCAAAGACAGAACTCTGACAGAATTCGGGCAGAATTCGGACAGAACTCTTTCTAATAAACCGCAACTGAAGGGAGACCAAGTTCAAAATCCAACGTTCAGATAACGTTTACCTTGGTCGAACTCTGGCCGAGTTCTGTCAGGGTTTGGTCAGGTTTATTTTGTGAAAAATTGTTTTAACTTTTTGAAAATCCTTTAGAAGTTTTTTTGTAAAAGTCGATGTTTTTCAAAAACATAGGTCATTTTAAAAATGATAGGTCAGTTTTGAAAAAAACGATTTCGGATAGCCTATTTGCCAGTACGACTTGGTGTACAATGTATTCCTAGACTCAATAAAGATGAAAATTACATTGCTTAAGGAAATACAGTCTTGAGTGGCAAACAGAGCTTCGGTCTTGAACTGAGTAGATATCCAATCTTGATCAGTGTCCAAAATATCTTTAGTAAATATCTGAATAGTTTCGTATATCGAGACAGAGTTTGATCAATTATTAAAATCAGGTTTGACCATGACTAATGGGCCAACAATCTCCCCTATTTTGATAATTGACAAACCTTGACCGATATAACATTTTTGGTCTTTATCAATTCAAAAATGTACCAAATGTACCGAGATATATAATAAAAAATTGTTCAAAACATGTATTCATGAAGATGTTAGATCTTATTTCTCTCCCATTGTCACTTAGCAAAATAATTGTAAAAGAGAAAGCTCCCCCGCAAAAAACGCATAAGTAACAATCAGTGAATAAATAAAAAAATATATAAAATATTCAACAGAGGCATGGTATAAATATCACAGACAGAAATAAGATAAACAGATAATATTTGTCACAGGCAGTTTTTATAGAAGCATAAAAAAAACTGAACTGAATAATATGCTAAAATGAATAATAAAATATGTCCATCAAACAGTCATAAATCATATCCAAATAAGAGTATTGATACTATCTTGGAATGTCGGAGCATTTCCAAGAAACAAAAGACAAAATTATCACTCTCAAAAGTAGAACAACTCAAAAATCATCCTCATCATTATCGTCATCTGCTGCAGTGCCAACATGTCCAGATGGGCCAGCTCCAGATGTGCCAGCTCCAGTGTGTGGAGTAGCACCAGAAGTACGATACCAATCGTAAGCATCCCCTGGCTAGAACAGAGAGTAAACTGCCTCATCATCAATGCGGTAACCAGATACAGAAGGGTCTCGAGGAAGAGAGCTAGCAGAATGACCCGTCTGTGCAAATCTGTGATCGGCAAATAAGTTGGCAATAGCCTGGAACCGAGTCACATCACGGAACTCATGTTCCCTGAAAGTATCAACAAAGAACGTCTGCAGATCCGATAGGTATTGATGAATACCCTCAAAGGTTATAGGATAAGACTGAGGAGGAACAGGTGCAGTATGAGCAGGTGCAGTAGGAGCAGGTGCAGGAGGTGGAGGAGCTGTGGCAATGCTGCGACGAGAAAGCTTGAGAAAATTGGGCTCAGGATCCAGAGCACAAGTAGATAAGTCTATGTCAAAACGTTGAAAGATGCGTGGAATAAGCATCGCACAAGAGAGGTTGCGGTCTCTTCCGCGACATCTGTCCATCATCTGAATGATAGTTTTAGGGACAGAAAAAGGAATCCCCTTAAGAATGTGATATAAGGCAAAAAGTTTAAGTGTAGTGACATCATCTTTTGAAGTAGATTTGGGAAGTAGAGTGGAATAGATGATGCGATGTAACTCGTAGTTAAACAAGTTCAAGTTATTGGCCTTGAACTTTCCAGGACGAGCACGTGCGGGTGCACAAAGCTCATTCTTGAAACTAACAAGAGTCGTGCCCTCGGGAAAATTAAAGTCAGTGATGTCATCGAGCGGGGCACCTTCATTTGGAAGACCAAGGATTTTCGCTAGCAATGCATCATTGAACTCGATATCTATCTCGCCAAAACGAGTCCTTGCGGTAAAAGTATCTAACACGAAGTTACAATAGAACAATCTAATGGTATTAGTAGCTATAGGGAATTGTAGGGTAGCAAAATGGTGTAACCCTAATGCCTCAAAGTAGGGACGATGATCAAAAAATACAGTCCACTTAATCGAAGATCCGGTGCATATAGTGCGCATAGCAAAATTGACATACCAAAGCAATACTTGGTCATGAGTTTTGAAGTAAAACTCATCCGATACTCCGTCATCCGATTGGACCGGGAAAAGAGAGAATCCGTGTTCGGATCAGAAGACGATGCCTCTTCACTGGCATGGGTCTTCTTTTTCTTGAAAGAATTGAATCCCTTAGGCATTATTTTCTAAAACTAGAAACCCTAAAATTTAAAAGTGGAGTAGAGAAGGAATTATACCTTCTGAGAATCAAGTATGCTGTAGAGAACGTGATTCTTCGCACGAATCCAAATTTTGGATGGAAATCTCTACGTAGATTGGAAGATATGGAGTGGAGAAGAACTAGGATTTGGGGGATTTCGGCTGCTGCTGCTGATGAGAATAGATGAGTTTGAAAGTGAAGAAGAGGAGATGGCCTCGGATTCTGTTTAAAAACGCATACAGCACCAAACGAACTCTGGCCGAATTTGGATCGAACTCGGGCCGAATTCGCCTAGGGTTCTTTTGGTTTTTTTTAAAAAATGTTTTTGTGGGCCATGTCCTTTTCATCAACTCATTTCAAATACTTAATTCAAAGTTTAGTAATTTTAAATTTCAAATAATATAATTAATATTATTTTATAAATTAATATTTTTACTCAGTATTTGTTTCAGGTTAGCTGTAGGAGTATTGTCCCAGCTAACGGAGGTTCACCGGGGAACTCTTAAATACCGCTTCGCTTCGACCGTAGTCGTGGTGACAGACAGATACTTTTTAGGCTTGTCTCGAAAACAGTTATTGAGTATTGAATAAATTAATTAATAAAATAAAATTAATTAATATTATTGACGTCTAAAATTCCTAATTTTCTACGTAAATAGTTGAAATGATCTTCCGCTAGAGGTTTTATAAGTATGTCTGCCAATTGATTCTGTGTGTCTATGTATACAAGGTCTATATCTCCATTTTGTTGATAATCTCTAAGAAAGTGATGTCAGATCTCGATATGCTTAGTACGAGAGTGACATACTGGATTCTTAGTCAAATTAATAGAACTAGTGTTATCACAAAAAATGGGTATGTGTGTAAAATATAATCCATAGTCTTCTAAAGTTTGCTTCATCCACAAAATTTGTGTACAACAATGTCCTGCGGCGATATATTCAGCCTCGGTTGTTGATAACGCGACAAAATTTTACTTTTTGCTAAACCAAGAGACTAGAGCTTTTTCTAGGAAATGACATGTGCCGTTGGTACATTTTCTATCTACTTTGCATCCGACAAAATCAGCATCAGAATAACCGGTTAGGTCAAATGATGTGGTTTTGGGATACCATAAGCCTACAAAAGTGGTGCCTTTAAGGTATCGGAACATACGCTTAACTGCGCACAGATGTGATTCCTTAGGATTGGCTTGAAAACGTGCACATAAGAAAATACTAAACATAATGCTAGGTCGACTAGCAGTTAAGTACAGTAAGCTACCGATCATACCTTGATACTTACGTATATCGATGGGTTTGCCTTGTACATCAATATCAAGCTTGGTTGAAGTCGCTATTGGAGTGCTAAGTGGTTTGACTGCTTCTAGGTCGAACTTCTTTAATAGATCCTTTGTGTACTTTGCTTGATTTATGAACGTTCCATTGTTGGTTTGTTTGATTTGCAGTCCGAGAAAGAATTTCAGCTCTCCCATCATGCTCATCTCAAACTCATTCTGCATACACTTTAAAAATTCTTGACAAAGAGATTCATCAGTAGATCCAAAAATAATATCATCTACATAGACTTGAATCAAAAGAATATTGTTATTCAAAGATTTTATAAATAATGTAGTGTCAACCTTTCCCTTTGAAAGACCATTATCAAGTAGAAAAGAGCTTAGACGATCGTACCAAGTACAAGGGGCTTGTTTTAAACTGTATAAGACTTTCTTCAGCTTGAAAACATAATCAGGATTTTTGAAATCAGTAAAACCTGGAGGTTGAGCTACATAAACTTCTTCTTTTATAAAGCCATTCAAAAATGCGCTTTTAACATCCATTTGAAATAACTTGAAATTGTGAAAACATGCAAATGCACATAACATACGAATGGATTCTAATCTCGCAACTGGGACATAAGTCTCATCGTAGTCGATACCTTCTTCTTGATTGTATCATTGAGCTACGAGTCGAGCCTTATTACGAGTCACTAAACCATTCTCGTTCAGTTTGTTTCAGAATACCCAACGGGTGCCAATGACCGGATGATCAATGGACTTGGAAACAAGTTCCCAAACTTGATTCTGTTCAAATTGGTTTAATTCCTCTTGCATAGCATCTAACCAAAAATTATCACTGCATGCTTCTTCAATGTTTTTGGGTTCAAGCTGTGAAATAAAAGCAACACAAGAAGCTATATCTTTAATAGAGGAACGAGTACTTACACCCTTGGTAATCTCAACAATTACCAAGCCTTTTGGATGATCTGCCAAGAATCTCATCTCTTTTGGCGTATCATCAGGATTACTGGTTCCGGCTTTTTTGCTTGAAAGTTCTGCATCTTTGTGTGAAGGTTTTGCAGTAGCTGTACTTGGTGTAATCATGTCTTCATTGTCGTCATCGTCTGAATGTTGATTTAGTTCATCAAACTAGACATTAATTGATTCTTCGATGATCATGGTTCTCTTATTGAAGACTCTGTACCCTTTGCTCTTTGCTGTATAACCTAAAAATATACCTTCATCGACTTTTTCATCAAATTTACTCAGATTGTCTTTAGTATTAAGAATAAAGCATTTACAACCGAAAATCTTGAAATATGAAATAGTGGGTATTCTATCAAACCATAGTTCATAGGGAGTCTTCTTCGATATAGGTCGAATTAGAACCCAATTAAGAATATAGCACGATGTATTGACAGCTTCAGTCCAAAAGTATCTAGGTAGACTAAACTGGTTCAACATTACTCTAGCCATTTCAGATAATCCTGTTCTTACGTTCTACGACTCCATTTTATTGTGGAGTCCTAGGGCAAAAAAAATCATGCAAATAACTGTATGTGTCACAGAATTGCATGAACTCTATATTCTCAAATTTGCCTCCATGATCACTACGAATGCGAGTAATCATGAAACCTTTTTCATTCTGTACTTTTTTGTAAAAGGTGACGAATTCTGACAATGTATCGTTCTTGCGTGCAAAAAATATACCCATGTGTATCTAGAGAAATCATCTACAATGACAAATGCATATAACTTACCACCTAGACTAGCAATTCTACTTGGTCCAAATAAGTCCATATGCAACAATTATTGAGGTCTAGTGGTACTTACAGCATTCTTGGATTTAAAGTCAGATCGGGTAGCTTTGTTCTTTTCACATTCACTACATACCGTATCCTTCTTGAAAGATATGTCTGGTAAGCCGCGTACCAACTTCTTTGCAGATAGTTTTGAAATTGTGTCTATATTTGCATGACCAAGTCTCATATGCCATAGTTGACTCTCAATGCTCTTGGCCATCAAATATCTACCTTCTTTGTTAGCATCTTCTAATAGATTGAAAACATATATGTTGTCTTCCCTGATACCTTCAAAGATAGTACTACCAATTGAACTATCAACTATAGTACATTTGTCTTTGACAAAGTTAATACCATAACCGTAATCAGCTAAATGGCTTATGCTGAGTAGATTATGTTTTAACTCGGTAACTAGACTGACATCTTTAATCACAGGATAGGGAGCCTTACCAATGTCACCGATACCGATTATGTACCCTCTTAAATTATTATCGAAGGAGACGTATCCTTCTTTATTCTTCTTCGACAGTGTTGCGAATAATGTCGTAAGCAACCGCTGTCGAGGATCCATTTGCTTCTAGCATGTGAAGGGCGTTCCACCTACAAAACAATTTACAGATGAAACTCTTAGTACCCATTTCTTGTAGGGTCCTGACAGGTTAGTTTTTGGTATCCATGCATAAATATTTAAATCTACTAACTTTCTGATTCTACATACAGAGAATATATGACCAATGAGGCCACAATAATGACATTTAGCATGTTGAGTGTTGAAAGTTGTGTGAGGTGCATGATTGGTAGGTTTTGGTTTTCTAGTATAGAAAAATGCATGCCTATTAGTCTTCTTGGGCATAGGTTTGGTATGGTTTGGTCTGACAGTGTTTGGTTTGGGCGTGTTCTGATGATTCGATAATTGACACGTGTTAGAATAGGAAGCAGCAACTTCAGGCCGTTTTCCTAAACTAATTTTCAACTTTTTGGAGGTGTCATATAATCTAGTGTAGTCAGATGTAAGTGTTTCTATTCTGACTTGTGCACACTGGAGACTCTTTCTCTCCTTAGATAGGTCTTCCTTTAGCTGGATGATAGTTTGGTCTTTTTCTTCGAATAACTTAATAGTCTCGTGTAACAACAGCTAATAGATGAAAGCTTACCAGGCTCAATAGAAAAGTCATTATTTCTAACATCTGCTAATTGGTCGGTAAGTCTTCCTATCTCACCTTTGTACTCTTTGAGTACCTTCTTAGAGGTTTCATATTTACTACGCAGTTTTCTGTAATCATTTAACAGGTCACTGAAAGCCTCTCCTAGTTGCTCAAAGGTAAAATCATCATAAGGATCAAACAAAGGATTAGTGATTACCTTATCGCAAGCCATCAAGCATACATTTGTAGCATCATCTGATTGTTCATCTTCTGAATCGCTGGCTTCACTTTCATGCCATATGCTTATATTGGCGTACTTTCTTGATGTAGATCTCTTCAGGTAGCCTTTGTCATATTTGCTACTTTTCTTGTTGATGATGATGTTGTTGGACAATCTTTCTTCATATGTCCTTTCTTCTTACATTCGTAGCAAATAGGATCTTCCTCGTTGTTGTTGTTGTTGTTGCTATCTTTTGTTCTTCTGTTGAATCTCATGAACTTCTTGAAGTTTCTTACCAGAAGAGCATGATCTTCAGAGTCAGAGTTGCTGTCGTCAGAATCATCTTTGACAGTTCTTCTATGTTGAGCCTTGAGAGCGATTGACTTTTCTGACTTCTCTTTTGTGTAGCATCTTCAAAGTCTTGAAGTTCTAACTCGTGAGTGAGTAGCTTACCCATGAGTGTTTTCAGAGACATTGTTGAGAGGTCGTTTCCTTCAATGATTGTTGTAGCCTTTGGAATCCAGTTCTTTGTGAGAGCTCGTAGAAGGTTGCAAATCTTCTCATGGTTATTGTATTCCTTGCCTAATGAAGACAAAGGATTTACAATATCCAAAAATCTTGTAAAGATCTGAGTGACTGATTCACTTGGCTTCATTTTGAACGCCTCGTACTCTTGAGTAAGTCTGCTGATCTTTGACTCCTTGACTTGTGTTGTTCCTTCGTGAGTTACTTCGAGAAGTTTCCACACTTTATTTGATGTTGTGCAAGTCGACACCCTGTTGAATTCAGTTCTGTCTAAAGCACAAAATAAAGCGTTAATAGCACGTGCGTCAAGACTGGCCTTTTTTTTCATCCTCCGTATATTTATCATGGGGTTTTTCAACTAAAACTCCATCAACATTAATACGAGGAGGCTTTTTGTAGCCATCAATAACTATAGACCATAAGTCAAAATCAAGAGATTTTAAGAAGAAACTCATCCGTATTTTCCAATAAGTGTAGTTTGTGCCGTCAAACAGTGGAGATCTGTTTGTGGCTTAGCCTTCACTTGTAAATTTCACAGTTGCCATGTGTAATGCTGTGATCTATATAACAATTAAAAATAACTGAATATAACTGTAGTTTTACTTTGCTTTACCTGTATAACCCGCTCTGATACCAATTGTAGGAACAAAATCGTAAAGCAGAATACTCTAGAGGGGGGTGAATAGAGTAGGCAGCAGAATATTGCTAATTAAAACTTGTTAGCAGTTAGATCACAGAAATAATGATAATCACAAAGTAATAACTATAAAAAAAAGAGTGATCAGAAGGTAAACGCAAACACAGAGATTTATACTGGTTTTCCTCTTGTAAGGACTAGTCCAGTCGGAAGAAGTCTAGCTTCCAGTTGAATCCACTATTGGAAAATCCTGCAAGTTTTCATACGAAGTCCTTGTAACTTCTACAGACGCGAGCTTTGATACGAAGAACTTGACCAACTTCATTTGAAGAGTCTTTCTTCAATCAAGCCTCTGATTACAATTTCTCTGAAATCTTCTAGACCGCACCGTATCGGCAAATTGACTAAAGAATTGTAACTGGCTTGGGATTTGAAAATGAAAGCTTTTTAAAAACTCTTTGGAAGAAACGTAAACTTTAGAAGAGAGAAGATGAAAATGAATGAGTGTGTTGAAATAATCAGAATTCCTCTTTATTTATAGTTTTTCCAAAGATAGAACTCTGACAGAATTCGGAAAGAATTCGGACAGAACTCTTTCTAACAAACCGCAACTGAAGGGAGACCAAGTTTAAAATCCAACGTTCACATAACGTTTACCTTGGCTGAACTCTGGCCGAGTTCTGTCAGGATTTGGTCAGGTTTATTTTATGAAAAATTGTTTTGGAGTTTTGAAAATCCTTCAGAAGTTTTTTTGTAAAAGTAGATGTTTTTCAAAAATATAGGTCATTTTAAAAACGATAGGTCAATTTTGAAAAAAAATGATTTCGGATAGCCTATTTGCCAGTACGACTTGGTGCACAATGTATTCCTAGACTCAATAAAGATGAAAATTATATTACTTAAGGAAATACAGTCTTGAGTGGCAAACAGAGCTTCGGTCTTGAACTGAGTAGATATCCAATCTTGATCAGTGTCCAAAACGTCTTTAGTAAACATATGAATAGTTTCGTATATCGAGACAGAGTTTGATCAATTATTAAAATCAGGTTTGACCATGACCAATGGGCCAACACTTATATCTTCTGTGTTGAGCTATGGATGAGATGTAGTTTATTTATATTTTGGCCTGTGATTATTATTATTATTTACAGCTTATGTACAAATCTATATATTTGAGTATTCTTCATATATGTGCAGCTGGCATGTCTACGTACTTGGTCCTAAGTATTTTGGGACTGGAGTGTTACATATTTTTATGGTGGCCCATGCAGGTTTTGAAAATATTGTTGGGTTACATGACTGTGCCTAACAAGCCTGCATATAGGAATATGAATAGTATCTCATCCATGAACATTACCTCCCTTGACTTCCAAACTTTTCAAATTTCCTTTGATTACTTGAATTGCTTCATATCTAGTCCTTCCTAACAATTATCCTATTTTCGTGCCGACGGTATGAATCTAAGAAGCGGACGCATTTCCACCTTGGCCATCACCTATGGTGATGCGGCCACCCAAGAGGAACAAAATCCTCCGATGACCCCGGTGACCCCGTACGAGCCAGGACAGTTGCAGCCTACCACGACCCCGTCGACAGTGCACCAGGAGACCGAAGTACCCCCAGTCAGCCAGGCTGGGCAGACTACGGTACCACCAGGAGGGAATGTGCCACTACCACCACCACCACCATTCACTCAGCAGTTCCTACCACAGTCCGGACCTCAGATGCCTCCACCATCGGCTGACGAGAACCCCACTATTCAGTTCATGTATGCCATGATACAATCTCAGTGGCAGCAGACTGAGCTGATGAGGCAAAGCATGATGGCAGCACTGACTAAGCCTCCACCTCCACCTCCGGCATCGGTACCAGCACCAGCTCTACATCCCTATGAAGGCTCTATCAAGAACTTCATAGACATACGCCCCAAGCCATTCAGAGGTACTGAGAAGCCACAAGAGGTTTCTGCATGGCTTATTAACACGGAGAAGCTACTGAAGGCATCCCAGCTGTGTCACGACCCGCACCCTAGAGTAAGGGCACGAGACGTGGGTACGTCCAGCCTACGCCGCAGTGTCGGCGGTAGAACGCTGTCCTAGGTCACAACATCTAACAATATAATGCTAAGCAGTTTATACTCCCCGAATGGGGGTGACATAGCAGAATGTAAACTCAATCACAACTAAGGAAGAAAAAGCACGATATGATATAGAACTCAAATGAAATACAGGTGATCAGAAAAGTCTAAGTGTCTAAGATAACATCTCAGCAAACATCCAGAATACAAGGTCTCAACTACTGAATATGAAAGAATATATACAATCCAGATCTCAAAGACAGAAATAAAGCCTAACTAAACTAGTCCCAAGACAACATAAGTAATATAAAGCCTGACTAAACTAGTCTAGGCAGTAGGGGTAATGTCATCAGCTAGAGCTGGGTCCTCCTGAGAGTCCAGCTCAAAAGTGTCATCTAGGGCTGTCCCATAGAAGGTGTCAACACCAGCCTCATCCTCGTCCTTTGTAAATATTCAACGGTGCCCAATCAGGACGGAGCGAGCACAATACATCTCAACAGTTCATAGTAGGTTAGAAAATATGATCATGTAGTAAAGTAAGATACAGAAAACTGAAAGAAAGTACATAATGTAAACAGAGAGAAAACTGTAATAGAAATATATACTATAAGTAGAGAACTAACAGTGGCTAGTGAGTCAGAGTACAATATAAACATGTGAATGGCATAGGTGATTCTGATGAGACACTACGGAGGTGATCAGATGAGTTACTACTTGGGTATTATTCACATGTCTACTTCTACTCCCCCGTACCCCCAATCAATACATAAGGATCCAGCCAGGTTATGTTATGATTCATGTAACGGCCCCCAAAGGGGTACATGATAGTCCCATAAATAGGGATTCTAAGAAAGCCCATAAATGGGGGATTCAAGGAAGACTCTGTGATCATGAGAGTACATGTCACAAGTGATTCAATGAACCATAAAGCATAGTGATATACAATGTAAGTGAAATGCATAAAACATGTAGTATCCGATGCTCCCTGAGGGGATAACATCTCAAGAAAGGATCCATATAGTACTAATCCGTGTGACCAACGTGACAGTATCAAGTAAAGTAATTTAAAACAGGAAAATAATTCTAACATGATATGAAATGATCAGAGAATGTACTCGTCTGCTATCTGAGTGTCCGGATGAAATGTACTGTCCGAGAAGAGGTATCTGGCTCCTAATCAGAACAGCACAACTCAAACAAGTCCAAAATGGTAATATGAAGTTCTACTATGCATTATACATGATTCTAGATCAATCTTGACCAAAGTCAACTCTTGGTCAACTCTGGTCAACCCTGAAAGTCAAACTAGGTCAACTATGCCATTCTAAGTCTAAACCTAGTCTATCAAGTCTATATTAGTCTAATCAAGGCTAAACTAGCCTATACTAGTCTACCAAGTCCATACAACCTATACAAACTGTCCAAGTCATTACACATTACCTATAGGCGCACATTACTTAGCATATATATATATATATATATATATATATATATATATATATATATATATATATATATATACATATATAAGCATACATTTACATACCTAATAGGCCTATACATGGAAATCACATAATACATATGTCACGCCCCAGAACCAGAATACTGGAGAGCGGGGCGAACATAGCCAGCTACGTATATTGAAATGGAATTCACCTCGCTATACGGTCACGGCTGTCTAGGTATGAGGGTTTACTACAAGCCAACAGTCTCTTAAGGTCAAGTCTACTGTCTCAATCTCAAGCAAGTAATACAATTATAAGATGTTAGATCACCAAATATACAATAAAAGGCGTCCCAAATATTACACATCAGCTGATCATGAAGCTAGTCGTACAAAATGCAAGGACTAGCAAGAGTTAAGTCATACATGATCAACCCTAGGATTTGTTAATCATGTTTACAGCCCGTAGGCGGACAGTAAGTAAATGTGCATCGAGCTAACAGGTGCTCGTCGGCTGAACGCCTCAAAAGAATAATTTACAATAGAGTGAGCGAAACAAAATAGAAAACCCACTCGTAGCCCGGGTTCCTTCTAGTCGCCACCATCGGGCTGGAGGTTCGGTAGATCCTCGGGTGCTGCTCCGAAATCTGGCCACACAAAACCAGCTGGGTCAACCCCAGAAAGAGCAAGTGCCACAAAGGAGGCCCCGAAATAAGAACAAAACCACCATATCAGAACATAAAAAATTGGAAGAAAGTACAAGTAATAAAAGTACAGCAGGATAATAAACGACTAGGGATATGAAACTACTCCGGTAGCCAGATTACAACCCGTAAACCAAACAAAGACCGGGGTTGTAATCCTTCGCCTGAATAGCACTTGTCTATGTCCATTTATTGTTAATGATAAGTAAAATAATCATGCTCAGGAGGAACCAGGTATAGGGACTAAACAAGACTTAGACAGAACTAGACATCATCCATTCACAAGCGGCCAAGCAATTCTATGGCTTACTACTTTAACTAACTAGGGTTATCACAAGCCTAATTACTAACAAGATGCAAGTGAGAATTTCCCAGTCCCAAGCCCTGCAGACTATCCAGTTATCCTTTCGCGGGTTGAGAGTATGGTTGGGTACATCGCCCGGGAGACGATATACCCTTAGGTGACTTAGAGGGTGCAACACATGACAGTGTGCTGGAAATGTGCTCTACTCGTCGGCAAGCTACAAGTCCAATTAAAGCGCCCAGATAACGAGACAGCCTGTGACTGGAAATTCTCCATGAACTATAGTTGGAACTAGTCATTATCCTAATCCATGTTCAGTACGAATCCCTGACCGTGGGAAACCAGGGAGTCACGTCCTAGACATGATGTAAGACAAGACAGGTTGATTGTACAAGCAAGCAAGCAGGAACACCCACGGTGTCAAGTTGGTTATACGAGTCGAGTTACAAGTTATAAGTTACAAGTTACAAGTTACAAGTCAAGTCAAGTCGGTGCGCCGCCACGGGCCACTATCAAGTTATCAGGTTACAAGTCAAGAATGTACCCCATCGGATCATTTTCCAGAAAATTAGGAAGTACTAGGATCATAAATCATAGAAATCACGAAAACTGTACTAGTCATATCAAATACTGAAAATCGTGCCAGGTCGTGTTGGGGTCAAGGTAGTCGTGTTGTGTGGAACAAGATCTCAAAATCTAATCCACAAAAGAGAAGCCAAGTCCAAGAAATAAAACCAAATCATCATGGGCCAGTGGGTTGCGCAGGGGTGGATGGCACAGGAATGGTTGGCGCAAGAGATAGATGGCGCAGGATTGAACTGCGTAGGGGTAAAGTGCGCAGGGTCCAAGCGCGCGGGGTTAGATTGCGCGGGGAGCCAACTGCGCAGGGGTGAGTTGCACAGGGGTATAGGTGGCGCATGAGCAGACTGTGTATGAATGGATGGCGCATGAGCCGACTGCGCATGAGCAGGCTGCACATGAGCAGACTGCGCATGAGCAGGCTGCGCATGGATGGATGGCGCATGGGGCTGAGCGCAGTTCGCCAAGGGGCAAGCAGCGCGGTCGGCGCTACGCTAAAGAGCGCAGGCCGAGAGGGGATGCGCAGTCCAGTACTGCGGTAAAGAGCGCAGGCTGCAGTCTTCTTCTCCAGGCCGAGAGGAAGCTCAAGAACATCAAAAACTCCAATCTTTATATCTTGGTCAAATCAAAGCCAAATCTAGATTTTTAAAGTTCTAACTTGAGTAAAATTGAGTTCTCTTCCACATGGAAGCATCAAAACCCACAAAAACCCAACTAAAATAGATCAAAACCATGTAAATCCAAAAATAGAGAAGACTTAGATCTAGAACAAAGGAGACTCCAAATCACAAAATGTCAAGTTCTAATGTTCATCTCCATGGCCTAATCTAGCTAATGGACAAATAAAATAGGGTTCTCATGTGGTGGCAAGGTGCACTTGCCTATGGGTGTTGATGAGTTGTGTAGAGGAAGGAAGAAGAAGGAGATGGAGAAAATAAATGAAAGAGTTATGAGGAGAGATAAAAGGTTGGTAGGATTTTTTAATGAGGGTGGTTATGTTGTGTTGAGGGTGGAGCATAGGCTAAGGTGTTCCAAATGCATGTTGAACCAAACCAAACCAATCCTCCTCCACAAAATAAAACCAAGCCATGTCAAAACCCATTTTACGAGAAAACCAAAATCTGCAAGCTGAGCCAAAATACAATTACAGGCCAGAATCTGAGAAAATAAAATACAGATCCAAGATACATGCAGGCTTAACAAAATACGTGTTCTGAGATATGGGTGTTACAAATCTACCCACCTTAAAAGAATTCCGTCATCGGAATTTAATTTAAGAGGCTAGAGAGACAAGGACAAGTCATACTTATTTACATGCAAGCTATACTAAGCAGTCAATCAAACAATCACGCATGCAAGCAAGGACGGAAGACATAAGGCATAAGGCATAAGGAAGACATTATACCTTATGAGTCAAACAGGTCGGGATACAACGATCGGATGTCATCCTCACGCTCCCACGTTGACTCACCTAGAGAGTGATGACCCCAAGCAACACGGACTAAGTTAATAGTCTTGTTCTTGAGTATCTTGTCCCTCCGGTCCAATATAGACACGGGCCTCTCCTCATACGAAAGATTGGTACCAACAACCAATTCCGAATGGTCTAGGATATGGCTCGGGTCCGGGATATACCGTCGCAATTGGGACACATGGAAAATATCATGCACCTCACTTAACGACGGCGGAAGAGCAAGACGGTAGGATACATCTCCTACTCGCTCCAGGATATCGAACGGCCCTATATACCTAGGACTAAGCTTTCCCCGCACGCCAAAACGAATGACGTCGCGGTTAGGCGAGATCCTAAGGAATACATGGTCGTCGATAGCAAATTCTAAGGGACGCCGATGGGCATCGGCCCAATGTCGCTGGCGGTCTTGGGCAACTCGAAGATGATCCCTGACTCTTCTGACTACTTCAACTATCTGGGCAATCATTTCTGGACCGAGCATCTGCCTCTCTCCAACATCATCCTATGCTAGCGGGGATCTGCACTTTCTGCCATACAGAGCTTCGAACGGAGCCATCTGAATACTGGCCTGGTAACCATTATTGTACGAGAACTCCACCAGGTGTAGGTGATCTTTCCACGAACCACCAAAGTCAAGTGTACAAGATCTTAACATGTCTTCAAGAGTCTGGATTGTACGCTCCAATTGACCATCTGTCTGCGGATGATATGTCGAACTGAACTGGAGACGAGTTTCCAAACTCTCTTGCAGGCTGTAGAAGCATGGAAAATATTAGAATAATGATCCATGCGGCTCTGAGTAAGAAGCTTATGCGGCCCACCCAGGAGCGGCCCTATGCGGTTCAAAGAAGACTCACAAATCGCATGCGGCTCGGGAGCGTATGCGGTTCAGCAAGGCATATGCGGCTCGATGGATGCCATGTGTGATCTTTCCCTACAGCTGGTCGTTTGAGGAGTGGCCTCATTTATTGTTCCAGCACGATTCACTGTGACGGCCCTGACATAAAGTTTCATAATGGCCTTGCCATAATGACTGACTCCTCGGGAAAAGAAGAAAATCTCTGACCAAATCCGTCAGAAGTCCCAGATTGCCACGTGGCAATCAGTCATATGCGGCTCCCTGAGAACCCGTTCCATGCGGTTCGATACAACGCTAGCTCATGCGGCTCCCTAGGAATACATTCCCTGCGGCCCAATACAACACCAGCTCATGCGGCTCACAAAGATTACGCATATGCGGCTCGATGAAGCATCGTCCTATGCGGCTTACAAAGAGTATCTCTCTGCGGTTCGAGGATCGTCAATCCTATGCGGCTCTGACAGGACTCACAATTAAGACATGTGGCATGGGATCAATAAGAGATTTAACCGAATCTCAACAAATATATTTGACATCATCGTCATAATTACTGAGATCAGGGCATATCATTTATCATCAAGCTAATGGGACACGTGGCGAGCAATCAGACATTGGCATAATCAATCACGAGGATTTAAAGCAGCTAGCATTAATTGCTCATGAGATACGATGCTATCCGCGTTAATGGCCGAGATTCACTGTAATCAGGATCAAGGGTTCAGATAGAATGAAGGAGCACCGACATTTCAAACAGATAATCATTAGCAAACCCTAATGATCACCCCTCCACTCTTATAAATAGCCAGCATCATTTCCTTGAGAAAAAAAAAGAGAGAAGAGGTCGGCAACAAAAGAATAAAAAAAATAAGAGGAAAGAGATCTACACAGAGAGAGCTCCCCCTTTCTTCTTGATAATCACAGAGTTAGAGAAGCCAGGAGAGCAATCCGAGGAGAGCAAGAAGAGCGTTTCTTCATCAACGTCGAGTAGATCTTCCCCGAGCCAAGGCTACATACTGATCGTCCAAGGAGTAAGGCAGAGCGGCCGTCGCTTTCCCGAGCCTCTATCGTCACCCCCCAGAATCAAAAATAAATAATCATACTTAGTCTGCTGTACCTAGGTTTTCGTCCCTAGGCTTTCTTTGTACGAGCGAGTTTGTATTGTGAGTCTAAGTTCAGTCCTCCGATAATTGTTCTGTTCTTTTACAATCAATGGCAAACACGATGGCGACTCTGCTGGGGACTAACTTCTCCACGGCTGAGGAGTTGGTGACGCAATCAGATGCAGCCAAACTTGGCTCCACACAAAAGAAGATGGTCGTCCGCTTCGACCAACAGGCGTTCGAAGAGATGCTCTCTGAAGGCAGCGCTGGCCCGGTCCAGAAGCGCACCCACACCACGAAGGCTCGCAAAGAATGGAGACCGAAGTCATTTGCTCCTCCTCAAGCCCTCGATGGGATGCCCTCTGTTGCTCAAGACGGCGAGAAGGATTCTCTTGCGGTCCCACTTCAGATCGTAGACAACTCTGCTGTCCCCAAGTCCGGCAGAAGAAAACATTATGATGCTGGACTTGCAGGGACAAAGAGAGACTCTACGCGGACCGAACCGCAGAAGAATATTAGCCGCAAGGAGAAAGCCCATGCGGCTACATCCGCCAACCGCATGAAGAAAACTCATACGGCTACTTCTGTCAGCCGCATAACTTATGCGACTACAGTTCCCGACAGCATGGATGAGACTCATGCGGCCAGTAAAGTCAATCGTTTGCAGAAAACCCATGCGACCACAGATGCCAACCGCATGCGGCCAGCCTGTACGGTCGTGACCCCTAGCCGCATAAGAACTCGTCCGACGACAGGAGACAACCGCATGCAGACAGCCTGCACGATTTCTGCTCCCAGCCGCATAGCATCTGCTCCATGCTCCTCTCGATCAGTTTTCGACCGTCTCTCGTACGGTCCGAACCCTGATGACTCTCTGGATGATAAGCCAGACTCTGTGATGTTCAACATGGACTCTTCCTATTATGCACCCACGAGTACTAGAAAGAAGAAGTCTAGGGCAGCACGGGCTCATCAAGCCCAGACAGCTGCCCCAACCTCTGACTATCAGGGCGTCCCGCTGATTATCACACGGGCCTCTGATGGGAAGTTGTACAGAACCGCTCGAGTCCAATCCCCGGTGGCGAACGGACAGAGTGGTCCCTCTGACCTGCGGGAGACGATCCTCCACAAGCGCAAGGAAAGAGAAGGGGCCTCGGCGTGCAAAGAATCCTCACATGGACGTCACTGTACCCAGATCATCGTCAACTGCTGCTGCAACAACGCAGCAGTGGCGAAAGATCGTCCGTCCGTCTTCCACAGACTACAGCACCCGAACTCAGAAGATGAGGCACCTCCTGTTGTCTCCTGCAATTTCGCTCAGAAGGTCCCCGCCGAGGGGAGAGGAAAGAAGACAAGCATCTCCAGTCCAAAGATATCAGCCACTACAGCTAAGAAGTTGTCGGCTAAACGGTTACCCTCCACCGGAGTATACCAACACACCCGTTCGAAGACAAAATCTGCTGCAACAGGAGGCTCATCGTCCCCGACCCTGAGGGTCGTAGGAGCTGGGGGTAGTACTCCTCCGAACGTCCACAATAATCCAATGTTTCAAGAAGACGAACCCCGAGAAACAACCCTCCCATCGGGTATAACAGATGCTGATGTCCCCGAGGACATCCATGATTCTCTAGACGAAGCAACCTCCGAAGCTGGGGGTAGTGTTCCTTCCGAGTCCGAACCTGAAGAGAACATCTCCACATATCCAGATGATTTCTCGACGCATGGGTACGACTCGGAGGGTACATCCTCCACCACTCCTTCCGTCACTCCTCACGTGAAGACGATATTCATGACAGACAGCAATCAAGGCGGTTCCAGCGATCGCCAGCGCATCGACACTTTGGAGGCCATATTGCATGCCTTAGTCAAGTCTGTAGACGAGATCAAAGCGGCACTTCCTACTCTGCAGGGAGTGACACCTGGCCAGACAAGCATGGGTCCCGCAATCAACGTAGATTCAAATTCAGCGGCGCCAAACCAGGGCAATAATCCTTCCGAGATAACGGCCCCTACCGCGATAGATGAGGCCCGAGAAGTAAGAAGAGAGGTTCAGGAGCTCCGAGCAATGTTCCACGCCAGAGAAAACTCTCAAGACCTCAGAATACGGCAACCATATCCTGCTAAATAGAGGGATGTTCCCTTTCCGCCAAGATATAAGCCGTTCAATATCAACCCATATGATGGCAAGACTTCAGCAAGTCGATACATCACTTACTTTGAGGTCACTACCGACCATCTGCCCCATGATGACGCTATCCTCACGCGGTTATTCATTGGGGCATTGGAAGGAGTCGCCTTCGATTGGTACCGCAATCTGCCAGACAATTGCATCTACTCCTTCGCTGGCTTCAAACGCTTGTTCTTGGAGAGGTTCTATGAGGTAGGACAGGACGTGACGATGTCTACCCTCATGGACGTCGTTCAAGGAGAGAAAGAACTGACGAGAAATTACATTGAGCGGTTTTGTCAAACCGTAATGAAGTTACCATCTGGCAACCCGAACTCTTCTTTAATTGAAATTTGCCAAAAGAGACTACTTCCAACAATTAGTCTCTGGATGGGCGAAAGTCAGTTCAAGGACTGTAAGGCTTTTATCATCAGTGCTACAAGTGCTGAAGAACGATTGAAGAAGGCTCGCCAACTGGGGTTGCATATCTCGGAGGGAGAGAACAAGAGCAAGCGTCCCAATACCAGCAACGACAATGGGGGTAGCCCCTCCAACAACCGGGACAACAAAGGCAAGCAGGCTATGGTAACCGATACAGCCCAGAAGCCCGAGCCACAGCCAGCAGACAAACAATGGCCTCAAATCACTTATTCCTTTGAAGACGGCCACGTCAAGCCTATCTTGGACATGCTTATACAAGGAGATAGGATTCAGCTTCCTCCACCAAGACGGGAGCCTCGGCCGGCTGATCTGGAGAACCCAAAGTTCTGCCATTACCATCGCTACGTCCACCATGCTACACACGACTGCTACCAACTGAAACGGTATATCCAAAACCTCATCGATTCGAACGCCCTGGCCATCGATTTCGAAGAGGTAACCGTGGCAGCCAACATGGTGTCCGTACAATTCGGCAGCTTTCCTCCAACAGAGACTCAGGACGGGGTTATACCCATCCCTTTGGCAACAATGGAGATTGCTAATCTGCCGCCTGCTCGCGATCAAGCCGCTGGTCTAATACCCCTCACCACATCACGAGGGGAAATCATGTGGGTCCATCCGGACCTAGTCCACGAGGTAACTCAGCCCTCTCCACCTTCTAAAAGGAAAAGTGAAAAAGTCAGATCCTGCTGTACTGCCTCGGCGGAAGAAGAGGAAGTCTTGGCCGTCACTACTCGGTCCGGAACACAAGCCCAACCGGTGACCGAAAGCGCGACTGATGATCATCCGCCCACTACAACTGATGCTCCGGGACCGGCTCAGCCTTCGACGACCGACAAGCCTAGGCCGAAGGAGACTCGCTTCGACAAGTCCCTCCGGAAGGAGACACCTCAGGGGCTGGAGAGGCCCTACAACTTCGACATCTTAGCACAATTAGCTAATACCCCAGCCAAGTTGTCTTTATATGAACTCCTCAGGCTCTCAAAGGATGTCCGCACGGCTTTAAGTGAGGCGCTCCAAAATGCCGACGCATACTTGGCTCAGGTCAACCTCACGGGAGATAACCAACCTGCAGAGCTCCAAGATAGTGCGTGTACGGGAGCAATGCCCAATATCATCTTCTCTCCGCAAGATATGCTCATCAAAACTAACCTGCATGATCGCCCGCTATACTACACTGGATACATCGACGACGTAAAGGTGGACCGAATGCACATTGATCCTGGGTCCTCTATAAGCATCATTCCGAAGGGTCTGCTACATCATCTTCGCATTCCGATGTATCGCCTGACACCTACAAGCACCGCCATTAGCGGTTTCAATTCGGGCAGGAGCTACCCAATAGGGAAGATCCGTTTGAAGTGTCAGATCGGCGATCTCCAAACAGAAGTCACCTGTTATGTCATAGATGCCGACACTTCTTACAATATCCTTCTGGGTCGGCCTTGGATACACGATTATATGATCGTGCCTTCCACGCTACACCAGTGCTTCAAATATGTCGATAAGCACGGCTTCGTGAGGAAAGAGTTTGCCGATATCGATCCCTTCAAGGGGGTCGAATCTTATTACTCAGACTCCTGTCTGTACGAAAAATCAAAGAAGCATCTGGTCGAAGAAGATGTGCAAGCTCACAATGAGACGACTACAGGATCAGAAGAACCTCTAACGATCCACCTTCAGGCTCGCAAACCGGGCAATTCCGTACCTCTTACGGCCACTCTGCGTAAGGACGCAATCAGTCTCTCCGCACAAGAAGAACAAATGAGAATCCGGCTGCCAAGGTCCGGCCAAGCGCCGAGACCCATAACAAGGCCACTTACCATCAGACTACCGAGAGTCGGTCAGCTCCAAACGGAGAAGCCCAATCCCTCCGACAGACCGCTCACAATACGCCTTCCCAAGAAGATTCTTCACTCCGATGCGAGGTCTGACACTTCTAGCGAACCAGCCACCCCTCACCTCACATCAAGTACCAAACTGGGGATTGCTAGTTTACCAACAACTCCACGATCTGCTCTGCCAGTTGAGCCTCTGAAGATCAAGCTGACTAGGTCGTCCTCTCAGTCTTCATTTATACAGGGGGTGGCCGAAGAAGAACCAGAATTGGCCAAGTATGTGGCTGCCCACTCCGATACCCCTTCCGCAGATGATGTAGTCCCTCTAGAAAATATACCTTACTTCATCAATAAAGGGTTATCTTTGAACTACACCGAGCTCAATAAGCTATATACAATGTATGCTATGGAACACGGTATAGGCACTCACCTACATACACAGGTGACAAACGTGTACACCGCCATCCGACTTACTCCAGCAGAAGACACTTACCGAATAGTCAAGGGAGGGGACCACCCGATCATCTTCGGCCGGACAAACAACCCATATCCCCCGCTATGGAAGAAGTCGACTTCGGGTCAGATGCCGGAAGACTGCCTCTGTATCTCTATAGCCCTTAATCCAAATATCTTATGCAGAAACAGGGGTATGATCTAGAGACAATGCCAGGACTGAACTACGGCACTGGACGACGATTATCTTTGAAGACGCCAGCCCCAGCGGGCAAACCACGGAACTACTATAACAAAACCCGATGCGGTTTAGGGTATGTAACGCCTACTACGACCCCTGAAAGCTCAGATGAAGAATGCGACTGGCAGTCACATTCAACCGGATCACCGACTTCCGACTCAGATACCAGCATCGGAGATGTGTTCAGACAAGTCATGTCAGTCAACATGGCATTCACCGACGCTTACGAGGAAGACGAAGACATCCCCGAAATCCTTGAGCTAGAACCATGGGCCCAGCAATTAGACGCGCAATGGGAAAAGCGGTTCGAACTGAGAGAACCTCCTACCGAAGATGGGATCATACAAGTGGATTTCGGCAGCGAATCTTCTCCAAAATCGATCTTTATCAGTAAAAGCCTAACTGACGAAGAACGAGAATCGCTGTTAGTACTCGTCAGAGAATACATTGATGTGTTCGCCTGGAGCTATGAAGACATGCCGGGATTAAATCCTGACATCGCTCTCCACAAACTCAATATACGGCCAGATGCAAAGCCAGTCAAGCAGCAACAACGACGCTTCCGCCCAGGTGTCATGGATGCGATCGAAACTGAAGTCAACAAGTTAATAGCCAGCGGCTTCATTCGTGAAGAGCAACATCCTGATTGGGTCGCCAATATAGTACCCGTCCTCAAGAAAAATGGGAAGATTCGAATCTGCATCGACTTCCACAACCTGAACGAGGCATGCCCCAAAGATGAATTTTCCCTTCCCATCACAGACATCATGATCGACAACACATGCGGCTTCGAACGTATGTCATTCATGGATGGATTCTCGGGGTATAATCAAATCAAGATGTCTTCCGACGACGAAAAGCACACATCATTCCGAACGCCGATTGGTACATACTGCTACACAGTCATGTCATTCGGTCTGAAGAATGCTGGTGCTACATATCAGCGGGCCATGAGTATCATTTTCCGAGAACATTTACGCAAAACAGTAGAATGCTATGTCGACAACATCGCCGTCAAGAGTCGCCATAAGGAAGATCATCTGCAAGACCTGAGAATGGTATTCGACCTGATGAGAGCCCACAACCTGAAGATGAACCCTACGAAATCATTCTTGGGCGTATCCAGCAGAAAATTCTTAGGCTTCATCATCACGGCACGGGGCATCCATGTAGACCCTGAGAAGACGAAGGCAATCATGGAGATGGATCTCCCGAAAAATCTCTGCGAACTCAGAGGCCTCCAAGGGAGGCTAGCTTACATCAGGAGGTTCATTTCCAACCTCTCCGGGCGATGCCGACCGTTCACACATCTCATGAAGAAGGGAGTCTCATTCGTATGGGACGAGGAATGCCAGCGTGCTTTCGACGACATCAAAGAATATTTGTCGAATCCCCCAGTTCTGGTGGACCCGGTCCCCGGAAAACCATTCCTGCTCTACGTACGAGCAATGGAACACTCCCTTGGTGCCCTGCTAGCACAGAATAACGATGCAGGCCACGAGCAGGCCATATATTATCTCAGCCGGATGATGATCGGGCCAGAACATCGATACACCGCCGTAGAGAAGGAGTGTCTCGCTCTGGTATTCGCTATTCAAAAGACGCGGCACTATGTCACAGGACAAACCATACATGTGATCTCGCGAGTCAACCCCCTCAGAGTCCTCATGACTAAACCAGGGGCCCTCAGCTCTCGCCTCGCCACATGGGCAATATTACTGTCCCCCTATCATATGATCTTCGTCCCGCAAAAGGCTGTTAAGGGTCAAGCCCTAGCAGACTTTTTGGCAGCCCACCCAGGATCGGAGTCATCCAGAATCTATGAAGAGATCCCAGACGAGGTTGCCGTTTCGAATACAGCCACCCACGATAACATATGGCGAATGTTCTTCGATGGCGCCTCAAGGACCGGACCCAAGGAAAACATCGTCGTCGGGGTCGGAGTGGTATTAATTTCTCCTACTGGGCTGGTGATCAATCGTGCCTACTCCCTCACGGAACCCTGCTCCAATAATGTGGCCGAATATAACGCTCTGGTCATTGGCCTCCAACTTACAAAAGAGCTGGGGGTAGAATACCTTAAAGCATACAGCGACTCCCAACTAATCGTCAATCAGATCAGGGGCTCATACGAGATTCGCCATGAAGACATGATCCCCTACCATCAAATTGCGATCAACATTATCTCATCATTCGAGGGATTCTTCATCGAGCACGTCCCCAGACTCCAAAATATCGAAGCTGATGCCCTAGCAGGCCTGGCTGCTTCCTTAGCAGTGCCAAATCACTCTCATCATTCGGTCGATGTAATCGGCCATGAGCTGGTCTGTCCCAAGAACAACGTTCAAGCCATGGCGAGTTATTCTGCTCAGATGATCGATGAAGCGCCAGACTGGAGACAACCATTCATAGACTTCGTGGTCTACGATATCCTGCCCGAGAACCCGAAGGAGGCTACTTCTATCAGACGGCGTTCTCTCAGGTTCTTCTACGATACAGAGACGAAAATGCTGTATCGCCGCTCCTACGACGGATTACTACTTCGGTGCTTGTCGAACGCAGAAGCCAAAGAAGCCGTACGAGAGGCTCATGACGGTGTCTGCGGAGCCCATCAGCCTGGCCCTAAGCTGCAAGACCGTCTTCGCCGGATGGGCTACTACTGGCCCACGATGGTGGCTGATACAATAGATTATGCCCGAAAATGCAAGGCCTGCCAAGTCCACGCAGACTTCATTCACCAACCATCCGAATTTCTATATCCGACAGTAGCGTCCTGGCCATTCGAAGCATGGGGAATGGATATCATTGGTCCAATCACCCCACCTTCCTTCCGAGGACATCGCTTCATACTTGCGATCACTGATTATTTCTCTAAATGGGCGGAAGCTGTCCCACTCGCAGAAGTTAAAACTTCAAACGTGATCAGCTTCCTTAAGCATCACGTTATCTACCGCTTCGGACTACCACGAAGAATCATCCATGATAATGGTCCACAGTTTATAAGCCATGCATTCTACCGATTCTGCGATAAGCACCGCATTCAGAATGTCGCTTCGACACCATACAACCCGGCAGTAAACGGGTTGGCAGAGGCATTCAACAAAACAATCATCAAGCTCCTCAAGAAGTTTGTCTCCTCCAACAAACGCGACTGGAACGAGAAGCTCGGCGAGTGCTTATGGGCTTATCGCACCACGGTTCGAACAGCCACCGGGAATGCACCATTCTCTCTGGTGTACGGGAGCGAAGCAGTCCTCCCTTTGGAGACTCAGATCCCCTCACTCCGCGTCGCCCTCACTTATCAATTGACGACGGATGATAACTACCGACGACGACTACAAGAGTTGGAGGCTTTAGATGAAAAGCGCCTCCTAGCTCAGCAAAGGATCGAGCTATACCAAGCACGCATCTCCGGAGCCTTCAACAAGAAAGTTAAAATCAGAACATTCCAAGTGGGTGATCTTGTTCTGGCAGTCCGGAGGCCGATGGTCATGACTCACAAGACCACCGGTAAGTTCCAGCCAAAATGGGAAGGTCCATTTGTCATCGAGACCGTGTTCTCCAACGGCGCCTACCGCCTCGCTAAGCAGAACGGAGATTTGCTCATGTTGCCCGTCAACGGCAAGTTCCTGAAGAAATACTATGTTTGAACATCATTCTCCAGATTATCGAGTCATGTACTCCTTTAGTACCACTGAACTCTCATCCATCATTCTCCAGATTATCGAGTCATGTACCCCTTTAGTACCACTGAACTCTCATCCACCCTATTTCAAATCATCAAGTCATGTACCCTTTAGTACCACTGAACCCACCATATTTCAGATTATCGAGCCATGCACCCGCTGGTGCCGCTGAACTCTCACTCCCTTAATAGTCCAAATTACCAAGTTATGTACCAGCCGGTGCCTCTGAACTTATATTCCGGTCACTCTTTCAGATAGTAAGTCATGTATAATCATACCGCTGAACTTTCTTCCTGGCAGAGATCCTCCCTCAGGATTCACTACCCGCACTCCCAGTGCACAAAAAGGGTAGTCGATCCACCAATTTCCGAAACGACCATGTCCTCATTACCTCTGAGTCGTCTTCACTTCCACCAAAAACAAACTGCCCCCTCGCATAGGACTTCTACGTTCTCCTACCTCTGAGTCGTTCTATGTACCCAATCTTCATTGAGCCCACTCCTGCCATGTCCTCACTACCTCTGAGTGGGAAGGCTCCGTCGAAGAAATCGTCATATTTGCCATGTCCACATTACCTCTGAGCAAGTATATCGATCCTCTTTTAACCTATTATCTGTACCCACAACCGGAGTACGACAAGGATAATAGGTCCACAACTGTCCCCTGTTGACCACAAATGTCCTCTGTTGACCACAAATATCCTCTGTTGATCACAAATAGCTTCCGTAAAGTCTCCCCTGCCATGTTCTCATTACCGCTGAGCAGGAAGATTTCACGATAAAACCTTCACGTTTGCCATGTCATCATAACCTCTGAGCAAATGTGATTGGTTTCCTTTCATCCCATTATCCGTATCCTGAACCAGGGTACGCCAAGGATAATAGGCCCACAAATATCCCTTGCTAAGCTTCTTAGCATAAATCCACCATCTTACCATGCCCCGGGAGCCCTGCTGCTCTACGGCATTCCTTTTCCCAACACCAAGAACACCCATGACCACTTTGCCATGGCTGCTCCAAACATCCTATCTAAACTGTTATCCGTACCTAAAACCAAGGTACGCCTAGGGTAACAGGTCCACAAATAAATCCCCCAGCAAGTCCAAATTCCATAAACACCGCAAGTGCAAGAAAGAAAAGATGAGTTGAAACATGCTCGTTTATTCAAAAATCAAAAGGCTACATCAGCAGGGATCATACCCCCTTGCAAAAATTTAAAAAAAAAAGAGAGAAGAAGACAGAAAGCCGATCACTGCTCTGGAACACATAACGCCGTAAGACGGTCTTTTATCAAGGCAATCGACCGCTCAAGCTTCTGTCTGGCTCGGCGCTCCGCTTCCTGATTCAACACCGCCGCATCCTCCAGATGAGCATGGGCTCGCCAGTTATCCTCAAACTTCTTGAAGGCCCGCTCCAGGTTGACAGAGAATCGGGAAATCCTCTCGGCCTCTCGAGCAATCAACTCTTGTTCTGCACGAGCAGCCTTCCGCTCTGACTCTAAGAAGGCCAACTCCTTCTGGAGTGCGAGAATCCGCTCCTTCGTATCAGCTACTCCACGAAAGGCAGATTCTTCCCGGGCTCTACAAGCCTGACTCCGACGACCTAGTCGGTCATAAGAGACGGAGAACTTGTCAAGGTCCTCCTGCACAGCCGGTCCGGCAATTTCCCGAGCGAGCTTAATCCTGTCCCTAGCAGCGACCAGGAAGCTCCGCTCCCGTTCAGTCGCGGCGGGCAAGCCAGCCTGCCGCACTGCCAGCAGTTGGGTCACAAGCTGATCAGCCTCTGTCAACTTAGGCTCCAAGAGCGCTGCTAACCCCGGCCCGCCAGGAAGACCCTTCAGAGTGTCAATTTGGCCCCGAGCTCCCCGTAGAGACAGAGAAAAAGGGACCCCCCATTCTACGGCAGCATTTACACCCCTCCCTAAGTGGCGATAGAAGCTGTCGACCACATCCTGCGTCACCACGCTCAGAGCCTCCGAGGAAATCGGTGTCAACGGGAGTGTGGCTGGTAGCACGGAAGAAGACGCGACGGAATCTGCCGCTCCTGCCACAAGAGAAACCAACTCCGTACGGAAGGACGCTTGAATATCTGTCAATTCCTCTTCAGCGGCCCGCAGAATTTGGATGCTCGGCAGGGTCGAGAAGTCAATCTCCGGAGCCGTATAAGCAGCCGAAGACGAGGCCGGGGCCAGCACCAACTCCATCCCCATCTGTCCAGAGCTGGCAGGATGTCCCTCAACATGCGATGACGAAGGGGAGGAAACGCTCCTTTCCTCCTGATCACGATGGACCGGGCCTTCCCCAAGAACATCAGCGGCAGAAGATAAAGGGTCAGGACCTGCACGGCCAAGGCAACCATGAATCGACTTGACCCGAAGGATATGCTGATAGAGCAAATAAGCCCCCTCGGTGGTCAATATGTGGCTCAGCTTACCAGTGGAGGAATGTGGAGGCTGAGGTTCTCCTACAGCCATCACAACCTCTTCACCAACAGCCTCTGAGTCAGGAATAAAAGACTCATCCGCCCTTGCATCCTCGGGAGGGGATGCACCGAGGATGGCGTCATCTCGCTGAAGTTCGGAAATCTCGGAGACGGGCCCAAGGAAACTTTCGTCACCCCGGGCTGGGGCCTCAGCAGCTTGGGAGTCCTTAGCCGCCGCTGAGAGAGCCTCCGCAGAGAGGACCGCGGCACACATGTCGCTAATCAAAGCGGCAAGGGCCGGATCAACTACTGAGGTAGCAGATGGTTCAGGAGAGCCTGGTTCGTCAGACGCCTACAAAGAAAAATGGTCAAGTCATATCCCCGAGAGAAAAGAAAGCTACAACAAAGATATAACTCCGACTTGGACTTACCTCCGGAACATCGTTTGCACCTTCACCCTTATCAGTAATAGGTGTCCCACGAGACCTAACAGCAGCTCTCTTCACGGAAAAGGTCGCTCTACTGTCAGGAGATTCGTATCTAACCCGTTTACCGCGATGGACCAGATACAGCTGAAGGGTGTTCTTCTCTCACTGCTCCCTCTTGTGTAGTAAGCGGCGGATCTTCCGCCGGTTCATCAAGTGGGGGAAGTGGTTGATCCGTCACTTCTTCATCCCCACCATAAAGGAAGTCTTCGCTATCATCCTCCTCCTCAGCCGACTCGGAAGGTTCTGATTCAGGGAAAGGAATCTGGAGCGCCAGTTGCTTTCTAGCCTTAGCCCCCTTAGGCTTCTCCTCTAAACCAGTACCTACGATGAAGCTGGTACTCGGATCGAAGTTAACAGGAGGCTTATTCGCCATAACGTGGTACAAAGCGGCCACGTACAGAATTTCCCTCGGCGCCTTGGCATCGGGAACCGAGAAGCTGGCCCGAGTATGATAAGCGTCATAATAATTCCACGCTCGGACGCCGTCAAGAACGCTACCTTCAAAACCCAAACAAGGGTTGGGACAATCAAGGAACAACTGGCTATAACCAAATTGACGGGAAAACCTACTGGGTAGGTAAGGCTCCAAGTACACATTATCCCGGTTGCGATAAACCAGATGCGCGGGGCGGATATTGCGCAACCAAGCAAGCATATCCGGAGACAGAAAATGAGAAGGTCCAGTACCGTCAAGGTGTACCTTCCTCACTTCCTCATCAGAAAAAGGAGGAACAGACACAAAGAGATCACACCCATCCACTCTCGCCAACGTCCTCCGACAAGCTGGCATAGTGTTGCATTCCCAAGACCGGTGATGGCATTTGAAGAGGAAAGCATCCTCGGCCGTAGCATCTTCCGCTATCCCAGGTCCCAGCAAAGACTTATAGTGCATCGCCAACCACCCCATCAGGTAGTGAAAGGGCAGTTCTACGCGCTCAAAATCCAAAGTCTTCTTGCGAGCAATAACCTTGGACGAGAATGTCCGCAGACCATGATGTATGCTGCATACCATAGCAGGAAGGAGGGCCAGCCTAACTCCAAAAACTAGCTTAACGGCAGGGAGGATGAAATGACGACCAATCCTCTCGATAGAGCCCGCTCCACCTGAGACTACGCAGTTCCGTAGCCATATCATCAAAAATCCAGCCAGAAGCGCCTTCTCCGACAGTTGTATGGTCCCGTAGTGAAAATAACTAAGAGAGTCAGCTTGACTCCCGAATATATCACTCTTGGATCGCGACTTTTTGACATTGGACATCAGATCCCTTACCTCTGCATGCGTTTGAGGGGCTCGGGGAGTAACTTCACCAGAAGGATCAACCCTAAAGAGATAATTAATCCAGGATGTGGTATGGAGAGCGGTCCCCTCAGAGCTATCCGTCGTTTTTATAGCCATTTGATGACAAGCACTATGGTGGCACAACAACTCCCGATACACCGCAACAAAACCCGGGAGTTTCCTGTCCAAGGCCTCGAACTCCTCATTCGACGGGGTATACACCTCGAAAGGCTCATTCCCCTATGGAAGTTTAGAGACAGTATACATCTCGTGAAGAGCAAGCCCCAGTTCCCCTACTGGTGTAAAGAATGTCCCCGTTCGCTGGCTGTACATCTCCAAGAGCGCTACGAACAGTGGTTTATTAATGGGAAGCCCGTGACAAGTACCCCGAATGGCATGGTAAAGCCCCACCTCCTGCAAGAATGCTCCATAAGTCTGTAGAACCCAAGCAGTCAACTGGGCCCATGTAGAGGTGGGGTTTATCCAGTTCGGCAGTGCCAGCCTACCAACAGGATAAGACTTCTTGCGAACCAGCCGATTCAGGAAAGTATCAGCTTGAGTAAGTGTGAAATTGGGACCGTATACATTCATAAAAGAGCCCGGGGCCAGACCCATCATATACCGGAGGACGGAATCCTTACCTGCATACGCTGACTTCATATTCGAATTATAATGGATGTTGCCCATCAACATCCCTGATTGAGTGGGAGTTAGGTTACACACCATCTTCCGGTCCAGCAACACCATATTGAACCATGACAAAGGATAATGACGTTCCATGAGAGGAATATGGATTGCCACCCCATCTAAAGAAAAATCCCAGTTCTCAGAAATCTCTAAGACCCGAGGATTCTTGATGGTTAAAGCATCACCAAAAAGGAACAAAGGCTTCAGGTATTTTCCATCCAGCTTCCCAGTATTCATTATGGAACGGAGGTAATGAAGGGTTTGATTCTCAATAGCCTTCAACCTCTCCGAAGGCTCATCAGTAGGGAACTGATTCGATACATGCCTAATTAAGTCGTCAAGACGCACGTCCAGGGCGAATTGATTCGAACCCACTATAAGCTCCCCAGCAGGATTTACGGGCAAGTTCACTGGAAAAATACGAAAGAAACGAGGTTAGAAGGTAGTCAAAAAACAGAAACATTGGAAAGGTCATCTGAGCCTATGCGGCTCGGCTCGTTACAGCTTCATGCGGCTCAGCATTAGATACGTATATGCGGTTCAGTGCATCATAGCCTCATGCGGCTCCGAGTTAGCCGAGTTCATACAACTCAAGTCCAGATGAACTTATAGATCCATGCGGTTCAAGTTAAGCACGCCTACAGAGTCAGATTCATACGAGCTGACGTGAGCAGACGAATTTCTGCGGTTCAAAAAAAGTGAACAACGCTTATGCGGCCCAAATCAAAAACACGTATGCAAACTCAGATCGGGTATAAACAAGTTCATGCGGCCCCATAAGACGAAGGGCTCATGCAGTTCCATCCATAAAGTCCCGTATACGCGGCTTGTGCATAAAGTATACAGCAGAGCCATGGCGACAGTTAGGGTTTTCAGACGATCTCTTACCAGCGATAGACGGGTGGACATCGGGATGGATGGAGTGCGCAATGATCGGCGGAGGGGCGACCACGTTCGCCGCCGCAGTCGCCGTAGAAGCAACTGCCTTACTCTTAGCGGCCTTCGATGCTGCAGCTTTCTTGGGAGCCATTGTCGGTTACTAAAGGAAGAAGACGAAGAGCAAAGACGGTAAAGAGAGAATCAGAGCAAAGAGAGAAGGTAAAGAAAAGCCCCAAGAGGCTTAAAGACTCCTATTTATAGGCAAAAGAGACTCACGAAACGAACAGACGTCTCGGAGTATGCCTCGGATTACGCGTCGCCCCCAAAGAATAAAAGCAAAATGCTTCGGTCAAGGCAAAACCGACTCTTGGGATCCCCCCCAAAAGGCGGCGTTAAATCAAATCAAAGGCACTTAATGAAGATTTGCACACGTGTTCAAGACACGTGGCAACAAGTTTATGCGGCCATATGAATTTATGCGGCTAAGGCACTTATGCGGCTAGGAAGCTCAGGCAGACAAAAAAATCCTATGCGGCATGAACGGGGCCATGCTTCTTGTTCAAAGTATTCCAATTTTTACAAAATTGAAAACTTTGAAGGGGGTCCTGTAGAAGCATGGAAAATATTAGAATAATGATCCATACGGCTCTGAGTAAGAAGCTTATGCGGCCCACCCAGGAGCGGCCCTATGCGGTTCAAAGAAGACTCACAAATCGCATGCGGCTCGGGAGCGTATGCGGTTCAGCAAGGCATATGCGGCTCGATGGACGCCATGTGTGATCTTTCCCTACAGCTGGTCGTTTGAGGAGTGGCCTCATTTATTGTTCCAGCACGATTCACTGTGACGGCCCTGACATAAAGTTTCATAATGGCCTTGCCATAATGACTGACTCCTCGGGAAAAGAAGAAAATCTCTGACCAAATCCGTCAGAAGTCCCAGATTGCCACGTGGCAATCAGTCATATGCGGCTCCCTGAGAACCCGTTTCATGCGGTTCGATACAACGCTAGCTCATGCGGCTCCCTAGGAATACATTCCCTGCGGCCCAATACAACACCAGCTCATGCGGCTCACAAAGATTACGCATATGCGGCTCGATGAAGCATCGTCCTATGCGGCTTACAAAGAGTATCTCTCTGCGGTTCGAGGATCGTCAATCCTATGCGGCTCTGACAGGACTCACAATTAAGACACGTGGCATGGGATCAATAAGAGATTTAACCGAATCTCAACAAATATATTTGACATCATCGTCATAATTACTGAGATCAGGGCATATCATTTATCATCAAGCTAATGGGACACGTGGCGAGCAATCAGACATTGGCATAATCAATCACGAGGATTTAAAGCAGCTAGCATTAATTGCTCATGAGATACGATGCTATCCGCGTTAATGGCCGAGATTCACTGTAATCAGGATCAAGGGTTCAGATAGAATGAAGGACCGTCGACATTTCAAACAGATAATCATTAGCAAACCCTAATGATCACCTTCCCACTCTTATAAATAGCCAGCATCATTCCCTTGAGAAAAAAAAAGAGAGGAGAGGTCGGCAACAAAAGAATAAAAAAAAATAAGAGGAGAGAGATCTACACAGAGAGAGCTCCCCCTTTCTTCTTGATAATCACAGAGAGAGAGAAGCCAGGAGAGCAATCCGAGGAGAGCAAGAAGAGCGTTTCTTCATCAACGTCGAGTAGATCTTCCCCGAGCCAAGGCTACATACTGATCGTCCAAGGAGTAAGGCAGAGCGGCCGTCGCTTCCCCGAGCCTCTATCGTCACCCCCCAGAATCAAAAATAAACAATCGTACTTAGTCTGCTGTACCTAGGTTTTCGTCCCTAGGCTTTCTTTGTACGAGCGAGTTTGTATTGTGAGTCTAAGTTCAGTCCTCCGATAATTGTTCTGTTCTTTTACAATCAATGGCAAACACAGGCTACGCCAAAAGTGTGATATAAACCTTGAATCTCGGTTCGAGGTGATACTGATGGACACTCCGTGAAGCCTGACAATCTGCCTGAGGTACATCTCTGCTAGCTGAGCCGTAGACTGCCCAACTCTAAATGGGAGAAAATGAGTCACCTTCGTGAGCCGGTCAACTATAACCCAAATAGCATCTCGACCAGCCGGGGATCTAGGCAATCCAGTCATAAAATCCATGGTCACATGCTCCCACTTCCACTCTGGAATCAACAAGGGCTGAAGAAGTCCAGCGGGCCTCTGATGTTCAGCTTTAACCTGTTGGCAAACCAAACACCGAGAGACAAACCGGGCTATCTCCCTCTTCATGCCATTCCACCAGAAATGTTGACGAATATCATGGTACATCTTCGTACCACCAGGATGAATAGAATACTGCGAACTATGAGCTTCTGCCATAACTTCTTGTCTGATATCTCTACTGGGTACACAAAGATGAGTGCCATGTCGAAGTGTACCATCTTTATGAATGCACAACTCTGGCCTTCTTCCAGCCTCACACTCTGCTCTAAGCCGCTGAATCTTGGAATCTGTAGATTGCGCCATCCGGATTCTCTCAACTATGCTGGACTGAACCTGTAGACTGGCCATTAACGCCACGGTGGTAGGAAGAACCACTTCAATTCCCATCTTCTGAAGATCTGCCAATAACTCTGGTTGCGTCGTTAGGAAGTAAACTCTGGCTCTCCTGCTCAACGCATCTGCTACAACATTGGCCTTCCCTGGGTGATACTGTAAGTCCATATCATAGTCTACCAATAGCTCAAGCCATCTTCTCTGCCGCATATTAAGGTCCTTCTGGGTGAAAACATACTTCAGGCTCTTGTGATCAGTAAATATCTCCACTCTGTCTCCGTACAAGTAGTGCCGCCAAAGCTTAAGTGCAAACACTACTGCTGCCAGTTCTAAATCGTGGGTCAGATAATTCTTCTTATGATCATGAAGTTGATGTGTTGCATAAGATATTACCTTCCCATGCTGCATCAAGACACACCCCAATCCTCTGCCTGAAGCGTCGCAATAAACTGTGAATCCTCCGGTCCTATCTGGAAGTGTGAGAATGGGAGCCGTTATCAAACCTCGCTTCAACTTCTCAAATGATTCCTGACACTCTGCTGTCCAAACGAACTGCACATCCTTGCGGGTCAACTGGGTCATCGGCGCTGAAATCCTTATAAAATTTGAAACAAATCGCTGGTAGTAGCCGGCCAATCCAAGGAAGCTGTGAACCTCTGCCACTGAGCTAGGTACTGGCCATGACTCGATAGCCATAATCTTCTGGGGATCCACTTCCACTCCTCCTTGGGTAATGATGTGACCCAAGTATGAAATGCAATCGAGCCAGAACTCGCATTTGCTAAACTTGGCGTACAACTGGTGCCCTCTAAGCATCTGAAGAACGATTCTGAGATGCTGCTCGTGCTCTGCTTCGCTCTTGCTGTAAACCAGGATATCATCTAGGAACATGATCACGAACTGATCCAAGTAAGGCATAAAAATGCGATTCATGAGGTCCATGAATACGGCTGGCGCATTGGTCGCTCCAAAGGGCATAACAAGGAACTTCCAATGCCCATACCTAGATCAGAAAGCTGTCTTCAGGATGTCCTGCTCTCTGACTCTGATCTGGTGGTATCCTGACCGCAAGTTTATCTTCGAGAACACTGAAGCCCCTCTGAGTTGATCAAACAAGTCATCTATCCTCGGGAGAGGGTATTTGTTCTTGATTGTCACTGAGTTCAAGGTACGATAATCTACACATAACATGGACGTACCATCCTTTTTTTTCACAAGAAGCATCGGGGCTCCCCAAGGCGATCCACTTGCACGAATAAATTCCTTGGTCCTGAGTTCTTCAATCATCTTGTACAAAATTTCCAACTCTGAAGGCGCCATTCTGTAGACTCGCTCTGATACTGGTGCCGTCCCAGGAATCAAGTCTATAGTGAACTCGATCTCCCGCTCTGGCGGCATTCCTGGAAGCTCATCTGGGAAAACATCTGAAAACTCTTCAACTATCCGGGGAAACTGCACTGCTGCTACTGCCATCCGCAATACTGGGGAAGATGGTTCCATTGCGCCTCTGGAAAATGAAAACTCTGGCTCGCCTGGAATACTAAAGATAACCCTGCCAACATGGCAGTCTATCCTAGCATACTGGTTCCTCAACCAATCCATGCCTAAGACTACATCATAGTCTGCCATAGGAAATTCTATGAATCTAGCGGGGAACTCTCTATCGCTAACTACGATCCGACACGAGGAAAACACTCGATCTACACCCACAAGACCATTACCAGTAAGTATATTGAGCCTCACTGATAATGACTCGGGCTCGAATCCTATCCGTGTCACGAATCGTGCAGATATGAATGAATGCGATGCACCAGAATCAAATAATACCAATACTGGAGAGGAGTTGACGAGAATAGTACCTGCCACTACCTCACCTGGTGCAACTTCTTCTTCCATAGTCATCATCATAGCCTAATCTCTAGCTGCGGGTCCCCTCTGCTGGAAACCTTTCTGCCTACACTGTACTTGGGCTTGGGTATACTGCTGCTGGTTCTGCTGATGAAATGCCTGGGCTTGAGGCAACAAGGGCCTCGGGTACTGGTGCTGCTGTACAGGTGCTGGTCCCCTAACCGATGGACTGGTTAGGTTAAAAGAGGATGAACTACCCCTATTCGGGCAAGCTCCTATCTTGTGATCTGCCGCTCCACAAGCCAGGTACAATCCTTGTGCCCTACGACAATCAGCCATTACATGGCCTGGCTTTCCACAATGAGAACATCCCACTGCGGAAGTCTGCTTCTTCTTCTGCTGCTGCGGGTACGTCGGAGTCGAATGCTGAACCGACGTTACTGAGGCCGTCCGCCTCGGAGTCCCAATAGTCAAACTTTTAGCTGCCGGGGCTGGAGCTGATGATTGGTACATCTGACTGTGGGACCGCTTCCTACCTCCGGTCCTATCCATAATCCTTTGGGAGGTGTACTCATGCCTCCTAGCTGCTCTCAATACTGCATCAAACGTCTGGTGCTCGAACTGTTCGACTGCCAACAAGATCTCCAAATGTATTCCCTGTTAGAACTGCTGGGCCCTATCAAACTCGGTTGCCACCAAGGTGGGGGCAAACCTGCTGAGTCTAGAAAACTCAGATGCATAACTGTCGACCGATCTGCCTTCTTGCTTCAAGTTGGTAAATCTCGTCTGTAGGTCGTACCGAGCTACAGTATCAAAATACTTCGTCTAGAATCTCTCTCTAAACACTGCCCAAGCAATGGGTGCCACTAATCCCATGGCTTGCGCTGCCCACCAACTGCGAGCTAAGTCCAGCAACTGCAGGTGCACCACCGCCACCTTCTCATTCTCAGGTGTCCTGGCTGCTTCCAGAATCACCTCGGTATCCTGAAGCCAAGCGTCCGCGACAATCGCATCTTCACTACCGTCGGAGAAGGGAGGGTTCAAGCGCTTAAAGCTGTTGGCCGCGCTGTTCCCTGGATGACCGCCTCTGGTCAAAGCATCTGCCACTACCTGGTGCAAGGCGTCTCCGCGATGATCCTGGGAAGCTGTCAAGGTCCTGATGAGACCTACCAAGGTGCCATTGTCAGGCTCTACAGGCTGGACGGGCCGAACTGGGGGTTCTCCTCCAGTAGGCACAACTCTGGAGGCTACTCCGGAGTGCTGGGCTTGATCTCCTGGTTGCTGGTCCACATGAAGTACTCTACCTTGCTGATCGGCAGGGTCAGGTACAGTGTCGCTGAAGAAGACGACACAGGAAAAATAATAAGGAAGGACCAGGACAGATCAATGATACAAGTATGTGATCGGGTCAAGATTCCAGAGATTCAGAGGATATGAACGGAGATCAAGGACGAGTACTGATTGAGACATCTATTAGGTAAACCCTCACATATCTTGAATGCCAAGACCTGCATTGTCCACCACTTAAACCATGTCACGCCCCAGAACCAGAATACTGGAGAGCGGGGGCGAACATAGCCAGCTACGTATATTAAAATAGAATTCACCTCGCTATACGGTCACGGCTGTCTAGGTATGAGGGTTTACTACAAGCCAACAGTCTCTTAAGGTCAAGTCTACTGTCTCAATCTCAAGCAAGTAATACAATTACAAGATGTTAGATCACCAAATATACAATAAAAGGCGTCCTAAATATTACATATCAGCTGATCATGAAGCTAGTCGTACAAAATACAAGGACTAGCAAGAGTTAAGTCATACATGATCAACCCTAGGATTTGTTAATCATGTTTACAGCCTGTAGGCGAATAGTAAGTAAATGTGCATCGAGCTAACAGGTGCTCGTCGGCTGAACGCCTCAAAAGAATAATTTACAATAGAGTGAGCGAAATAAAATAGAAAACCCACTCGTAGCCCGGGTTCCTTCTAGTCGCCACCATCGGGCTGGAGGTTCGATAGATCCTCGGGTACTACTCTGAAATCTGGCCACACAAAACCAGCTGGGTCAACCCCAGAAAAAGCAAGTGCCACAAAGGAGGCCCCGAAATAAGAACAAAACCAGCATATCAGAACATAAGAAATTGGAAGAAAGTACAAGTAATAAAAGTACAGCAGGATAATAAACGACTAGGGATATGAAACTACTCCGGGAGCCAGATTACAACCCGTAAACCAAACAAGGACCGGGGTTGTAATCCTTCGCCTGAATAGCACTTGTCTCTGTCCATTTATTGTTAATGATAAGTAAAACAATCATGCTCAGGAGGAACCAGGTATAGGGACTAAACAAGACTTAGACAGAACTAGACATCATCCATTCACAAGCGGCCAAGCAATTCTACGGCTAACTACTTTAACTAACTAGGGTTATCACAAGCCTAATTACTAACAAGATGCAAGTGAGAATTTCCCAGTCCCAAGCCCTGCAGACTATCCAGTTATCCTTTCGCGGGTTGAGAGTATGGTTTGGTACATCGCCCGGGAGATGATATACCCTTAGGTGACTTAGAGGGTGCAACACATGACAGTGTGCTGGAAGTGTGCTCTACTCGTCGGCAAGCTACAAGTCCAATTAAAGCGCCCAGATAACGAGACTGCCTGTGACTAGAAATTCTCTATGAACTATAGTTGGAACTAGTCATTAGCCTAATCCATGTTCAGTGCGAATCCCTGACTGTGGGAAATCAGGAAGTCACGTCCTAGACATGATGCAAGACAAGATAGGTGGATTGTACAAGCAAGCAAGCAGGAACACCCACGGTGTCAAGTTGGTTATACGAGTCGAGTTACAAGTTACAAGTTACAAGTTACAAGTCAAGTCAAGTCGGTGTGCCGCCACGGGCCACTATCAAGTTATCAGGTTACAAGTCAAGAATGCACCCCATCGGGTCATTTTCCAGAATATCAGGAAGTACTAGGATCATAAATCACAGAAATCATGAAAATTGTACTAGTCATATCAAATACTGAAAATCGTGCCAGGTCGTGTTGGGGTCAAGGTAGTCGTGCTGTATGGAACAAGATCTCAAAACCTAATCCACAAAAGAGAAGCCAAGTCCAAGAAATAAAACCAAATCATCATGGGCCAGTGGGTTGCGCAGGGGTGGATGGCGCAGGAATGGTTGGCACAGGAGATAGATGGCGCAGGATTGAACTGCGCAGGGGTGAAGTGCGCAGAGTCCAAGCGCGCGGGGTTAGACTGCGCGGGGAGCCAACTGCGCAGGGGTGAGCTGCGCAGGGGTATAGGTGGCGCATGAGCAGACTGCGCATGAATGGATGGCGCATGAGCCGACTGCGCATGAGCAGGCTGCATATGAGCAGACTGCGCATGAGCAGGCTGCGCATGGATGGATGGCGCATAGGGCTGAGCGCAGTTCGCCAAGGGACAAACAGCGCGGTCGGTGCTGCGCTAAAGAGCGCAGGCCGAGAGGGGATGCGCAGTCCAGCACTGCGCTAAAGAGCGCAGGCTGCAGTCTTCTTCTCCAGGCCGAGAGGAAGCTCAAGAACATCAAAAACTCCAATCTTCATATCTTGGTCAAATCAAAGCCAAATATAGATTTTCAAAGTTCTAACTTGAGTAAAATTGAGTTCTCTTCCACATGGAAGCATCAAAACCCACAAAAACCCAACTAAAATAGATCAAAACCATGTAAATCCAAAAATAGAGAAAACTTAGATCTAGAACAAAGGAGACTCCAAATCACAAAATGTCAAGTTCTAATGTTCATCTCTATGGCCTAATCTAGCTAATGGACAAATAAAATAGGGTTCTTATGTGGTGGCAAGGTGCACTTGCCTATGGGTGTTGGTGAGTTGTGTATAGGAAGGAAGAAGAAGGAGATGGAGAAAATAAATAAAAGAGTTATGAGGAGAGAGAAAAGGTTGGTAGGGTTTTTTAATAAGGGTGGTTATGTTGTGTTGAGGGTGGAGCATAGGCTAAGGTATTCCAAATGCATGTTGAACCAAACCAAACCAATCCCCCTCCACAAAATAAAACCAAGCCATATTAAAACCCATTTTACGAGAAAACCAAAATCTGCAAGCTGAGCCAAAATACAATTACAGGCCAGAATCTGAGAAAATAAAATACAGGTCCAAGATACATGCAGGCTTAACAAAATACGTGTTCTGAGATATGGGTGTTACAACATATATATATATATATATATATATATATATATATATATATATATATATATATATATATATATATATATATATACATATCGGCTATCACCACTCACCACATGTATATGTATATAGGCATTCTAAATAGGCATGCATCATTCATGTTATACTTACATATATTCATTATACATTATATATATTATACACATTATACATTAACTATATATATGAAGAAGAGTCAACAGTGTGTGTGTGTGTGTGTGTGTGTGTGTGTGTGTGTGTGTGTATGTGTGCATAGAGTGAAGGCAAGATCAAAAGTGAAGTGTATACTAGAGTGTCACATGTACATGTAAATGTGGGTGTGTGAGTGAGGTGTACAGCCCAATACTGGACAGTTAAACAGTGTGGAATGTGAGTGAATGTATGAGTAAACATAGGCAAGTGTGGTGAGAGATAGGCATGTGGCAAGAGTGTGTGTCAAGTGAGTGATACAAAAGGGAAACCAGTATATAGGCATTCTAAATAGGCATGCATCATTCATGTTATATGTATATAGGCATTCTAAATAGGCATGCATCATTCATGTTATACTTACATATATTCATTATACATTATATACATTATACACATTATACATTAACTATATATATGAAGAAGAGTCAACAGTGTGTGTGTGCATAGAGTGAAGGCAAGATCAAAAGTGAAGTGTATACTAGAGTGTCACATGTATATGTAAATGTGGGTGTGTGAGTGAGGTGTATAGTCCAATACTGGACAGTTAAACAGTGTGGAATGTGAGTGAATGTATGAGTAAACATAGGCAAGTGTGGTGAGAGATAGGCATGTGGCAAGAGTGTGTGTCAAGTGAGTGATACATGTGAGCTATCAGTCCAACTGGGCAGCAGTGTAGAATGTTCAGCAAGTTAAGTGCAGAAATGGAAAAAAGGAATGACAGGAAATCAGTTCAGTCCATGTTCAGTAGAAAAAGGGAAACCAAAATAATGTATTCTCAGTTCAAATCAGTCAACCCAAAACTCAGTATTCAATCCAATCTTTCAAAACCAGATTACAAACCCAATCAATCACCATAATTCCCCAAATTTGACATATAAGTAGATTAATCATAGGAGAACTATATTAGGATATAAAACATATAAGTAGAAGCATTAAATTGGATTAATATAGATGCCAAATTTTGTTTTAGAAATCTGGAATTCCTAGAAAATACCAAGTTTCAGACATTTACTAGGTAATTGGAATTTAAACTACAAAACATGTAATTAAGCAATAAAATTGGTTGGTAATTCAAATATAGGTTGTATACATGTCATACAGTGTAAATGTGTCCCACCACGAGGACACAAATGTGTCCATACAATTTAAAATACTAAAACATCAATCTGGACACAGTGTAGTGCAAAGCAATGTCGTGCACGTGTTTCCAGTGCTCGTGTACTTGACACAAAGCAACACAGATCTCGTAATCGTGTCCCAGTGTCGAGGGGGACTAGGGCTAGGTCGGGGACACCCTGATACGTTTCCACGATGCGCGTGTGGGTGATACGACACACGTATCAGTGTCAAAAATCTACTGACACACACACAATGTAATACCAGTATTGTACAGTTAATTACGTGTCCGACACGACACGAGAGACCCTGAAACTTGGCATACGTGGTGTCAGTCAATGCCCATTCGTGTGTGTCCAATATCTCGTGTCCAAGTATCGTATCCACTGTGCATTTACGCCCGAGTAGCAGGACAGATCTGTACAGCAAAAATGTGTGTGTTCACGTGTCCAAACCGACATGACACAACACGAAAACCAACTCAGTCAACTAAATTCTAATAAGCAACACTAAACCCTAGAATCCTATTCAAAAGTTTTCTAGAAATTAGGTCGAAATCCCCTTTGGGGCATTTCATCAAACACTAGATTATAGGGACTGATATGTGTCCAAATATGACACGAATTGGACACAATATCCTACAGAAATCTAGAATTAGCTAGGGGACACCTAGATCTAGGCTAATATACAATAATAATAACAATTTTAATAAGTTTTGAAGGAATTACCTATAGGTGTCAATTTTCCCAAAAAGCTCCAAAGAGGGGTGTTCTTCTTGATGGCTAAACTTCACCAAATTGTCCACACTCTGAAATTTCTCAACACAAACAGCAAGTAGAAGGAATTTAGAACCTATTGCAATTGGTTCGGATGGAAAAGAAATTAAATTGGATTTTCTAAGAATTATTGAAGTTGGGGATTTACCTCTTTTTTCCAACTTGAGAACTTTCTAAAGGAGGCTAGCCCTAAGTGGAAGAGAGTACTATAGAGGGGGAATTCCTAGGTGGGTTGGTCGACCATAGGTAATTAGGGTTAGGGTTTACATGGTGTTTGGCTTTGGGCCTCTATGGGCTTAAGTCATTAATCATGACTTGTGAAGTCATAAGCCATTAATCCAATCTCTATTCTAATTCATATTTTCAAATTGGTTCTAATGACTAGGATATGATTAACTTAAATCAAACTAGGGTTTCATAATCTAACCCAGTAGTCATGGCTAGGGTTAGCTTCTAGGTTAGTCTCCAAAGTCAACAATAGTCAAAGTCTAGAATAGTCACTAATTAAAATTTTACCAAAAATCACATTAATTCTAATAAATCTAAATAATACATAATAATTCCAAATAATTTCTAAAAATTCAAAAATGACCAAAATGCCCTCAAGCTAGAAATGTGGTAGCGACAAGCTGCCAGCACGTGATTGGATGACAGTAGTGGACCTACTTTTAGAAGATAATGCTCACCACTGGTGGAAGGCTGAAGAAAGGTGATTAGGCCTTGGGATCATATGGAAGCAGTTTTATGACCTTTTCTATGAGATATTCTTTTCCATTCATGTTCGAGACGCTCTCTACAACCAGTTCCTTCATCTGAAGTAAGGGAACATGTCGGTAGATGAGTATGACGCAGAGTTCAATCGCCTGAGTAGATTTGGTACTAGATTGATACCGATAGAGCTAGAGAAGGCGAGGAGATTTATTAGGGGCTAGCACCAGAGCTCAAGTCTTACATTACTACATAGTCACGACTCTTCCATTCAGCTGTCTTGGAGGAAGCACGTGCCCAGGAGCTTCTTCGCAAAGAGCAACAGCAGACATCAAGACGCCATACCCCGGCAGTTACCCTAGCCTGAATGACTCAGGAAGGACCTATTAGAAGGACTATCGGACAGTTCTAGCAGAGGCCCATACCTTATCAGAAGCCCACCTGCAACTATTACGGGAAGCAGGGACACCTCTTGAAGGACTGTCGAACTCGACTTGGAGCATGCTTGAGATACGGGTCAAGACAACCCAAGGTAAAGGATTGTTCGGAGCAGCAGTCCTTAGTTTATGCCTAAAAGGCTTCGAGGACTACAGCCTCAGCACCATCCGCACCCCGACCAGCAGCGGGAGCACCTCGCCCACCATTACCACCCCAGTCAGCAGAGTTCGAGAAGGCCAGAGCTCAGGACCTTGGACATAATTTTGGGCAGGCAATGTCTCTAGCTATAAAGGATATAGAGACAGAGGCACAGGCAATAGCAGGTATAGTTTTAGTTGTATCATTTTCTACCATTACTTTGTTTGACACTGGGGCCACTCATTCATTCATAGCCACTAGTTTTGCCACTAGATACAGTATTCCCATTACACCCTTATCTAAAAACATTATAATCCTCACTAGATGAGGAGTTGTACTTGTTAGTGGTGTTTGTAGACTTTGTCCTGTAGTGCTATGTGGTAGAGAGATGAAAGTACGACTTCTTGTATTTTTATGCCGACTTTCGATGTGGTTCTTGAAATGGACTGGTTAAGCCAATATTTTCCCTTATAGACTGCCATAAGGGCAGTATCGTCTTTAGACCACCGAATGAGATGGAGTTCGAGTTTATCAAAGAAGAATGAGAGAGAAGCGATGCACCACTATTAGGGACTCATATGATGATGCAGGACATCCCTCAGCACCCTATCATCTCCGAGTTCTAAGATGTATTCCCCGAGGATTTGTCCGGACTGCCACCTGACCGAGACATCGAGTTTTACATTAAGCTTATTTCGGGAGCCAAGCCTATTTCATCTCGAGTATATCGACTAGCACCAAGGAGTTGATGAAGACGCAGATAGACGACTTATTGGAGAAAGGATTTATTCGTGCTAGTACGTCGTCATGGGTAGCACCCGTTCTTTTTGTACCAAAGAAAGACGGGATGGTGCGCATGTGAATCGACTACAGAGCCTTGAATGCAGTGACGATGAAGAACAAGTACCCCTTGTCGCGTATAGACGATCTATTCTATCAATTGAGTGGAGCAAAAGTATTCTCCAAGATCGACTTATGATCGGGCTATCATCTATTGAAGGTTCGGAAGGAAGATATTCCGAAGATGACATTTCGATCAAGGTATGGACACTACAAGTTCTTAGTCACGCCTTTTGGTTTGACCAATGCTCCCGTGGTCTTCATGAACTTAATGAACAAGATCTTTCACTAACGCTTGGATAAATTTGTAGTCGTCTTTATAGATGATATCTTGATTTACTCCAAGAGTCAAGAGGAGCACGAGCAGCATTTACGGATTATTTTAGGGACCTTGAGGAATGAGCAACTTTTTTGCGAAGCATAGTAAGTGTGTTTTCTTTCTCAAGAAGGTATCGTTTCTTGGGCACATTGTTACGAGAGACGACATATCGGTAGATCTGAAGAAGATCACAGCAGTCAAGGCATAGCCTACTCCTACATTAGCTTCCGAGGTGAGAAGTTTTCGTAAACTTGCGAGTTATTACCGAAGGTTCGTAGAAGATTTTTCTCGAATAGTGGGGCCTATGACTCGATTGACTTGCAAGGATCAAGAGTTTGTATGGACGGACGAGTGTCAAACCACTTTCGAAGAGTTGAAGAAGTGCTTGACCACTGCATCTATCTTGACCCTACCAGCAGGACCGGGAGGATACGTGATATACATCAATGCATCCGAAAAGTGATTAGGATACGTATTGATGCAACATGGCCATGTAGTATCTTATGCATCGAGACAGTTGAGGGTGCACGAGAAGAATTATCCAACCCATGATCTAGAGCTCACGACGGTTATCTTTGCTTTGAAGCTATGGAGACACTACTTGTACGACGAGAAGGTAGACATCTATAAGGATCATAAGAGTCTCAAGTATGTGTTCACACAAAAATAGCTGAACATACGGCAACGACGTTGGTTGGAGTTGATGAAGGATTACGAGATCGAGCTACATTACCACCTGGGCAAGGCTAATGTTGTGGCAGACGCATAAGCCGTAAACCCATGGCGCATTTCTTGACCACGCAGAAGGAGTTGATAGGAGACTTGCAGCAGCTTGGTATTGAGGTAGTACTGCCTGGAACGAATGGCGTATTAGCCAATCTCCAAGTACAATCATCGCTAGTAGAGAGGATCAAGGCAGCATTACCCACGGATGCTAGATTTTAACGGCTTATAGAGAGGACTGAAGCGGGAGAGCAGACAAAATTGAGAATTCATCCCGATGGGACATTACGATTTGGGAATCGCCTTTATGTTCCAAATGGGGAGCTACGGCAGGAGTTGATGGCCGAAGCACATAGTTCGACTTACTCTATACACCCTGGAGGAACTAAGATGTACCGGGACTTGTGGCAGTATTATTGGTGGCACGGAATGAAGCGGGAGATAGCTCGCTTCGTAGCCAAGTGTTTAGTATGCCAACAAGTGAAGGCGGAGCACTAGAGGACAGCGGGATTGTTGCAGCCGCTCTCTATTCCTGGTTGGAAGTAGGAGCACATTACTATGGACTTCATCACAGGATTTCCTTGGAGTCCTAGTGGACGAGATGCAGTATGGGTGATTGTTGATAGGCTTACCAAGTCAGCCCATTTCTTACTTTTATAGTGGGCCAGTCCACAGAAGTTTTGGCGGATATGTACACGAAACAAATTATGAAGCTACATGGTATACCAGTTAGCATCGTGTCGTACCGTGACTCGAGATTCACCTCGCACTTTTGGAGGAGTATGCAAGTAAGTTTGGGTACATGTTTGAAGTTTAGCACGACGTACCATCCACAGACAGATGGCCAGTCAGAGCATACCATTCAAATGCTAGAGGATATATTGAAAGCATGTATGCTTGGCTTTAGCGGATCATGGGAAGACAACCTTCATCTTGTAGAGGTTTCTTATAACAATAGCTATCAAGCGAGCATCCAGATGTCTCCATTTGAGGCATTGTATGGTAGGAAGTACCGATCTTCTGATTGTTGGAGCGACATAGGAGAGCGGCATATATTGGATCCCGAGTTGGTTTTGAGCACAGTGGAGAAGGTGAAGAAGATACAAGACCACCTGCGAGCAGCGCAAGATCGGCAGAAGCAGTAGGCAGATAACAATCGTTGACCCTTAGAGTTCAGGGAAGGCGACCATATTTTTTTGAAGATATCCCCCACGCGAGGCATGATTCGATTCAGAGGACGTGGCAAGTTGAGTCCAAGATACATCGGCCCTTTCAATGTCTTGGAACGTGTTGGAGAAGTTGCCTATAGATTGGCATTGCCACAGTCACTAGAGGAAGTGCATGACGTATTTCATGTATCGTCGCTAAGGCAATATATGGCAGACAGCAGTCATGTGCTTGATCACTCCGAAATCACCGTTGGTCCGAGCTTGTCATACCAAGAGCAACCTGTAGGTATTCTTGTTCGCCGAGTGAAGGTGTTGCAGAATTAATATATACTATTGGTTTGCGTGGTATGGAAGCATCACTCGCCGGAAGAGTCTACTTGGGAGCGCGAGGACGACATTCGGTATCGCTACCCACATTTGTTCGGAACCCAAGGTACGACCTTCCGATGTTAGTTCCTTTAATTCTGCATTGCATTGCATACCACCCCCGATATTAGTTTTAATTTCGAGGACAAAATTTCTTTAAGTTGGATAGGATGTAAACTTCCAAATATTTTGTGATTATGGTATTCCTATTTAGAGACTTAATAAAGGCAAATTTTCAGTTAGATATACTTATTGAGTAATTGGAGGAGTGTAGATTTTTAGGAAATTTTTAGTAAAATTTTAAAATAGCTATTGATATACACATGTACATATAAGCTTTATATATATATATATATATATATATATATATATATATATATATATATATATATATATATATATATATATATATATATATATATATATATATATATATATGAAAAATATATATATATATATATATATATATATATATATATATATATATATATATATATATATATATATATATATATATATATATATATATATATATATATATATATATATATTATGGTTATAGAATAACAATGATAATGAAATTGTTAATTAAATATCTGGAGTTATTTGGTTTTATTAGAAATATTAAGATGTATAAGAGTACATAGGAGCATATATAAATAAAGTTATATACAAAAATATATACAAATCAAAAAAAAGAGTAAGTTTGATTTCACTGTTCACTTGAACAGTGAAACCTTTGGCCCGACCCCCTTCCCAGGTTTCATCCGCGAAAAAACCCACATGGGTTTTGATTCAAAATCTCAAATGGTTAATCCAAACTAGGTTTAAATTTATTTGCCAAGGGGGATTAGGAGATTCCCTATAATCCTAAACCTAAATCGATCAGGCAATCTTATCTGAATCCGAATAATTCTCGGATTTGATCGGATACGTTTATATATACCAAGCGATAAGAACTTTGAGAAAAACCTACAAAAATCTCCATGAGACCGACCCAGAGCCCTCGCCGACAATCCCTGGCCTTGGGCGCGCCTACTCGATCACCTGCACCTCGCCGTTAGCTGCCGTATCGTTGGAGCATCCCAACTTCCCAACCGAGAACAGGGCCGACATTGTTCAAAAACAACCTAGGTACCCTACTTCATCCTCGAGTTCCTTCGTGTATACTGAATCATTTTTGCTTCTGCGAAGTTCTACTAGAAGAACATATAACCCTCTTCGAATCCCTTCAAAGGGATTTGGATATAAAGTCGGCCAAAAACTGCTCGAAAAATAGAGTATTAGGCTGTCCAAAACCCCAACTTGGAAGCCAAATTTTGAACTATACATTAGGGTTTTCGAAAAACAAATTCAAGGCAGTTGTAGACAACATATATAGGATTGAAACCCCTTTTGTAGTTCCTGATTTCATTAATTTAGTGTAAAGATATTCAATGCTAAAGTTAGAGAAAAACTATTGTTAAAAATATTAAAATTTAGAAAACTTTTCTCGATACGACGTGCGTCCCGACAAATCAGACGACGTGGTCGCAACCCATAAGCATCGAAAGACGCATATGGATGTTGTCGACGTGTGAAAACTGACGGAACTCGATGTTATTGCGTATGCGCGACGAAATTAATGCGTATCCGTCAAGATACCCCTGTATCGACCTTTTACAAACTATGCCATAACTTCGTGTACAGTCGTCGGTTCGAGATAAAACTTGTGCTAACAGGACCATATCGAAATTCTGGTCATGTGTGCCATGTTTGGTCCGATTCTGAGAAAGGTCGACCAGAACGCCTATTTGGCGGGCTCGCATCCCAATCCAATGGACGAAATTGTGCACGGTCCGTCGGAATCCAACTTTAGACATGCAGTTGGGTTCATCTCCTCAAAACGGGCCCGTTGACATGTAGTTTTACGACTTTAGAGACCATAGATACTGGCACGCATTTCGGTGCAAAATAGGTCCAACAACGGACATCGTTTTGACCCAAATTATATTTTTGCCCCTATGTCAAGAATTGGACTTTTAGACAGGCATTTCTTAGACATATCTTTTACATCAGGAACATTCTTGATGTTTGTTTCAGCATCCAGAGCCGTTCGTAGATTGTGACTTTCTTTGCTGATGCTTGTGACTGTTGGATTTGCCATCCTCGCACCTCAGGCACGATACCTTACCACCATACTCTGTGATTACTTTATTTTATTTTTTAATTATTTATATCCAATTTTATTTATATACTGCATGGATTATATTACTGTGCATCCAAGTCACACTTGGGTGCAAGCGACTGTATCGGTCGTTTTACTTGCATTTATGTTATTTTATTGCATTGACTTGGCTTAGTGACCACCCATTTGATGATGAGGTATTGGTATATCTCATACGTCCTTGACACATGATCATCACGAGTTGTGAGTCACGTGTAGGATACGTACTCGCGTTGTCTGCTTGCCACTGATACGTGTGAGACGTATGACGGTTAGGAGTAACTGCTAATAGAATTGCATGCTAGTGGACTTGGCAGTTACTAGAGGTTCATATGAGTCATGGATGTGACCCTACTAGGCATTGGGTGGGGAGAACAGTTCCTTAACGTATGGGCCACGGATGCACTTTCCTACTCCTAATCCTGCTGGCCTCCGACATTCTATGGATGTTATGCTTTGAGGTCCCTGGTATTCCTTGAGGGACCATATCGATTCCCCTGTAGCCAGAGTGCCCATGTGTTGAAGGTTTATTCTTAACTGCATTATTACTGTAGAACGGTTAGGCATCCTGTTGCATGCATCACTCCTTGTACTTATTATATATCACAGTGTATACGACATGTTGTTTTATTGTATCTTGTTACTTCTCGCTGAGGACCTGGTGATCTCTCCAGGTATAGACGATTTTTTGCTGGAGTACGGTTCATCATTGGATCCTTCCAACATCGATGACGAGGCATTCCCTTCTGACATTTAGCTCTATCCTTGCTTTGAGATTTGTTGAGACTATGTAGTGGACATCTTTATATATATTTTTTCTTTCTATTTTGCGGAGGCTGGACTCCGATCATTTATTTGAGACTATTTTTTTCATAGCTGTTTGGAGTGGGTATGTCCACCCGGCTATCTCTTTGACTTGCTTATTTATTCTGGACTCCTTATATCTTCTGTGTTGAGTTGTGGATGAGATGTAGTTTATTTATATTTTGGCCTGTGATTATTATTATTTACAGCTTATGTACAAATACGAGGATTCTATATATTGGAATATTCTTCGTATATGTGCAGCTGGCATGTCTACATACTTGGTCCTAAGTATTTTGGCACTGGGACGTTACACAAGTAGGGTGCAACTAATTTTTATTATTTAAATGGTTTGCACCTTGAATTATGAAAAATTCTCAATTTGATTTAATAAGGGACTTGTATGCATACTAAAAGCCTATAAAAGAAGGAATATTTTAACAAATGCTTCAAATGTAAAAAAATAATATATACCCTCACTTATTTAAAAATCTAGTAAATGCCCCCATTATGTGTATAATTAAAATTTATTTTAAAATAGTGAAAATATATCTTACATTTTTAAATGTTGTATACAAAAATTAAAATTATTTACTAATTTTTAAAATAAATAAAAATATATACTAATTTTTATATGAAATTTTTTGACTTAACCCCCAGACGAAAACCGTCCAGAACGGACGGTCAACAGCTTTGACCCCAAAAATTTGACGAAAATACTCCTTCCCTAATTTTTTTTTCCTCTTCCTTCAATCCCCCTCCTTCTCCGTCGCCACTGCACCCTCCCCCCCCTCGTCCCCCGCGGCCGCTGCCCCCCTGCAGCCACTACCCCCTCCCGCTACTGCCCCCCCCTCCCGCAACAATAGCAGCAGCCGCCGCCGTCGCACGCACGCCGCTCCTCCCATCGCTCGCCCTCGCCGCAGCTACGCGTCGCACGACGCAGCTGCCGCTGCTGCTGCTTCCCGCTGCCGCCGCTGCTATGCGGGGAGGGGGAGGGGGGAGGCGATGGCGGGGAGGGGGAGGGCACTACCAAAATACATGAATTTACCGACGGCCCTATCCGTCGGTATTCCGTCGCCAAAAATAAATACCGACGGATTACCGACGGATATTTTGGTAAAACAGCCGTCGGGAATAACCTCGTCGCTAAAACATATCCGTCGCTACTCCGTCGCTCAGCGACGACTTAGCGACGGAATACCGTCGGCTCATTTAAATATATATAGCGACGGATTACCGACTAGCTTTCGTCAAAACATGTATCAAGATATAGGTTTAGCGACGGAATACTCCGTCGCTAAAGAGTCGGCAAAACCGTATCAGTGATTTTCTGATACGCAATATCCGTCGCTAATCCGTCGTAAATTTGTCGGTAAAAGCGTATCAGCGACAAAACATCCGTCGCTAACAGCAAAATTTATGGACATCAAACAGAACTAGGTCGACGGACGTTCCGTCGCTAAACCGTCGCTCAATGTAAAATTCTCCAGGTAGCGACGGATATTGCGTCGCCAATCCGTCGATACATTAAAACTCCTACAGTAGCGACGGATGGTCCGTCGCCAATCCGTCGCTTTATTGAAATGCTCCAGGTAGCGACGGTTTTTCCGTCGCTACTCCGTCGCTAAACTCAGTTTCTCAGATTAGCGACGGACTATCCGTCGCTGAGTGGTCGCCAGTCCGTCGCTAACTTCTAATTTTTGAAAAAAAAAATACTGAAAACAGACTCTTTCCTGTTTGTGCAACACATCCAACACAATATCAAACATGCAAAATATCCATATACAACACCATATATCCATATCCAACACGAATATCCAACGTATCCAATATCCAACACCATATATCCATATGCAAAATATCCATATCCGACACCAATATCCAACGTATCCAATATCCAACAAAATATTACCAACACAATATATCCAATATCCAACATTAAATTATCCAAACATAAAAAAAATATCCGAACATACAATGTATCCAAATGTCTACAAAAATTTCGACAGCACCTCCTTTGTATATCAGATCATCGCTTATAACCCAGCGTAGGTATATATCCAAAAATCACATAGACGAAATATGCACATACGAATTTAATGCACACCAATTATCCAAGAAAAGACATCAATTATACTGAAGAGTAACCTAATATCCGTCGTTATACTGAAAATTTATCTTCAAGTGTGAGAACGGATGGCTCAGAATACACAACCTAAAATTTATTCTAGCATACATTAGTGTGAATCATCTATGTTCTGTACATATGGTGTAGTATATGATCTTATCGTATATAGTATTTGAAGAACGTAACAGAATCAAGATGAACTCACATAATGTAATACTAAGACATCATCTACTACTATATAAGATATAGTGATAGGTTGTCGTATCATCATTGCCGAGGGATGAGGGTCGGAAGACAGTCAACTTTATCTACGGCTACATAGTTTCTGCCTCGCCAGTCGAATGGCTGCAAGTACTATGTCCGGATCACCATGTCGTACCGTAGTTCAAATGGAGCTGGAATGGAGCCAAAATACAGTACTACTTCACCATGTCGTACCATTTTACTCTCTCTCTCTCCTTCTCCCCTCCGGCGCTCTCACTCTCTCCGGCGCTCTCACACTACTAATTCCTATGTGTTTTAAGTGTGAGAACGGATGGCTCAGAACACAATCCAAGATTCATTCTAGCATACATTAGTGTGAATCATCTATATTCTGTATACATATCGTGTAGTATATGTTAACCTTATCGTATCTAGTATCTGAAGGACGTACGTAACAGAATCAAGATGAACTCACTAATGTAATACTAAGACATCATCTACTACTATATAAGATATAGTGATAGGTTGTCGTATCATCATTGCCGAGGGATGAGGGTCGGAGGACAGGCAACTTTATCTACGGCAACAAAGTTTCTGCCTCGCCAGTCGAATGGCTGCAGGGAATATCCGTCAACATGTCGTACCGTAGATTAATACAATTAATGGAGCTGGAAATATCCGTCGCTAACCGGTAACTAGTCCGTCGCTAACTGAGATTGTCACATACACATATGTATATCACAGCTAGATGTATAGATATATACATCTATACAGAAGCACACAACTGATAGAACTCGCACTGTCCTTGAGACAGTGAATATATACACCATGAATCCAAACCCCATATATATTCACATTTACTAATCCAAACACCACCAAACTAATGGAACACCCAATATGGATAACACATTATTTAGCCAATATATAAACTCAGATGAATTTGAGAAGCAAAGCCACCCGCCGCCCCCGACCAAAGCCCGCCGCCCCAAGCCCGCCGCCCAGTAGTTCGGTTGCATATATATATGAAGAGTACTTATGGGTGTGCGTCGGTTGCAAATAGCCCCGACGCACCCGCCCCAAGCCCACCGCACCCGCCCCAAGCTAGCCGCTCAGAATACACAACCCAAAATTCATTCTAGCATACATTAGTGTGAATCATCTATGTTCTGTACATATGGTGTAGTATATGATCTTATCGTATATAGTATTTGAAGAACGTAACAGAATCAAGATGAACTCACATAATATAATACTAAGACATCATCTACTACTATATAAGATATAGTGATAGGTTGTCGTATCATCATTGCCGAGGGATGAGGGTCGGAGGACAGTCAACTTATCTACGGCTACATAGTTTCTGCCTCGCCAGTCGAATGGCTGCAGGGACTATATATGTCCTGATCACCATGTCGTACCGTAGATTAATGCAAATGGAGCTGGAAACAAAATACAGAAACCAAAAAACAAAATACAGAATCCAATCCCTGGGTTCGCCGAAAATACAAAACACAGAATCCAATCCCTGTATTTTAAGTGTGAGAACGGATGGCTCAGAAGACAACCCAACCGGAGAGGATACTCCGAGAGATCCATCTGGGTAGGACGTATACTCTGAGAGATCACCCTTACAGAAATGATATCAGTAGTGGGATCGAATGTTGGAGAAGATATTATCACAGTATACGTCCTCTCCTCCACGATGGCTCTAGACCCATCTGCTCGTCCCTGCTTCCATTCTTCTTGTTTGACTCTCTCAGCCACACATGATATCCAGCTCAAGTGTAGAGTAGGCAAAAAAGAAGGGGACAGGAATAGGAGGGGGAAGCAGCACACCGGCGGCATGACCCGGAGGAAGTACAGAGGTTTTCTTCAACGTACGTAGGAGAACTATAAGGATATATGTAAACACAACATATCACCTTGTCAAAGACCCTAAATGTGACAACCATGTTACCGCGGTGTCGGAAGACTAACATGTCATAATTTTATAAGCCGTGTGTTTTGACATAATCCTCCCACCGTCCAATAAATATGGTGTTGGAGGAAGCCCATTTATATGTTGAATTTCTTTGGTTTTCCAGCGGCACCACAGTCCAATAAATATGGTGTTGGAGGAAGCCCATAATCAAAGCTGTAGGCTTGTAGCAAACAAAACCTAAAACAAAACCTAGACAGAAAAATCAAACCCACCGCCTTCTTCATCTCCTCTCTCTCCCGAGTCCCACGGAAAACCTCCTCAACTAAGCAGGTATTTTATCCTCCTCAAAGCTGTGAGTGTGATTGTTAATGAAAACTATCATGAGAATGTGATTGTGAATGATGATTTGTTGGATTTTGAATTTATAGAAATATTATAGAGGAATGAGGGCCTCATTTATGAGACTTGTTTGGGGCCTCCAAAAGTCTGGAGCCGGTGCTGTATATATATATATATATATATATATATATATATATATATATATATATATAAAATATATATATATATATATATATATATATATATATATATATATATATATATGTCTGTGTGTTTGTGTATCCGTGTGTCTGTGTCCGTGTGTGTGTGTGTGTGTCTGTGTGTGTGTGTGTGTCTGTGTGTCCGTGTGTCCGTGTGTGTGTGTGTGTGTCCGTGTGTGTGTGTCCGTGGCCAGCCCCCGCCCCCATCGTACCCCCCCAACGCTGCCCGCCCCCTCGATCCCACCGCCCCCTCCACACCCCCCGCCCCCCGCGCACGGCCAGCCCCCCTCCGCAACCCCCCGCACCCCGCGGCCAGCCCCCGCGCGCCCCCATCCCTCCAACGCTTCCCGCCCCCTCCCACCGCCCCCTCCACACCCCCCGCCACCGCCGCCACCGTCGCCCCCCGCAGTCGACGCCGCCCCCGACGCCCCCGGCCCGCTGCACCCACGACCACCGCGCGCAGCGCGCGAGAGAGAGAGAGCGAGAAAGAGAGAGAGAGGGAGAGGGAGAGGGGAATACCTTTGGGAGAGAGAGAGGAGAGGGGGTCGCCGATCACCGCTGCGGGAGAGAGAGGAGAGGGGGTCGCCGATCGATCACCGCGGGAGAGAGAGAGAGAGAGAGAGGAGAGAGAGTGAAATTTGGGGGGAATGAAAAAGTTTCCCCCGTCGTTTCAACTTAAGTCTGGAACGTAAATTTATCGACGGAGTAGCGACGGATTATTCCGTCGCTAATGCGTCAGTAAATCTCGCGCGGGTAGCGACGGATTATTCCGTCGCTAAGTCGTCAGTAAATCTCGCGCCAATATTTTAGGCTTTTGCCGTCAAAATATGCGACGTTCTAGCGACGGATATAAAACCGTCGCTACATGGCCGACTACCTATCGACGGCATAGCGACGGATATGGACATAAAAAAATAAAAAAAAATGTCTACTGCTTTCCATCGGTATTCCGTCACAAATCCGTCGGGGATCCGACGGTGATAGCGACGGAAAATGTCCGTCGCTAAATGACCGTCGCTAAAGTACTGTAATTTGGTAGTGGGGGAGGCGGTGGCGGGGAAGGGGAGGGGGAGGCGATGGCGGAAAGGGGGGAGGCGGTGGCATGGAGGGAGAGCAGGGGCGAGTAGCGGTGCCGGCGGTAGCATGTCCGGGGAGGAGGGGAAGGGGTTGAGGGAAGAGAAGAATAAATTATAGAAGGAGTATTTTCGTCAATTTTTTTTGGTCAAAGCTGTTGACCGTCTGTTCTGGACGATTTTCGTCCAAAGTAGAAAAACTCTTACATTTTTACAAAACTGTAGAATGCACCCTTAATATAGATAATTTAAATAGGGATAAGTAAATTTTTTTTTTATATTTATAATAAAAGTATTTGCTAAAATATCCCATAAAAATAATGGAGAGCAGTAGATTGCAGCATTTGCTGGCACCTAATGGTACTCACCACCTACTGCCTGCCTATCACCTAATGACAACAATTTAGGACACAAAACTAATCGCCTCTGGATCCAATGCTTATTACACTTTGCTCCTGCATTTGTCTTTAATATGCTGTTGGCCTCTCACATCACTCTTTCATCCCACTAGGGTTAGCGAATGTTGAGTGCTACCTTCTTATTATTAATAATAATAATAATTGATAATCTATTCTACTATATAATAGAAAAACTTGGATGGTAAAAATTTTAAATTCCAAAAATATTCTTGCATGTCTAACTAATTAAAAATTGTTCATTAATCTATTCTACTATATAATAGAAAAACTTGGATGGTGAAAATTTTGAATTCCGAAAATACTCTTGCATGTTTATACTAATTAAAAATTGTTCATTAATCTATTCTACTATATAATAGGAAAACTTGGATGGTGAAAATTTTGAATTTCGAAAATATCCTTGCATGTCTATACTAATTAAAAATTGTTCATTAATTTTAATAAAGTCAACTTAATAATTAGGAAGACTACCATTTGGTCTTCCTAAAGAGTCTTCCTAAGTTAATTAAAAGAATGTTAAAATACGTGTAAGGCACATGCACACATGCTAGTAATAATAATAAGAATAATAAATAATCGATTGACTATAGTTTATTGAATTTTTTTTTTTTTTTACTATGGGAAAATTTTCTTTATAGACTTTTGACTTAAATTGAAAATTTTCTTTATAGACTTTTGACTTAAATTGAAAATTTTCTTTATAGACTTTTGACTTAAACTTAAATTTAACATATTTCTATATTCTTCGGATACCAGTACCCACTTCATCATTATGAATATGCAGCGGGTTTGGGTTTGGATCCGGGTGCCTTTGGGTCCACCAAGGTTAAATAAAGCGGGAAAAAATAACCTTGGTTCATTTATTCCATCTTCCTCATATTCTAATCAAGGAATCAGACCACTTGTCCCCTCACACTTCCATTTCTTATCCGGTTCCTGCAACTCTAACCATATCCAGCGGCGGAGAACCTTCCCAATTCGTATCCGTTGCGTATCAACCAGTTCCGGCGGAGCGGCAGACCACACCGAATGCCTAGAAAATTCCCTCGAGCTGCATTTTTCTCGATTTTGAAGCTCTCTCCTCCTCTCTTCGTCGATTCATCACTGGTGAGCTCTTCTTCTTCTTCTTCTTCTTCTTCTTCTTCTTGACTCATATTATATTGAGCTAGATCTGGTTTTTAATTATTTCCTGTAATCCAAGAATTTTCGGTTATTTCCCCATAATTTTTGCTTGATTTCAGCCTTTTTGTTGGTTGGAATATGTTCGGATCTCCAAATTTCCTGCATTTTTAGCGGCTAGTTTGGTCACTAAATTAGTGGAATTACCGACGGATTAAGAAAGTTGATGACTTGGATTTATTGTGTTCGTGATTATTGTTAGATTAGTTGTCTAGCTCAATTTTGTTCATTTATTTGATGAAATTGTAAACTGCAGGCGTAGAAGAACTTGTTGGGTTTTTAGCCTTTTGTTTTGGTTTTTAGTCCCACATCGGCTAGAAAGGAATGTGTATCTCCATATATATGAGTCTTTGCTCTTTATGGAGATGCACATGTAGTGCACATGGGTGTGTGCCATGTGGGATTAATTATTAATGGTATAAAGGCTTAATCAACAATTAAGAAGCTGTAAGCTTTTTGCTCTTGGAAATTTATTTCCATGGAGCTAAGCTCCGTAGGACCTTAGCGACTCGGACTCGGACTCGGGCTCAAGGGCTCATGAGGCGTAATGTGGCGTTTTGTTGGCGCACTTTGCACTTAGCACAACAGAGTAGTGAGCGTGTTTTTTAACACAAACACTAGTACTTTTTAGTACGCATGGGTTCTGTTACTTCAGAAACAGAGAGAGAAGAGTAGAGCCATTGCCAGAGGAGTTCGTCGTCTTCCGAGGAGTCAGAAGAGCAGGAGTGTTCCAAGGTTTTCCGTCAACCTTGCTGGTTCCTGGAAGCTGTTCGCAGAGGGCGAATAAAGCTTTGAGCAACGATGATCATTCACCCCAGCAATTCCATTTCTCGCCTGTCACCCTTCTGTTGCCTTTAGCAGTTCTGTCAGTATCTTCTTTTTAGAAGGCACTACTGCCACTACGATCACGAAAATCTCTTTAGATTATTCGTGAATTACGATATCTTTTTAGATCTCGTAATTTGCAGAATCCTTCTGGATCTCTGTTGCAAAACCTTCTTTAAGGAATTGCATTTGAAACGTTGTCTTTACAACTGTTTCAGTTTCTGTATTTTCCATCAAAAAGCGTGCCCCGGCGTTCCCGGCAATAACAATCTCAAAGCTTTATTGCTACGATGGAAAATATTAATGCTTCACTCCTAAACACTGACTTCTGTAAGTTAGAGAAGTTTGATGGAGAGCATTATCAAGTCTGGAAGAGGAAGGTTTATCTCACTCTTCAACTTAGAGACGTTGATCACGTATTGCTTGAAGAGGAACCTACTGTTCCAGATACTGGGTCTGCTGCCGCAATCTCTGCAGCTACCAAACTTCAGGCCAAGTGGAGAAGGGAGAATAGCATTTGTAGGTTGTTTATCCTGAATGCTATGGAGGATTCTCTAGCAGAATCCTACAGTAAGAAACCAATTGCCAGAGACATATGGGAGTCTCTGGAAAAACTGTACGAAGAAGACAAGAACAGGAGCAAAATATTTGTGGTTGAAAAATATCACAAATGGCTATTTGAGGACGAGAAGTCCATGCTGCCGCAGGTCAAAGAATTTCTGAAGTTGCGATAGAAATTGGAAGACGAGGCTATGCCCCTCCCCGACAAGTTTGTTGTTGGAGGGATTGTCTCAAAGCTCCCCGCTGGGTGGAGCAAGTTCTATGCAAACATGCATAGGAAGAAGTTGGAGATCACTCTTGAAGATCTCCTACAGGAAATCTATGTTGAGGACCAAATGCGGGCTCAACTGAAGGTGGACACACTGTCCAAGCAATTGGCTAACGCCAATCTGGTTCAGACCAAGGAAACAAAGGGAAAGGGAAAGCGTGCAGATTTCCAGAAGAAGAAGAAGAACCCTAACAACTTGAATGTTAAGGGAACTTCTTTCAAGTCAAAGAAATCTAAGGCAAAGATGCCTTGTTTCAAGTGTGGCCAGTTGGGCCATTTCAAAAGTGAATGTACAGCACCGGCCAAGAAATCAGAGCAAGGTGAGCCTAGCAAAGTCTCAATGGTTACTGATGTAATTGCTATGATTGGACAGGTTGATGCTGTAGCATCTGATTCAGACTGGTGGGTAGATACTGGAGCCACCTGCCATGTCTGCTCCAGTAAGGAGTGGTTCACCACCTACACACCCACTTCTGAAGCGGTTGTGATGGCGAACCAAGCACAAGCTGAAGTTCTAGGGATCGGGACGGTTATTCTGAAGCTGACTTCTGGCAAGTCTCTGACGCTTCAAGGCGTGAAGCACGTACCTGCTATCGCCAAGAACCTGATCTCGGGAGGCTTACTCTGCAATGCAGGCCTCAGAATGGACATCAATGCTGGCCAGATGGTGATGTCTATCAAGGAAACATATTTCGGGAAAGCTTTTTATATCGAAGGAATGTTCAAGATTCAGCTTGTAAATCAGTCCAATGTAATTAGTGTAATTAATGAAATCACTCCTTCTGCTTATACTCTTGAGTTGTGGCATAATAGGCTAGGACATGTTCATTGTAAATGAATAAACAGAATGTCTAGTCTAGGACTTATCTCCAAATATGGGGGTAAGGTAGAGAAATGTGAAGTTTGTGCTCAAACAAAGATCACAAGGAAACCCTTTCCTCGGGTTAATCGAAGTACAGATCTTCTGGAGTTGGTACACTCCGATATCTGTGACTTCAAACAGTTCTCTACAAAGGCCAGGATGAAGTATTTCATAACCTTCATCGATGACTTCTCAAAGTATGCGTTCGTCTACTTGCTGAAGGCTAAAGACGAAGCATTCGAGAAGTTCAAGGAGTTCAGAGCCGAAGCTGAGCGGCAGACTGGACAACAACTCAAAAGAATAAAAAGTGATCGAGGTGGGGAGTACAGGTCTCATGAATTCGCATCGTTCTGCAAAGAACATGGAATTGTCAATGAGACTACGGCTCCATACTCTCCTCAATCAAACGGAGTAGCTGAGAGGAAGAACAGGACGTTAACTGAAATGATAAACTCAATGTTGTTGACTGCTGGCCTTCCTAAGTGCTACTGGGGAGAAGCTGCATTGACTGCCACTTTTATTCTAAATAGAGTGCCTCATGCAACTTCTGACGTTACTCCTCATGAACTCTGGTTCAAGGTCAGACCTAACTTGAATGTTATTCGAGTGTGGGGGTGTCTGGCTTATGTTAAGCTTCCAGATCTGAAGATTCAGAAGCTTGGGACAAGGACTACAAAGACGATCTTCTTGGGGTATACCGAGAAGAGTGATGCTCGAAGATTTCTTGATATTGAGTCAAATCATATCATTGAATCTCGCGATGCAGAATATTTTGAAGACAAGTTTGCAAGGCACAAGAATATTGTTCTTCCGGATGTTCCGGAGAATAATGAGGGTGCACAAGAGACTGAAGTCTTCAATGAAGATGTGGTCCAAGAAGATGTTGTTGTTGATACAACGGTTGAACCAGAACAAGCTGAGCCGTCAGCTAAGCGTGTGAGGAGGCCGAAGGACTTCGGAAGTGACTTTATCACCTATCACGTGGAAGCAGATCCGCTTACCTATGATGAGACGATGAAGACCAGAGACGCGGTTTTCTGGAAGGAGGCGATTGACAATGAGATTGATTCCATCACCTCAAATAACACTTGGGTGTTGGTTGATCTTCCTGAAGGAGCGAAATCCATCGGATGCAAATGGATCTTCAAGAAGAAGATAAAAGCAGACGGAACTATTGACAAGTTCAAGGCTAGGTTGGTAGCCAAGGGGTTTTCTCAGAAGCAGGGGATTGACTATTTTGACACGTATGCTCCAGTAGCCCGGATGACCACCATCAGAATGTTGATTGCTCTCGCAGCAATACATAAGATGGTGATACATCAGATGGATGTGAATACGGCTTTCCTAAATGGCGAGCTGACCGAAGAGATTTACATGCAACAGCCAGAGGGATTTGTCATCAGGGGTCTTGAAGACAAAGTCTGCAAGTTGGTGAAATCCTTGTACGGTCTTAAACAGGCTCCCAAGATGTGGCATGAGAAATTTGACAAAGTTATAAGGTCAAATGGCTACATGGTCAGCGATACGGACAAGTGTGTTTACACGAAGTTCGCTGATGGAAGAGGTGTGATCGTTTGTCTGTACGTGGACGACATGCTTATCCTAGGTACGGATATTAGATGTGTCACGGAGACAAAGAAATTCATCTCAAGCAAGTTCAGTATGAAGGACTTGGGGGAAGCTGATGTGATCTTAGGGATCAAGATCATCCGGACAGACACTGGACTAGCGCTGTCACAGTCTCATTATATTGAGAAAATGATTACTCGTTATGGGTATCGGGATCTTCCAGGGATCGATACGCCATACAGGTGTGATCTGAAGCTGAAGCCTAATTCAGGAGAAAGCGTCAGGCAGCTGGAGTATGCAAGCGTAATCGGGAGTTTGATGTATGCTACTACTGCCACAAGGCCTGACATAGCTTTCGTCGTGGGAATGCTGAGTCGTTTTACGAGCAATCCAGGTGTTGAACACTGGAAAGCTGTGGAACGGGTTATGAGATATCTCAAGAAGACTCAGACATATGCACTGTACTACAGCGGAGATCCGTCGGTAGTAGAAGGCTTCAGTGATGCCAGTTGGTGCTCAGAGGTGGAGAGCGAGAGGTCCACAGGTGGATACATTTTCACAATGGGTGGAGCTGCTATATCGTGGAAGTCGAAGAAGCAGACTATGCTCTCGCTGTCATCCATGGAATCTGAGTTCTTTGTACTTGATACCGCAGCCGAGGAAGCAGAATGGCTTCGGGAGCTCATGTATGATCTTCCAGTGGTTGGGGCGCAAATACCGACGATACCGATATACTGCGACAACCAGGCGACTGCGGCGGTGGCATCAAATGACCTTTTCAACGGGAAGAAGAGGACTGTGCGGTTGAAGCACAGGACAGTACACGATCTTATCAAGAGAGGTGTTATTGCAGTAATTGATGTTCGGAGTCAGGAGAACCTGACGGATCCGTTCACCAAGGGCCTCAAGCGCCAGCTGGTCGATGACACAGCTTGTAAAATGGGCTTGAAGGCATTCTGATATTGTATTATTGTATTCCTACCATAAAGTTTTATGCTATTAGTTCAAAGATTTATCTACTAGGCATCTAGCTTTTGGTTCAAGGGAGGACCACTAATCGGAAGAATATCAGGAACAGTGGGTACATGTTCTATTGGGCATGGAGAGGTTACGGACCTATAACCACTGTTGTCTACTATTGTTTTCTGCGGAAAACGGTTCCTGTGGGAAGGTTGGCTTAATTGCCTTAATGAGTTCTCAGGCAGAGTGAATGCCTGGTATGCTTTACAGGAAGCATGGTAGCACAGCACTACATGGAGTGTGACTCCATGCTATGTGTGGCGGTGACTCCACCATGAGGTTCTCGAAGGAGGTAAAGCCTCGGCTATGTTAGCCAAGTCACAGCGGCGTAGCACCGCAAATAGGCAGTTGGCCTAATGCTGTATATTGAATTAAAGAGGGATGTAGTCAGCACTACAAAGAGGAGGTGTTCCTCATGTTACGGGTGGCACGACACCACAATGAGGTAAACCCGGCTAGGGATAAAGCCTCGGCCTTGCAAGCCATGTCGTAGCGGCGTAACACCGCACAGAAGCGTAAGGCTTCATGCTGAGTAGTTTGGCACTACAAAGGGGCTAGACCTCATGCTACGGGTAGTATGACACTACGATGAGGTTTCCGGTGATTTGGGGTAAGGTCCTCGGCTTAAGGCCATGTCATAGTGGCGTAGCACCGCAAAGAAAGCGTTGGACGCTTCATGTCATGTCTCTTTAATAAAGAACTCACCTATAGTGTATGGACAAAGATATATCAGGCCGTCTCTTGAGGATAAACTTGTAGACGCCCAATATTATACACTGAAACCAGGCTGGCACAGGGCCTTTAATGTGTAGCCAGAAGCACATGTAACTACATTATGTGAGTGGAAAGAATTTCAACTATGATGCAGAATTCAAGGCTTAGTCCATTCTTGTATTATAGTTTGATTTTTGACTCACGTGGGAAGATTCAAGTCTTAAGTGGCATCTATCCCAAAAGCATAATGGACAGTTACTGTGGGGAACACTCGTACTCATATATATAGAGATATGTGGGGGATTGTTGGATTTTTAGCCTTTTGTTTTGGTTTTTAGTCCCACATCGGCTAGAAAGGAATGTGTATCTCCATATATATGAGTCTTTGCTCTTTATGGAGATAGCACATGTAGTGCACATGGGTGTGTGCCATGTGGGATTAATTATTAATGGTATAAAGGCTTAATCAACAATTAAGAAGCTGTAAGCTTTTTGCTCTTGGAAATTTATTTCCATGGAGCTAAGCTCCGTAGGAGCTTAGCGACTCGGACTCGGACTCGGACTCGGACTCGGGCTCGGGCTCGGACTCGGGCTCAAGGGCTCATGAGATGTAATGTGGCGTTTTGTTGGCGCACTTTGCACTTAGCACGTCAGCATCATCGCTAGGCGCATAGTGCGCTTAAGTTGCGCTTGTTGCGCGAGCCACTTGAGCGACCACGTTGCACAGCCCGTTACGCGAGCCCAGTTACGCTGGCCCAGTTACGTCCAGTACGCGCAGTGTGCGCAGCGTACGCCCAGTACGCCCAGTACGCCCAGTACGCGCAGTGTGCGCAGCGTACGCAGCGTGCGTAGAGTGCGCAGTGTGCGCAGCGTACGCAGTGTGCGTAGAGTGCGTATGTGCGTATGGCTGGCTGCATATTAGAGCGGGAACAGTTGCAGCAGTTGCTGCACGTTCAGGAGTGGTTCAGCCACTACCCTGAAGTTCAGGCAACTGCTTGGCAACCGCCCCGTGGGCTATATATGCAGGTTCTCTCCTCTCTCTCAGTGTTGGAGAAATCAGAATTCCAGGAAGAAAACTCTAAGTGTTCTTTAACACAACAGAGTAGTGAGCGTGTTTTTTAACACAAACACTAGTACGTTTTAGTACGCGTGGGTTCTGTTACTTCAGAAACAGAGAGAGAAGAGTAGAGCCATTGCCAGAGGAGTTCGCCGTCTTCCGAGGAGTCAGAAGAGCAGGAGTGTTCCAAGGTTTTCCGTCAACCTTGCTGGTTCCTGGAAGCTGTTCGCAGAGGGCGAATAAAACTTTGAGCAACGGTGATCATTCACCCCAGCAATTCTATTTCTTGCCTGTCACCCTTCTGTTGCCTTTAGCAGTTCTGTCAGTATCTTCTTTTTAGAAGGCACTACTGCCAGTTTGCTACGATCACGAAAATCTTTTTAGATTATTCGTGAATTACGATATCTTTTTAGATCTCGTAATTTGCAGAATCCTTCTGGATCTCTGTTGCAAAACCTTCTTTAAGGAATTGCATTTGAAACGTTGTCTTTACAACTGTTTCAGTTTCTGTATTTTCCATCGAAAAGCGTGCCCCGGCGTTCCCGGCAATAACAGAACTGTGCTAGAGAATTTTAGCGGAGTTTATATTCTCGTAATTTTGTTTGTAGAACGATATGGTCAGTGGAGTGGTCGGCTGTAATTTTGGTTCCCGGTCAGTCATGACCGGAATTTCGGTCAGCTCAAATTTTTGGGTCAGAATTTCCCGTAAATATTCTGGCTTGGCCGGACTCTGACCGTAATATTGTACTACATTCTTGTATTGGTTGCTACTGGATGTATGTTGTTCTTTGAACTTATGATAACTTCTCTCTCACCAAAAATTTGGTACAAAACTTCGGGGGGTTTTGCCCCTTTGTCTGATTGGTCCTATTTATGAGCTGTGCTTTTTTTTTTTATAGATTTATTCGAGAGTAATCAAGAAAAGATCCATACTTGTACTATGTTGCAAGGACGCAAATATGACATGACACAGTATGGACACGGTGACACAGACATGACAACCAATTTCGGCATGTCCTAGTCTTTTTTGGAGTTTTTGTCCTCATGTCCGGTACATGTCCAACACGATATGAGACGAAGACAGCTGTCCTTTTTGGGGGTGTTCGTGCTTTAGCTTCTACGTATATAGAGGACATGATAATTTCTTAATACTTCTACATATAAATCTCAGTTTACCATTTTGAGATTTCTTTATCAGTTTATCAGATAAATCCTATTTCCGAACTCTTGTGTTTTCCATTGGATAATCAGGAAAATTTTCTTACTTCTATGTAAACAGTATCGTATACTCTGTGGAGCATTTGTCCTTTCCTTTGGAATTAGTATGGTTGAGGTTATTGTACTTTAGAATTCTCTCGTACATGCTTTTGCTGATTTTCTGAAACATTGCTCCTTCTGTTCTTACGTCAGAATCTCGTATGGAGGAGAGGAGAATGGCAGGAGGGGGAACTCATTAAAGCTTGAGGAAATATCTTGGCGCCATCAAGGACACCACTACGGTGTCCATTGCTAAAGTTAACAGTGATTACAAGGTGAGAAATTCTTTTAATCCAGGAATATTCTCAACAGATGGATTTTACAAATTTAATATTTTTTTCCAAAATGTTCTTGATTCATGTCATTGTTTATGAATCATATATAGGAACTCGATGTTGCGATTGTAAGGGCCACAAACCATTTCGAGCGCCCTTCGAAGGAGAAGCACATAAAAGGTTAGTGGTGCATATAATGCTTTTGGTTTATGCTTTTGTAAATTTGTATTGGGTCAATAGAAACTTTTTCTTTAAGTTTGCTGAGGGTCATTTCTTTATGACAACTCAAGACTGCATCTTCCTTATTACCATCCATTTGCGAGTTTTATTGGAAGACAATCATAATTCCAACATCAGCCTATGATAACCACGAGGAAAATGACATTAGGATGGGGTGAATAGGTATTGCGATGATCAATTTCATTGTTCAAAAGCATCCTTCATGGCTTAAGTGGCAGACTCCAGGTGTCCTTAGCATCTGTGCTTCTTTGGCGGGTTTCCAGTTGCAATGACTCTCTTAAGCATATGATATCTATGTAGCCTATACTAAATGCATGCACTAGTTATGCTTTGTCAGAATATCTGTATCTATATATATAAAGCTGAAAATAATATGCCATGTAAATTGTCCACTTTTTCAGTATAAGTTTCTGTACTGATAATTATATCTTTGGTATTGTTGTTTTTGGTTTTGTTGCCGTTATATCAATAACTTAATTGTGTTTAGTTCTCATATAGTATTGGTTTGCAGCTATATTTTATGCCATCTCAGCTTCAAGGCCTCGGGCAGATGTGGCTTATTGCATTCATGCTCTCTCAAGGCGTCTTGCAAAGACACATAATTGGGCGGTATGTTCCCAGTCATATGCTTGAATTTGTTTATGTTGTTGTCCAATAACTTACTCAGCACCTATTGTCCTTTTCCTAACTTTTGACAAAGTAGTAACAGTTGCTTAAGAGACTTTACAACAGGTTAATATAACCAAAGACAGAAAAAGGGCAGGTTGATATTGCCAAACATTTTTTTTAAATGTGCGAAATATGGGATCTTATATAAATACCGGAAGTTGGAAAAGATAGATAATGGTATATTCAACGTGTGCAATTTTTAAGGATGAATACACAGGAGTAAGTTGGCCTTTTTATGTATACTAGTCTACATGTACGTGTTTTTCACGTATTTTAATTAGAATATCATAAGGTTTATCGTCTTTTCTTCTCTTTTTTACAGGTGATTATTCATGTGTGTGTGTTTTCTTTTTACAATGCCAAGAGATTCGAAGTATAAATTTTGTTCTTTTTGTTTTAATTTTCTATTGAAAATAATAATCTTTGGAAAATGGTAAGGACAAAAAAATTTATTACCATTGGAATATGAAAAGTTGTTTGAAAAAAGGAATTGTATGCAAACTTTATTGCTTTGACTCTTAAACATAAATGACATGCAAGTTGACATAATAACATCATGTTTATAAAATATTCAAGGATATTTTAGGAATTCAAAAGTTTCACCACCAAGTTTTCCTATTATATAGTAGATTAGCAAACAGCTATACAAGTTAAAGCACTTCCGGCAAGGATGTAAGAGTTCTTAGTTAATGGAGAAAAAGAACTGAGAATCTGAACAAGGGATCTAGCAGTAAATCATCTTTTTATAGAACCTATATAATGAATGTCAAGATTATGATCCACAAATGAATGTCAAGATGATCCACATATGAATGTCAGAAAACAACCTATTCTAACTTTACATATGTACACAAGTTTTTTGAATTTTGCTTACGTAGAGCCTATTCTGTACTCTGAGCTTTGAAGGAAATGCTGAATCGTTCATCACATTCATTGCCCATCTATTCTCCCAAAAGCTTGAGCTTCTATGTTCGCATATATGAAGCCAGTTTTTTTCTTCTTTTCTTTTCTCACTAGTGTATTCTGTCAATTCTGATCCACCTTTGATAAGTGTGATGATCTAGCTATTAGTTACTGTGATTCTTTAGTAAGTGTTTGTGACTAATTTGAATGCTTTTTAACTATTTGTATCATTTACATCTGTATATAAATTTCTACTTTCAAATTTTCTTGATCAAACTCTGTTTTACTATAGGTTGCATTAAAAACATTAATTGTGATACATCGAGCTTTGAGGGAGGTAGACCCCACTTTTCGTGAAGAGCTCATTAATTATGGAAGGCACAGAAGTCATATGCTTAACATGTCCCATTTTAAGGATGGTTCCAGTGCAAACGGTATTCATTGTTACTAATCTCTTCAATGAGCAAAAGGACCATGTGGTCTGATTTGCTTTCTTTTTGGTTTTTAGCATGGGACTATTCTGCATGGGTGCGTACATATGCTTTGTTTTTAGAAGAAAGGCTTGAATGCTATCGTGTACTCAAGTATGATGTTGAGGCAGATCCTCTGGTATGCATCTTATTCTTTGTTCATCTTTTCCTTGTCTAATAAGCCATGTAATCACTATTTGCGTTTGGATTACTGAATTTGATTGGCATTTCTTATTGTTTACATAAGAGTTGATCTCTCTAAGATGTATTTTATCAGTTTGAATCGTCATGTTTCATGGTGGTATCAATTGTTGAAATTGGAAATTAGGAACATTAGTGAAGTGGACAGTTAAAATCGTTGACAGCACAATCTCAACAGGAAGACTGCAACTATGCTTGTTCTTTTTGCACCTACTTCTCAGTTACTTCTTTCTAAAAGTTACTGGAAGTCATTGCCATAGATAAATGTATGAGACTTTATGATTTATAAGATTGGTCTACGGAAATCGAGATGGAACATGATCCTTTGGCATTTGACACTTTACATAACAGTAAGGGCTATGTACTACTTTGATTTTGTCCTAATGAAATTTGGTTGGTATCTACTTGATCCCATCCTTTCCCTTAAAAGAAAAAGAAAAAAAAAAGGCTGTCTAAAACCATAAGCAAATGTAATTGAGATTGCAGTAAAGATTTTCTGGGAGTTAACCACCTTTAATGTGCCTAAATGTCTTGGTAATCGTATTATAACTTTCTTTCTAAAGAATTTGAGAGAGAAGTAGTATTGGAGAATTATGGCATATACATTATGTTGAATCAAACTGAATATATATAATACAACCAATCTAGAACAGGTAACTACCAATCTATAGTAGGCAATTAATCTCCTACAATAATGCATCTAGAACATGTAACTACCAATATATAGTAGGTAATTAATTTCCTACAAATCTCCTACGGTTAGGCAATACTCCAAATCATGATCCTATTAATTACAATGTAATAAAATCCTAGATATTGACATTTATGTACCAATAACTTTATCAAATTTACCCCACTAATCGCATCAAAGCAGATCTTGGCTAGGATGAGTATAAGGACCAATACAGCAAGTCCCCTAGTGAGACACAAACAGTTGAACTATGCTGAAGTGTGTACTAGCTTTTCTATAAAAGTTAGCTACATTTACAAATTATTTTATGCGTACGTAATAAGGAAATAGCTGGTCGGTCCTTATGTTGTTGATATATATATAGTGTTATTGGGCTTTAGTCCCACATTGGCTAGAATGATAGGAGAGGAGGCTAGCCTCTCCTATATATATGTTGTTATTCCATTCACAATAAAATCACTTCAAGTCTCAACATGGTATCAGAGCCTAAAATTGCTTAGAATACCGTTAGAGACCCCTCCTCCACACAAACCCTAACCCTAATCCCCCTTCTACGCCGCCGCTGCCGCCCGCTGCCACTGCAGCTGCTGCCGCCCGCTGCCGCTGCAGCTGCTGCCGCGCCGCCGCCGGCTGCTGCAGCTGCCGCGCCGCCGCCGCCGCTGCCGCGCTGCTGCCGTTGCTGTGCCGCTGTTGCGGCTGCAACTGCTGCTGCTGCTGCCGTGGTTGCCTTCGAGCACACCACTTTTAGGGCACCTACGCTGTAGGTCAGCCTGAAAGTTGCTGTACCGTTTTTACGGCTGCAGGATTCATTGTACCGCTATTGCGGGTACAAGATTCACGTTCGTTGCTGTACCGTTTTTACGGCTGCAGGATTCATTGTACCGCTATTGCGGGTACAAGATTCACGCTCGTTCTTGAGATCAATCTCAAGGAGATGCCTATAATCCCTAGATCCGATGAAATCAGACATATTCGGATTTAGGAGAGGACGGCAAGGACGAGCGTGAGTCGTGGAGCAAGTGTGAAGTGATCGAGAAGAAGCATCGATGGAGGAGATTCTCAAGAAGCTGGATGCTGACGATGTGGCGACATTGCTGAAGTTGATAAAGGTGTCGGCTGGTGAAAGCACGACACGAGCACCGCCAAAGTTGGAACTACCCTCCATCGATCTGAAGTTGGATGGACCAGCCACCTATTTGAGTTGGTCACGGCGGGTGAGAAGAACCCTTGCAGGTAAGAACCTGGAGGGATTCTTGACAGGCGAGAAGACAGAGCCGGAAGAGGGCTCGACAGGACGCGACGAGTGGAAATCCACTCATATGGTGATTTATATCTGGCTTCTCAACTCCTTAGTCCAGTCTATTGCTTCCACAGTAGATGGCATTGAGATGGTGAAAGACGTATGGGAGAAATTGAGAAGAACCTATGATGGCATAGGTAACAATCTACGGATCTTCCAGATAAAAGGGGAGATCGACGACACCGTACAAGGCGAGAAGACGGTGCAGGAGTACGCTACGGAGTTGGAACGTCTCTGGCTGGATTATGATCACCATTCCAAACGGGCAAGCTGCGGGGACCCAAAGTGCAAGGAGAGACAGGTGTGTCTGCAGGAGAGGACGATGAAATTCCTTAAGGGACTGACTGCAGCATTCACACAGAGGACAGCCTTACTCCTCGCCCAGCCAGCGATCCCTAGTCTCGAGGAGGCTATCTCAGCCATGATTCAGGAGGAGACGCGGATCAGATTACAGACAGGGACAGGCGCATCATCGACAGGTGCTTTACCCGAAGTGAAGTCAGCACTAGCAGCTACCGGTTCGGGGGATATAGGATCCAAGGGAGAGCTCTGGCAACAGAATCGGCAGTGCTACAACTGTGGGGAGATGGGCCACCATCGATATGCTTGTACCAAACCACCTAAGGAGGGAGACTCAGGTGGTGGACGTGGACGAGGATATGCTGGACGTGGACGTGGTCGAGGAGGCCGACGAGGCGGTCGAGGAGGCTATCGGGCAAACCTGCTGGTGGCAGATGGGAATGGAGGAGCTGGCGGCGCCTTTACTGAGGAGGATCAGGCGCTACTGGACCTGCTGGAGAGAAAGCAAAAAGCGTCAATCGAAGGAGACATGAGGAGCGTAGCAGAGGAGGCATCCACTCCATTCTTCAGAGGCAACGCCGCTATGTATGCCCATCCATCAGAAGGTACTGACGAGTCTCACGCTCTTGCATCTATGTCTTCCCTTAAAATGTCAGACTGGATTATCGACTCAGGAGCATCTCGGCATGTGACCGGAAATGCTAGTAAGTTTTCCTCGTATACTCACCTAGCATCGACAGACACCATTCAGACTGCGGATGGTACTTTCCAACCAGTGGTCGGTAAGGGTACTGTTAATTGTACGGGTTCAGTAAGGTTATCCAATGTTTTGCATGCTCCATCCTTTCCAGTCAGTCTCTTGTCTATTAGTTCTATAATTCTCCAACTAAAATGCATTGTTTCTTTTGATATTCCTAAGGTGATCTTCCAGGAGAAAGGGACGGGACGAAGACTTGGGACTGGCACTTGGCATGATGGACTGTGGTACCTAGATCAAGACGGACTGGACTCAGCATTGGTGTCTATGGCAGAGAAGGCTGGAATGGAGGAACTGCAGCAGAAGACTGAAGACACTTTGATACTTCATCATAGGAGGATGGGGCATTCTTCCTTTGATACTCTAAATAAGTTGTATCCAGATATGTATGCAAAATCAAATAAAAGAAAATTAGTATGTGATGCATGTGAGTTAGGAAAACTTACTAGGAGTTCATATGTTGGAAATGGTCATAAGAGTTCTTCAGTCTTTGAGGTAGTTCATTCTGATGTTTGGGGCCCATGTGCTACTAACACTATGAATGGGTATAAGTATTTTGTTTCGTTTATCGATTGTGCATCTCGTGTCACCTGGCTGTATTTGATGAAGAACAAAAGTGATGTATTTGCTTGTTTTCGGGACTTTCATAAATATGTCCAGACTCAGTATAATGCAGTGGTGAAGATACTGAGATCTGACAATGGGACGGAGTATACCAATAGGACACTTGCAGAGTACTTGTCAGCACATGGAATACAGCATCAGACCTCTTGTGCATATACACCAGCACAAAATGGAGTAGCAGAAAGGAAGAACCGACATCTTCTGGAGACCGCAAGAAGTATGATGATCGACATGAATGTCCCACAACACCTATGGGGATATGCGGTGTTGACAGCAGCTCAACTTATAAACAGGATGCCTTCAAAAGTCCTGGGATGGAAGTCTCCATGTGAAGTATTACAAGGTAATAATAGTGGAATACTTCCACTAAAGGTGTTTGGATGTGTGTGTTTTGTGAAGGACAACAGACCATTCGTTGGAAAACTTGACCCTAGAGCAGTCAAGTGCATCTTCGTGGGCTACTCAGCAACTCAGAAGGGGTATGTATGCTGGAGTCCAGTAGAGAAGAAGAAATTTGTTAGTATGGACGTCCACTTCCGGGAGCATGAGCCATATTACCGCCAGGATGGAACTTCGTATAACACGCCTCATACTACAAGTATAAGGCGAGAGGGGGAGATAGAGAACTTGGAGAACCTGGTGGTAACCGATTTAGAAGTTTGGCATAGAGACACGGTTGAGGAGGAACATGAAGGTGAAGCGGAACAGAGGGAGGAGACGAGAAGTGTTACACCTACGGCTCAGGGGGAGTTACTGACCTACAACAGGAGAAACAACAAGCAGACTACAGGACCAGTACCTACAGTGTCAGTGCCAAGTCCCTTGCCTGCGCCTGTCCCAACTCCTGAGACACCTATACCACCATCCTCCTCATCTACACCACCATTCTCCTCATCTACACCACCACCCTCCTCAGGTGATATCGTTCCTCCCATACCACTACCTACACGAAGGACTACTCGCAGCAATGCGGGAAATCCTCCGGACAGATATGGTTGGGATCTTGCTAAGTTTGTTTCTTATGATCATATATCTTCTTCTCATGGAGCATTTATAGCATCTTTGGATAGTATTACTGTACCTAACAATTGGCAGGTTGCCAAGAACGATCCAAAGTGGAAAGCGGCAATGCACGAGGAGTTGGGAGCTCTTGAGAAGAACCACACTTGGGAGCTGGTGAGACTGCCAGAAGGGAAAAGAGCAGTTGGATGTAAATGGGTTTTTACTGTGAAACAGAACCCAGATGGACAGGTTGAGCGCTATAAAGCTCGACTGGTGGCAAAAGGATACAGTCAGACGTACGGCATCGACTATGACGAGACCTTTGCACCAGTGGCGAAGATGAGCACTGTCAGGACCTTGATCTCCCTGGCAGCCAATGGAGGGTGGAAGCTACACCAACTGGATGTGAAGAATGCATTTCTTCATGGAGATCTAGTAGAGGAGGTGTACATGGAGATACCACCAGGATTCGGCACAAAACAGACAGAAGGCAAGGTCTGCAGACTGAAGAAGTCTCTCTATGGACTGAAGCAGTCTCCTCGGGCATGGTTTGACAGGTTCAGGAGAGCAATGATAGGGATGGGATATCAGCAGATCAATGCTGATCACACTGTCTTCTTCAGACGGAGTGGAGGCCATATCACCATGCTTGCAGTATATGTAGATGATATGATTATCACAGGCAATGATGAGCAGGAGATCGCCCAACTCAAAGTAAAACTTGGCAAGGAGTTCGAGGTGAAAGATCTTGGCCCCCTTCGATACTTCCTTGGGATTGAGATTGCTCGAGATAATGAGGGAATCGTTCTTTCTCAAGGAAGTACGCACTGGACCTGCTTACGGAAACAGGGATGATGGGATGTAAACCAGCTACGACACCGATAGACCAGAAGTTTAAACTGGATGCTGAAGCTGGAGAACCAGTTGACCGGGATAGATATCAGAGATTGGTGGGCAAGTTAATCTACTTAAGCCACACTCGACCTGATATCAGCTTTGCGGTAAGTGTAGTAAGCCGCTACATGCATGACCCCCGGAAGGGTCACATGGACGCAGTGTACCAGATTCTGAGGTACTTGAAGGGAGCCCCCGGGAAGGGACTGATCTTTAGAAGAAATAATCATGTAGGCATTGAGGGCTATTGTGATTCTGACTGGGCTAGCTGTGCTGACGACAGGAGATCCACATCGGGATACTGCATATTTGTAGGAGGTAACTTGGTCTCTTGGAGGAGTAAGAAGCAGTCAGTAGTGGCCAGATCAACAGCTGAAGCAGAGTATAGAGCGATGGCCTTGGGAGTCACAGAACTATTGTGGTTGAAGAATATGCTGACGGAGCTAAAGCTGGACCAGGGAGCAAAGATGAAGCTATGGTGTGACAACCAGTCAGCTATTAATATTGCCAACAATCCAGTACAGCATGACAGGACCAAACATATTGAGATTGACAGATTCTTCATCAAAGAGAAACTGGATAAAGGAGAACTAGAGCTGGGCTATGTTCCAACCAAAGATCAGGTAGCAGACGGACTGACAAAGGGGCTTAGTTCTATCAACATGATGAGAGGATGTGACAAGATGGGCTTAGTGAATATCTTTCGCCCATCTTGAGGGGGAGTGTTGTTGATATATATATATAGTGTTATTGGGCTTTAGTCCCACATTGGCTAGAATGATAGGAGAGGAGGCTAGCCTCTCCTATATATATGTTGTTATTCCATTCACAATAAAATCACTTCAAGTCTCAACACCTTACTTAGAAATGCATGTGTACAACTAAAAGCCATAACTTTAAAATGATATTATGGGATTGCCACTCCTTGTCACCTGTTTGTTTTATGTGTCATAGAGATGCATACAATTCTCTATAGGGAATTGTATTACTATACATTTTTGTCTAGACTCTTTATAGTCTAGGGGGAATATGGAGGGTGCTCTTTGGTTGCATGAGCTTAAACTTGCATATCTAAAATGTAGGTCTATCACTACCTAGCTTTTATGCAAGGTTCACAGTATCGATATCATAATCGATTGCGGACATGTCGTATAAGTATCGGTTTAGGCGGTTTCGACAAGTTCGGATGGATGTATCGAGTATTCATTTGGGAAAGGCAAAAATATTAAAAGGTATTTTAAGAAGCTAGAAAATATTTGATACATCTAGACATAACAAGTAAAGGCTAGGCTATAATGGATCCCCTCTTAGGGTCCCATGGTTTGAATGATTCTTAACTCGGCCCACCCGATTTCCCTTCTGGTGGCAGGTCACGTATGAGGAGGTCCATGAGCCCCACCCAAACACCAAAGGAGTTGGATAGGACCACGTGTAGCCTACATGACCCACCCGAACACCACGAAGGGGTCGGACTCCTAGTATTGTGTTGTTGGAAACCCCCTCGTGGGATTCATTTTGCCAGTTGCCACTGCCATAAACTTGCCTGAATTCCCATAAATCTGGGCTAGTGCCATCCGAGCCCTTATGAGTGGTTGGGATCTCCCGTCCTACCACCGACCCCTGCACAAGGTCAGACTCTAGTGATCAGCGCCCGTCGGCCCCCTCGTGTGGGTTTGGGGCTACTGTTCATGCCACCATAGTGTCTCCCGAGCCCTTGTGTGGGTTCAGGGTTGGTCGTTGGTGTCGCCAACACAACTCATGTGCCAATGAGGGTTGGGTGCGATTTTGACTTTGTTGATTCGTTGTCGACGCTTCCTTGTGTGTCTGCGACCCCTACTTTGGGTCTTGATTGCGCCATAACTGCCGGAGACCCCCACATGGGGTCGGGGTTGGTCGACAGTCCATCCGAAGACTTACAACCCCTATGTGGGGCCTTGGTTGGTGCGGATACGGAGGGGGACTGTTTGGTTATGGCATGCCCCTACGTAGGGTTTTGTCGATGATGGAGTCGGTACTTCATGATAAGGATGCCCATGAACGATTTGTTCAAGGAGAGAACGACAATCACAATAACAATCACAATAACAATCTCAAATTTTTTTTGTAAGATTTCTACTTCACAAAGAAATTTAGGACATAAAATATGCGCATGATCACAAAATCCTAGATCTATAGACAACCACCATAGGTCAATACAAACAAGAGATAATCATGGCAATAATCAACAACAGGATTACAAACCCTAGATTTTAGGGCAAAAACATAATAAATCTCATCATCGCATGCATGGACCAATAACATCAAATAAAACTACGATTCTCTATTATGTAAAAATTAATAGATTATCCAAACATGAAACCCTAAATTTGTAGGGTTTCTAAGATATAAATTGTCAAATAGGAGGAGAAGCCACAAAGACTCTGTTATCATTTGTAGATCTTAAAAGATCTTGGTATCCAAAGTACAATAGATGTGGTTTACCTTTGATGCACGATTGAATCGGACTTCTCCCGCGTCTTTCGCTCACGGCCGTGAAGGAACCTACGAGAGGAATCTCCTTGGGGACCTGGAACAAGTAGGTGGTGTCCGGAGGACACCTCCACCTATTTGCCGTTTTGATTCGTAGGTCTCCTTTGTATCTCTGATTCAACTGCTCTTGGACCTGAAACGGACTCCCGTAGCCAAAGTTATGGCCTTTCCAGCATAGTTTAGTAATGTATACTAATTACGACTCAGTTTGGCACGGTCTTACCACTCCAAATAGCCCAGGGCTGCATCATTTATGCATTATAAAATGTTACTGATTTGATTTATTTATGTTGTATGCTTATTCATATCTCCCTACTTGAATGGAATAACTGATACAATCTGTGGTTTCTGCAGAGATTTCGAGAGCTTGAAACTGCCGGGTTGCTTGAGCAATTGCCTGCACTGCAACAACTTCTGTTTCGCCTACTTAATTGTCAGGTAAGCAACAAATTGCCCAAATGTGCTAAAGTAAGTTAGATCGAACTCTCTTCCCCTTCTAATGCATGCTTGTTAGTGTCAATGGACTCGTGAATGCTAAATTAATACAGATTTCATATGGAATTGGTAACTTGTTTGCAGCCACAAGGTGCAGCTTCTTGTAACTTTGTAATTCAGCTGGCTCTTTCAATGGTAAGGAAACTTCTTAAAGTATTTATGTTATTCTGCATCGGTTGAAGATATTTGCTGATATTGTCCATATTCCTTACTTTATTATACATGTATGTGCCTAGGTTTCTGGAGAGAGCATAAAAATTTACAATGCAATTAGTGATGGTACAGTCAATTTGGTTGACAAGGTAATTCTAATGGCATCACATTGGAACTTCACTATTATTGAGATCTTACGGCTGGCAGCCTGCATAGCTTTAGTAGCTAATTGGTATTTTTTCAGTTCTTCGAGATGCAACGCCATGATGCTATGAGGTCACTTGATATATATAGGAGAGCAGGTCAACAGGTAATTCTTAAAGTATTTCAATCAGCTAAAGCTTATTGCTTGTCAGTCAATTATGCCACACCTCAATATTTTAACTTCTCGTTTTCTTAATGTCTGGTGTTAACACTTTATCTATTTGTTAGAGGTATTCTCGTCATTGACCATATCGTAGTAGATATATATAAATGGTATTTAGCCCCTAATCAAGATAGAGAACGGCTTGGTCATTTCCTCCTTGTTTCCTCTCTATTTCCATAAGGTTTCCCCACGAGGATTCTTTGTGTTTCTATTTGACACTGCCAACTCTTGAAATTAATTTTTTTTCCCATTAAGCAAAACATACTCTTGCATTTCTGTTGTAGTGTTGTTCCATTTTAACTAGTGATCTGCAGGCAGGGAAATTGTCCGAGTTTTATGAAGTATGCAAATCAATTGATATCAGGCGAGGAGAAAAATTCATCAATATAGAACAGGTTTGGTTTTCATGGATGTGGCTCATCTAATTCTATTTGTTTGCATGGTATACTTATTCAATTACTTGAATATCATCCGGAAGACATGTTAGTTAGTTAAGTTGATGGTAATGCAGCCCCCCACATCATTTCTCACAGCGATGGAGGACTATGTGAAAGATGCTCCACGAGTCCCTACAGTTTACAAAGATCAGGTATGGATCTCCTTTTTTATTTTGTACATTTGTTTATTTGAGAAAAAGGATGGGATCAAGGAGATCCCAGCCAAACTTCCAAACGCGTGTTTAGAGGCATGGATAGAGAGTACCCTGACCTTTCCTGTATATGGGAATTATATGTTTCATACTTCTTATCTGTTGGGAAAGAAACGCGGAAACCTTTCCCCAAACTAGAGAGTACCTGCGAGAGAACCGAGCAATACAACGCACGAACCAAAACACTAAAACAAATCACGCAGACACAGAGAATTTTTGACTTGGAAAACTCTTGCGGGAAAAATCACGGGACGATCGGAGTCCAACCCTGAGAAGCCTTCACTAATGAAATAAAGGAGTACATTCTCTACAAACTTCTCCCGATCCAAATCGGATCCCCACAACACTTAGAAGCAAGAATAATGATTACAAGGCTACGAAGAACAAGGACGATCGAGTAGATATTACCCGAACACGATCCTCATTCGAAAATGGCCTTCAATCCTCCTTCTTCTCTCCCAAAGTTGCAATGACACTCTTGCCTCTTTTCTCTCTTTTTCTTCAAAATTGTGTTGTAATTAGGGTTAGGAATAACCATGTATAAACCTCCTAATCCGCAGCAAAATCTGGACCGAAGGATACGATCCAATGGTGATCAATCACCCTGAAAAACGCTTCAGCCCCGACGACACAGAGTTCGGCCAAAACTCTGTCCTGGGACAGAGTTCGGCCAGAACTTTGTGTTTGGCAACAAGAACAGTTCTGGAACCAGAACACAGAGTTCGGCCAGAACTCTGTCCTGGGGCCGAAAGAGTTCGGCCCGAACTCTGCCCCCCTCCTTCCAGCAGCTCCTCTGGCAGCTCTCGAGTATTTTCGTCATCTCCGACTGGCCTCGTCACCTCCCCGAGCTTCTCTGACACACAGACGGCGCTCGTCGCACTCCGGGGTCTTCTCCACATAGGTTGGGAACCCTACCCACTCCAACAAATCTCCCCCTGCACAACTAGGTGGAGGAACTCGTCATCCCGACGATCCGTCTGCAGTACTCAAACTTTTCCTTCGGTAGAATCTTCGTGAGCATGTCCGCTCCATTGTCATCAGTATGAACCTTCTCAAGCGCTGCGTCCTTCTTTTCAACCACATCTCGTATCAAATGATACCGAGTCTCGATGTGCTTGGACCGACTATGAAATGTCTTGTTCTTCACAAGATGAATAGCACTCTAACTGTCGCAAAGCAAAGTATACTGCTCTTGCTTTAGTCCCATTTCCTGTAACAGCTTCTTCATCCACAACAGCTCCTTGCAAGCCTTCGTCGCCGCAATGTATTCTGCCTTCGTCGTCGACAAGGCAACACACTTCTGCAACCGCGACTGCCACGATATCGCTCCTCCGGCAAACATCATCACATAGTCCGAAGTTGATCGTCTCGTGTCTACATCTCCAGCCATATAAGCGTCGCTATACCCAACCAGCTTCGGTTCGTCACCACCAAAAGAAAGTCTCCAATCGGTAGTGCCTTGAAGGTATCGCAGAATTCACTTGACTGCACTCCAATGTACCCTTCAGGATTTGAAAGATACCTGCTAACTGTGCCAACTGCATGAGCGATGTCTGGCTTCGTACACACCATAGCATACATACGGTTCCCCACAGCTGAAGCATATGGAACCCGCTCTATATCTTCTTTTTTCGTCCTCGGTAGATGAACACTGCTCCTCAGTGAACTTAAAGTAGGCCGCAAGGGGGCAACTCACTTTCTTCGACCCGTCCATACCGAAACGTTAAAGTACCCGGTGAATGTACTTCTTTTGGGACAAATGTAGCAGCTTGGACTCTCTCTCGACTGATCTCCATCCCAAGAATAGTCTTCGCTGCGCCCAAATCCTTCATAGAGAAGGTCGCGCCCAGTTGGCGCTTCAACTCCGCTATCCTAGTAGCATTCCGACCTACTAATAGAATATCATCAACATAGAGCAATAAAATAATGAAATCATCCTCGGCAAAATACCTCACAAATACACAGTAATTCAACGTCGTCCGTGCATAACCATGCTCCCCCATAAACGACTCGAACTTCCTGTACCACTGCCTCGGAGCCTGCTTCAAACTATACAAGCTCTTCCTCAACTGGCAGACCAAATGTGACTTTCCTTTCTCACAGAATCCCTCTGCCTGCTCCATGTATAACTCCTCAAGATCACCGTGGAGTAATGGCGTCTTCACGTCCATCTGCTCGACCTCCAAGTCGAGACTGGCTGCCAATGCTAGCACCACCCGAATAGACGAATGCTTGACGACAGATGAAAAGATCTCATCATAATCTACGCCTTTCCGCTGACCGTAGCCTTTAACTATCCGCCTCGCTTTGTATCGAGGACGAGTAGCATCATCCGTCTGCTTCACTCTAAACATCCATCGATTCTTCAAAGCCTTCTTGTCCTTTGGCAACCGCACCAGCTCATAAGTGGAATTGGCGTGTAAGGAACTCATCTCCTCCTGCATAGCCTGCATCCACTCCTGCCTTTGTTCGTCTTCCATAGCATCTACAAAACTTTCGGGCTCTTCCCCGTCAGTCAATAGCACATACTCATCCGGTGAGTATCTCGTAGATGGTCGACGATCTCTGTCGCTCCTTCTCAGTGGAGCCACTGGTGCTGGCTATATACCAACAGTCTCCTCCCCTTCAGGAACTGTCTCTCCGGCATGCTCATCCTCCTGAGGGACATCCTTACCACCATCAGCTGGTTGATGATCAAGGTTGGGAGCAACTCCATGTACTGGCTCCCCCATAATTGGTTCCTCTGCGATATCCTCTGAAAACTGCTCGAAGCGAAATGACTCTAACTCAGGCAATTCCTTAGCCTCAGAAGGCATCTCGGAATCCTGAGTGTTGGTCATGGCCTGATCCTCGACGAATACCACATCCCTGCTTCTGTAGAGCTTTCTTCCCACCGGGTCGTAGAGTCTATAGCCAAACTCATCCCGACCGTAGCCAACAAAGACGCACCGTCTCGTCTTCGGCTCAAGTTTGGTCCTCTCGTCCTTCGGTACATGCACAAAGGTCTTACAGCCAAACACTCGCAGGTGATTGTATGACGGCTCTTTGCCGTACTATACTTTGTCAGGCACATCACCCTGCAAAGGAGCACTAGGAGATAAATTAATAACATAAGCAGCTGTGAGAAGAGCCTCACCCCAATAACTGTCCGACAAGTTTGCTTCTGACAGCAAACACCGCACACTCTCCATCAGCGTCCTGTTCATGCGCTCCGCTACACCATTGAGCTGAGGTGTCTTGGACGGAGTCTTCTGGTGTCGTATCTCTTGCTCTCTGCAATAAGCATTAAAGGGACCGATGTATTCGCCGCCGTTGTCGGACCGAACACACAATAACTTCTTGTCCGTCTCTCTTTCAACAGAGGCCTGAAACTCTTTGAAAGTAGGCAGCACCTGATCCTTGGTCTTTAAGGCATAGACCCAAACCGTCCTGGAACAGTCATCGATAAAAGTTACAAAGTAAGAAGCACCACCAATAGATTTTACCTTCATAGGACCGCAGACATTCGAGTGAATCAACTTGAGCAACGCCGGCTTCCTTGAACTTGGGTGACTTTGGAAAGACACCATGTTTTGCTTTCCAGCTAAGCAGTGCGTGCACTTCTCCAACTTTGTAGACTTGAGCCCTAGAATCACCTTCCTGTTCACCAAGTAGCTCATCCCTTTCTCGCTGATATGGTCGAGCCATCTGTGCCACAACTCGGTAGACGCATCACTGACTGCGTTCACCTCTTGTGCCCCCTGTGCGCTTCCCTCCATATAGTAGAGACCGGACTTCTTGCTTCCTCTGGCAATTACCATCGAACCTCTGGAAAGCTTCTATTGACTATTTCCGAAGAGACTGAAGAATCCCTCGTCATCCAACCTTCCAACCGACACCAGGTTGAAACGGATATCAGGGACATGACGAACATCTTTGAGAACAAGAACTGCATCCGTCTTCGTTCTCAAATGCACATCTCCAACGACAACCGCCTCCGACACATCTTCATTGTCCATCTTCAACACTCCACAGTCGCCTGCTGTGTAAGTGGCAAACAGTGCCCTGTTGTGAGATACGTGCGCCGAAGCCCCTGAGTCCACCAGCCAAGAATTGTCATCGCAGACGAGTTTTGTAATAACCTTATCACCTACGATGATCACATCGCCTCCATGTATCGAGGCCGCCGCTGTAGTGTTCTCATCTTGCTTCCCCTTGTCGCCCTTCTTCTCTCTCTTCCAAGCAAAACAATTTTGCTTGATGTGGCCCTTCTTGCCACAATGGTAACACTCCGAGTCCTCGTATCGACCCTTGGACTTCCCCCTGCTCTTCTCTGCCACCACCTGGACCTCTGTTTTTGTCCCTTCCGCTGCTCTCTGAAACCAATGCCTCTGAGTGGTGAGATGTGGATGAAGTGTCCTGAGAACGTCTCCGCATCTCTTTATTCAGCACCCGCTCTTGGCAAACTCCAGACTGACCACGCCCTCTAGAGCAAAAGCGATCATAGATACTCGTACGGTCTCCCATGAGTCTGGCAATGTACACAACAGCCATAGTCCCTGAACCTCGTCATCGAACTTGACTCCCATTGAAGATAGCTGGTCAACCACGTCCTGGAAATCACTCAAGTGATCCGTAATAGACGTCCCATCTTTGTACCGCAGACCCATCATCGTCCGGATCAGGAACAACTTATTTACCTTAGTCTTATTCGCGTACAAAGATTCCAGCTTATCCCATAACGTCTTCGCGTGCTCAATATTGGCAACGTGGTTGTACACGTTCTCGTCAACGAACTGCCTGATATATCTGAACACATGTATATGCTCGAATTTTCAGTACTCCTCGAATTTATCATTGGGCTTCTCGGATGCAAATACGGGCAGATGCAGTTTCTTGACAAACAACAAATCTTTTATCTTGCTCCGCCAATAGTGATAGTTGGTGCCGTTCAGGTTCACCATGCGCACCGGCTTCGCGTCCATCTCTCCTCTCTAGTTTTTTTGTCAACTCCTGACACCCTTCTGAATTCCAGAACCTGGCTCTGATACCACTTTGTTGGAAAAGAAACGCGAAAACCTTTCCCCAAACTAGAGAGCACTTGCGAGAGAACCGAGCAATACAACGCACGAACCAAAACACCAAAACAAATCACGCAGACACAGAAAATTTTTGACGTGGAAAATCCTTGCGGGAAAAACCACGGGACGATCGGAGTCCAACCCTGAGAAGCCTTCACTAATGAAATAAAGGAGTACACCCTCTACAAACTTCTCCCGATCCAAATCGGATCCCCACAACACTTAGAAGCAAGAATAATGATTACAAGGCTACGAAGAACAAGGACGATCGAGTAGATATTACCCGAACACGATTCTCCTTCGAAAATGGCCTTCAATTCTTCTTCTTCTCTCCCAAAGTTGCAATGGCACTCTTGCCTCTTTTCTCTTTTTTTCTTCAAAATTGTATTGTAATTAGGGTTAGGAATAACCATGTATAAACCTCCTAAGCCGCAGCAAAATCTGGACCGTAGGATACGATCCAATGGTGATCAATCATCCTGAAAAACGCTTCAGCTCCGACGACACAGAGTTCGGCCAGAACTCTGTCCTGGGGCAGAGTTCGGCCGGAACTCTGTGTTTGGCAACCAGAACAGTTCTGGAGCCAGAACACAGAGTTCGGCCAGAACTCTATCCTGGGCAGAGTTCGGCCCGAACTCTGCCCCTCTCCTTCCAGTAGCTTCTCTGGCTGCTCCCGAGTATCTCCGTCATCTCCGACTGGCCTCGTCACCTCCCCGAGCTTCTCTGACACACAGACGGCGCTCGTCGCACTCCGGGGTCTTCTCCACATAGGTTGGGAACCCCACCCACTCCAACATTATCTTGTACGAAATATATTGCTTTGATATGAATGAAGTTTGACTGGGGACTCCTTCATACCATCCTTTTTCAACAACAAAAATATATATGGACTTTCAGCTTCAGGAGCCTTTTCCTATCAATTTTGGTTCATAGCTCAGGTTGGCTGACTGCACTCCTTTAACGATCTTACACAAACTGCTTGTGCTGAGGATGGCTTATTTTCCTTTCAACAGAACCTTCTAGTGGAATAAATATTAGGCAACTTTCAGGGGTTATGGGGATTTTAAATCAGTTTTTTATTCTTTGAGAAACAGGATAAATACCCTAAAAAGAGATATATCAACCTAGGGTTTAAAAGCAGTTAGTTGGGGATTCACTCGCATACATAACCTGCTTGGAAGGGAACTTATATCTTTCCATCCTTCTGTTGAAGTGCCTGATTTGTACACATAAGAAGTCAAATGGCAGTTTGTTAGTGGAATTCTAGGGCCTTGATTCTTATATTGCACCTATCTGAATCATATATAACCATTGGCAATTAACTTTACAATACAACTTACGTAGCCTTGTTTGGAATTTTCGCCTCGGTCGAATGGTTTCCTCTACACATTATGGTAAAGAAAACAGCTATTATGTACGAGGAAATTGGAAGTTTAGCAAGATGATGAAGATTTTCAAATGAAGTGTAAGCTAAAAGTAATTTTCAACTTCCTAGAGTAACCTTTTCAACATTTTCGTAGACTATCCAGCTGTACACAAACTCTCTTTATATGGTGCATTCTATCTTTGTTACGTTAATTTTCAACATTTAGTTTACTCTCGTCCTCTGAAATAAAGCATATGTACATAACCAGGTGAAAGAGGCGGAGGAAGCTCCAAAGGTTGTATTGGCAATAGAGTATCATAAAGCTCCTGAAGTGCAAGAGGAGGTTCCTGAGGCACCACCCTCACCTCCTCCTGAGCCAGTCAAAGTGGAAACCCCTGATTCCAGTGAAACCGATTTGCTAGTAATATTCTAGTCTTGGTTTGCTTGTATACTATCATATTTTTACCATTACTCTTCCAGTCATGACTTAATACTAACTTGATCTTACAGGGCTTACATGAAACCAGCCCAGACGCCATTGAACTAGAAAACCAAAATGCTTTGGCACTTGCTATTGTTCCAGTTGGTAAGTTACCACTCGCCCTCCTTGATTATTTACCATAGTTAGAATCAATCTCAAGATTCCTTTCTTGTTGAAATATTGCAGACACCTCTGCACCCACTACTAATCTGAGTTCGGAGATGGGAACCACAGGCTGGGAGTTGGCACTTGTGACTGTTCCTAGCTCAAATGAATCAGCTGCTGCTGCAAGTAAACTGGTAACTGAGATCTCTAAACATACAAGTGAAACATAAAAATTTCCTTTGTAAAACTCTGTTGACATTACATTGCTTTAAACAAAATGCTGTGCATGTGAATATATGCAAAATTTATCTTAGATATATATGAAATAAAATCTAGGGCAGGTACAATGTAAATATTTTTCTTCTTTAACTGGACAACAGTATGTATAAAATGCTCTATAACTTTCTTCTTTATAAATTGCTTATGAGGTTATTGTGGGCATTCTTCATGGCAGGCTGGGGGGCTTGACAAGCTGACATTAGACAGCTTATATGATGATGCCATCAGACAAGCCAACCAGATAACAAGCTACAATCCATGGGAGACAGCAGCACCGATGGCCGGTTCTAGAATGCAGCCAGTAATGTCTCAGGACCCATTCTATGCCTCGACTGCAGTTGCGACGCCTCATTCTGTTCAGATGGCAACAATGGCTCAGCAACAGCAAGCTTTCATGCTCCAGCAACAGATGATGATGGGTGGTGGCAGCTATCAGCCGCCCCAACCAACCATGAATCCGTTTGGTAACCCATACGCAGCGGCTGTTGGTGTGTATCCATACCCAGCTATGGGAACGGGTATGCCTCTTCAAGCATCCAATACATATACAGGCCTCATATAAAAAGAAGGTGCTGCCGATGGAGGGAGGTTTATCGATAGGTGCTGGTTGGATTATTCATTCTTGATTGGAAATTCATCTTGTACAATTGTGAATTTGTAGTGAGAAAAAAAAAGAGCATTGGTTTGGAGATTTTCGAGAGTGGGATTATTTTGTGAGATAGGTTCCCCCCCCTAATGATGTAATGTTTACAAAAGGATTCAAGTGAAGCGCTGCACAATGTGTTGCACATTATTACTTCGGCAAACCTTTGTCAGAATTTTCTCTATATTACAGGATCATTGACTTCGCGTCGAATACATAAGCTCTCTTTACATGTTCTCTTTACATGTTCTAATTAGTACGGGCGTGGTGGATAATTGAACATGCTTTGAAGGGTGCGAAGAGCCCTTAATATTTGAATCCATTGTCAAATTTTATGTATTAGTAGACAAAAATGATATTTTGTCCGCGGTTTGTAACCGCGGACGTGACCGCCGACTGACGTGTCGGCCGGCCATTGTCCCCCTGCTATCTTGGGTCCCACCCGAATCGGAGGCAATGGCCGGCCGGCACGTGGGCCGGCGGTCACACCCGCGGTTACAAACCGCGGGCAACCTAACAGCTCCGATTAGTAGATTGTTGATGATATAATTGGGATATTGAAATGATACTAATCCGACTTCACAAATGGGACGGATCACATTATTTGCTAATCCTCTGCAAATGATGCCTTGCAACCTAGTCCTTTATTTTCTTGTTTATTTTATTGAAGTTGGTACGACTTGTACTAACAAAAATTATTTGGCAATATCTGCTTATTTTATATATGATTACCTAATCATTTTTTGGAATACGTTTTGAAACCAAGGAAGAAATTGTTGTCAATGGTTGCTTTTTCTTATGCTATTTAACAAGAAGTAACACTGTAACAGAAATACAGAGTTGTCATAATTGTTTTCTAACATTTTATTATAATAATAATATTTTTATAAGAAATTATTTTTGGGAAAAAAATATATTTTGCGATGACACAATTTCATTATTATATTAATATAAATTATACTAACTTTCGATTTAATATAATAATAATATTTATTTTTGTTTAAAATTTATAGGATTTTATTAATATGTGCCCTAAGATACATCGATAAATGCATATTTTGTGTGTATTTTCACCAGCACATTTATCAATACATATTTTAAGTAAAAACTACATTGATAAATGTGTTGTGGAAGTACCCATGTAAATTACATATTTATGGATGTATTAACATGTGTCCTTATGAGACATGTTAACAAAATTCAAATTTATATTGTATTATATTAGGAGAGGTGCTTGATCTACTTGTTTGTCATATAGGTGCTTGAACAACTTGTAAACTACTTACAAACTTAGTTGTGTTTGTTAGCTTTTAATGTATCCTCCCCTCGCGACACCACCTTCTTCTTATTTTGTTTAGTCACGTGCCTTTGTGAGCTACTTGCCCATGCATGGTCGACCACACTACACCCTCCCTCCTTTAGTTTCCTTTACTTTCCATTAGTTTTCATTACTTTCCTTTAGTTTCTTGGCTTTTCTCCTTACTTTCTATCCTACCTTCTTCTCCTTCTCCAAGCTCGATGCCAGCCACTCCAAGTCCTAAACATGTCCATATTATCCTATCTAACAAGTATAGCAAGATGAGAACACACACAACTTGGTGTTTTCTATTGTGGAAGCAAAGGAACACACTTTTTTTTATCTTCCTTTAAGTTTCCTCTCTACTTCTCTTTAGTAAAGAGGACAAATACTTTCTTATTGAACCCAAGAGAGAGCCTAGCTTAAAGGAGAGCACACAACATCCTCTCCATCACTTTTCAATCCGAAGGCACATTCTCTTTATTTAGAAATCAAGGCAAGTTCTCATTCTCTTCACAAATCAATTTTAGAAGATGTTGTTCTTTTAATTTTTAATTCAAAACTATGTTGTATATAGACGTGTCCTAGCTTATAAAGATTATTCTATACATGTTTATATGTATATTTCATTATTTAGAAATCAAGGCAAGTCCCCATTCTCTTCACAAATCAATTTTAGAAGCTATGTTGTTATTTTAATTTGTAGTTCAAAACTATGTTATATATAGGCGTGTCCTAGTTTATAAAGATTATTTTATACATGTTTATATGTATATTTCAATGGATTCGATGGTGGCACACAAGTATATTCAGCGATGTGATTGTAGGACATGAGTTGATATATATACTTTAAATTGATCGTAGCACACGAAATAATTATTGTAGACGTATGTGTTTATATATACATGTTATCGTAGTGAAATATTGATAAATACTTGCATACTTATCTATGAGTGTCTACGCAATCTTAGACCTAGAAGAAATATTTTAAAAAGTATTGTATACGCTAAATTGATCGTATCCGATTTATGTATAGGTACCTATTTATGTGACTAACTCTAGTGTTATCTAAACATATTTTGAAAGTTGTACTAGCGACTATTATGCAAGTTTGAGGTTCTTATACTTAGATTTACAGTTATATACTTGACTTAGAGGAACCTATGGTTATGTATCAGACTACCGAGAAAATTCAATACCATGGAATCGAGGAATATTTATTTAGACCAAACTTGTATTTTATTGCTAAATTATTTGAATTGGATGAATTGTTTCATATAGATGAAAATATGTTTTCGAAGCTTTATATATATATATATATATATATATATATATATATATATATATATATATATATATATATATATATATATATTGGGGGCTGCAACAATCTCCTTGCCGCTTGGGGTAAATCACACGGCCACCAGATCGTTGCCGTCGCCATCATGTGGTTTATATGGAAGAACCGAAATAAATTCAGATATGAGGGATGCCGGTTCTCCGCTAACCAACTCTTCCACGAGGTCCACAGACAGATCCACAAGACTAGCAAACACTGCAAGCACGCCCGCGAGGGATTTTGGATTCAACTGCACAGCTGACCTTTTTGTCCTCTTTGAGGTCGTTTGCCTTCGAGCGGGAATAAGCTCACCGGCTCCTTTTCTTAACCTTTTCTTATCTTCTTTTTTGATGGGCATACTTGTAAAGGCTACGACATTTTGCGCCTCTGACATGAATATATATATATATATATATATATATATATATATATATATATATATATATATATATATATATATATATATAGAGAGAGAGAGAGAGAGAGAGAGAGAGAGGGATTTATCTAATTAACTAAGCCTAAGAGAGATAGGAAGATACTACCAACGGTAAATATTCAAAGTATACTTTAATTTATGCTTGCATCAATGATCAATTTTAAGATCCCAATGGTGAATGTTCACTGAGACCATTATTTATTCTTTGATTGATTTTAATAATTTAATTGTTTCTAGGCTCTTCTTAAAATTTTTATTATCATATTCAAGACCTCCCCCATCCTTGTTCACATTGCATAAAAGTACACTAATTGCTCTCCGTGGGATCGATCCTTACTCTCACTCCTACAAATAATTTTAAGAGTAAAAATTTTATTTTTGGGTGCCTATGACAGCACACCAAATTTTGGCACTCTTATGTATCCTCAAAATTTTCCATGATCACAACCGTTGGTTCTTGTTAAGTCATCTAATATTAATCGTTGATTTGAACCGTTCAAATCATTAGTTAAGATTAGATGAACAAGATCTAATGGTTGTGATCATAGGGATGCTTTGGAGATGCAAAAATACGGGAATCCCAATCTCTCTCTCTATATATATATATATTTTCTCTCTCTCTCTCTCTCTCTCTCTATATATATATATATATATATATATATATATATATATATATATATATATATATATAGAGAGATAATAAGGAAGGTGAGGTGCCACCTTCTGGTGAGGTGGCTATGTGTCACCTCTCATGCTATCATCATGCACTTGCACACTTTTTAAAACATGATATAGCATAGGGGTGACACATAGCCACCACCCATAAGGAAGCACATGCGCCTAGGAAGGCTTAGGGAGACATACGCCTATTTACATTGTTCCTTAGGAGAATGAACCTTGACTTCAGTGTTTGTCGCTTTACACGAGAATCGAAGCATCGTACGGTAGTCTCGAGAGGGTCATGCTTATTAAATGCAGTCTCGAAAAGAGCAACTGATAAGTATAAGCGAGGGCGTGATGGATCAGGTGCGCCTAAAGTGATGGGGCACGAGGAGAGAGGGCGCACCTAACTGCGTGATCGGGGCGAGTGAATGACGGCTCTTCGACTGTTGTGTCGCGGCCACCTTTAGAATAGAAACGTAATGTCTAGAAGATTTTGATGCCTTGAATACAGTCTTGGGAATGGAAGTAATCATGAGGATGCAAGGCCTAGGCGCGCCTTTGGAGTTGTGGCATGAGTAAGGGCGCCCTTAAGGGGGCACGATTGGCCAGAGCATAGAGATCGATATGTCTCTTTCTGATGCCATGCTGCTCAGATTAGGCGTGTATAGCTCCTTGCCAGTCTTGGTGCTAGGACAAGGCACGGTGCATACTTTGATCATTTGGAGGGCGCGACCCATGCGCCTACACGACCCCTTCAAAGTTTTCTAATTTTTTGAGTAAAGTTATAAACACTTTGAACAGCAGTAGGGGCACACCTTTAGATGATGCTAGAATAATCTTCTCCGGATAGGAACGGTTAGTTTGGTTCTATCTTGAAGAGATAGCCGTTCATTTTTCTCCCTTATCAATGCACACATCGTTTGAAGCCTATAAATAGGCATTGAGATGGTTCCTTAGAAAATCATTCGTCACGGGAGCCGAAGCATTTAGATTCATTACTTTAAATGTCAAGTTCATTGTGTTGATCCTATAAATAGGGGTCTTGGAGAGAATTCTTCATTCGTTTCTTCTTCTTTCCTCTCTTTATGATCGACATGAAGGCTTCCTTGACTCTTTTCTTCCTTGAAGAAGAGGATGAACTCAAGGTGAAGCCGCCTGACGCCTCCGTTGACACTTTTATGTCGATGGTAAGTGATCTGCTATGGGGAGAGGGAAGAAAAAACTTTGCTTGTCTCTGAAGTAATGAATATTGACAAGTTTGGGTCGTTCATCACTGCGATACATGCCTTAACATCTGTCACGCGTCGTGATGTGCGTAGACTTTATTTCTTGGGCGACTTGGCTTCTCATGAACACTGTCATGTTGGAGCCTTCATCATTTGTGGCATATGCTTCAACCTCTGTCATGCGCCGTATCGCACGTAGGCGATGTCAATGCGTTCATCATGCGAAGTGTTGGCGTCGAGTTTCCGGCTTGCACTAAAACACGTGTGCGCCATTGTGTTGCCTGATGAGGCTTCTGTTGTACGCTTATGCACTTTTTTGATAGGCGCGCTCTTGCGTTGTTTACTTATTGTCGAGCGTACAGGGCAACTTTTCAGCATGTAACTTTTTTCCTTCTAAGTCTTTTGAAAAAGACTCTTTTGTCTTTTGTGCAGATTATATCTCGACTTGCGCTCACTTAAATGGAGCATGGAAGGACATCATAAGCCAGTTGATTCGAAGAGACAACCATTTTGATGCTGGATTTTGTTACGAGATCAAGCAAAGTGATCCTCATTCATACATCATGCTAGCTGTCTTTATTCCCAAGACGAGACGTATTATCCGTCGATATAGTGCTGGATCTACTAGTTTGGACTGGTTGTCCAGGTTGGCACCCTGTCTTCCAGCAGCTTCTCCATATGGGCGAGGCGACCACTCTGTGCATTCGAAATGGCCTTTCTGCTTGTCTTGAAAAATTAATGCAAGCCCAGTGCTGGAGAATTTGTGACATAACTGCCCTCTGCCGTGGGGCATTTATCACATCACTGCCCTCTATAGTGGGGAACATTTGTCACATCACTGCCCTTTGTAGTGAGGGACCAGTGAGCCAGTAGTAGATTTCCATCATATATAATCATAAATATCAATGAAAAATCTAATCATGTAGTAGATTTCCATCATATGTAATCATGAGTATCAATGAAAAATCTCTCTCTTTTTGCTGGCTTTATGTGAATTTTTTGTGATTGCGGACTTTTGTAGACTCGTCTTTCTTTTGATGCATTTTATTTTGAAGGGTGAAAAAGATGTTTATTCAGAGGTGATATGAACATGACAAACACGGAATACTAGATAGGTAACTTACTCAGAGGTTAAGAGAACATGGTAAGGAACATGAAAACAACTCAGAGGTAGTATGGACATGTTTTTTCGATGGGCTTATCATGAATGTACCTAGAGCTAGGTATGGGCGATAAGTGACAGTCTTTGTCAACAGAGGTGATATGGACGTGTTAAAACAAGATCGATAGGTAAGAATATACACTCAGAGGTAATATGGACATGGCAGACATTCAGACCAAGATGTGATAAGAACCAAATGTAGGAATGGAAGATAAACTGGACATTCATACATAGTATTTCTTAAGAAACTTGCCGTTAATAGGCATCATAAGAAAATATCCGTTAGGTTTTGCTAGCCGGTATATGCCATTAGAATAGACCATTTCAATAACAAACGGTCCCTCCTATTTAGGTTGGAAACTTTCCAGCAGTCTTGTAAGTCATGATCATTGGCCTTCTAACTGATAAGACTAGATCGCCGACCCGAAATGACCTTTCTTTAACCTTTTTGTTGAAGGCTCCCGAGATTCGTGCCTGGTATAGCTCAATGCGTTGTTGAGCTTGAAGGCATTTTTTGTTGAGTGCTTCCAATTCTAATAGTCGCAAGCGATGATTATTTTATGTAGTCATATGACTATTAAGAGATACCCATAGAGAGGGAATTTGGAGTTCCAAAGGGAGCACGACTTCGCTTTCGTATACCAGCGAGAATGGCGTACTATCGGTAAGTGTGCGGACCGTGGTTCGGTAGGCCCAGAGACACTCGCCGAGCTTCTCATTCCAGTCACGCTTATTAGAAGATATGACTTTTTTGAGGAGTTTGATAATAGTTTTATTGAAAGCCTCGGCCAACCCATTAGCTACGGGGTTATAGGTTGTCGATGCTATGCTTTGGATTCGGTGCTGGTCAGAATCGACGGAAGGAGCCGCTGACGAATTGTGGGCCATTGTCATAGATCCTCCAAGGTAACCCAAACCGATAAATGACATGATGCTTGAGGAATTTGATCACATCAGAGGTTTTTACTTCCAGGAGTGATATAGCTTCCGACCACTTGGAGAAATAGTCGGTTATAGCCAAAATAAAGCTATGACCTTTTGATGAGGGAGGGGCAATCGTGTCGATGATGTCCATTCCCCATGCTTCGAATGGACAATATACCACCGTTGGGTGCAAGAACTCCGAAGGTTGGTGAATGAAGTCAGTGGAGATTTGACACATCCGACATTTCTTAGCATATGTCAGGGCATCGGCCATGTGCGCCTGAGTCGGTCTTGGAGTTTAGGCCCTGGTTGATGAGCTCTGCATGTGCTGTCATGAGCCTCGTATAGTACGTCTTTAGCTTCCTGTCCAGATAGACATCGGAGTAGGAGTCCGTCGAAGGAACGACGGTGTAACGTCTTAGTTTGAGTATCATAGTAAATTTGAAGATAGCGCCTTCTGACGGAAGCCACTTCTTTTGCGTTATCGGTAAGATTTCGTACACTGCAAAATCTATAAAAGGGGATCTCCAGTCTCGAATGTCTTCTTCGACCTCTATGGACTGACAGGCTTGCATGCATAGGTTATTCTTAGGACATTCCAACTCTTTCCCTATCACCATGATAGTGTGCTGAGTTCCGACAGGTGCTGCCAGGGATGCTGCCAATCCTGCTATAGCATCAGCTTCCAGCTTTCATAATCGAGGAACGTGTTCTATGAAGAACCCCGTAAAGGTAGAGATTATGGAGATAGCTGCTTGATGGTATAGGATCAGGTTCTCATGTCGGACCTCAAATTGTCCCCGCACATGGTTGACAATTAGCTGAAAATCATCGTAAGCTTCCAGAAAGTCGACCCTAAACTCTTTGGCTAGTCAAAGTCCGATGATGAGAGCATTATACTCAATAATGTTATTAGAGCACGGTTCTGAGAGTGAATACGCTCGTTGGATAACCAAGTCGTCGGAGGAGATTAACACTACCCCCATTCCGGTCACAATATCGTCTTTGGGACCTATTCTTGAAGCACCATCAAAAACAGTCGCCAAATCGGCTCTTATGTGGTGGTGTGGGCATCCATTACTTCATTTAGGATATCTTCGTAGAGCTTCGATGTCTCGGCTACAGGATAGGCAGCCAGAAAATCGGCTAATGCATGACCCTTAACCGTCTTTTGTGGGACAAATACCATGTCATAAGGGGACAGAAATATCGTCCATGTGGCCAGGCTTGAGTTTAATGCCCCTGGCTTGGTCATGAGGACCCTGAGGGGATTGACCCGAGGGATGATATGAATCTTCTGTCCGATTATATAATGTTGGGTTTTCTAGATAGCGAAGACGAGGGTGAGGCATTCTTTCTTCAAAAGGGTATACGTGTGCTCGGCTCCGATCATTCGACGGTTGAGATAATAGATAGCCTGTTCGTGACCTACATTGCTATTCTGAGCTAACAGGGCTCCGAGGGAGTGATCCAAGGCTCGGACGTACAGTAGAAAGGGTCTTCCCATGGCTGGGGCTACTAGGACTGGAGGATTCGTAAGGTATTCTTTTATGTCTTCGAAGGCTCGCTGGCATTCTGCAGTCCAGACATAAGATACCCCTTTTTTCATCAGTTCAGTGAAAGGTTTGCAACGTCCTGAGAGGTTGAAAATAAACCTCCGGATGTAGGCCAAGCGCCCCAGAAGACCGCGAAGTTCACGAATGTTCCTTGGTTGTTGCATTTCGATAATGGCTTTTGTCTTCTCAGGGTCGACGTGGATACCCTTCAAAGTTACAATGAAGCCTAAGAACTTGCCACTGGACACCCTCAGGAAGGATTTGGCTGGATTCATCTTTAACTGGTGTGTCCTCATTAAATCGAAGACGGTTCTTAAATCATGGAGGTGATCACTACAAAAGCGACTTTTGACAGCGATATCATCGACGTAACATTCGACTGTCTTACGCAGGTGTTTGCGGAATATGATACTCATGGCACACTGGTACGTAGCGCCCGTATTCTTCAAGCCAAAGGGCATCATTGTGTAACAGAATACCCCCATCGGGTCCGAAAGGATGTATGTTTATCATCGTCTGGAAACATCTTGATCTGGTTATAGCCAGAACAGCCATCCATGAAAGATATGCGCTCAAACTCGTAGGAATCACGTCGGTGATGGGTAACGCGAATTCGTCCTTCGGACAAACGGCATTTAGATCACAAAAATCTATACAGACTCGAATCTTCTCGTTTTTCTTAGTAACTGGGATGATATTGGCTATCCAATCTGGGGGTTGTTCCTCGTGTAAAGCCCCTCTTTATTAGATTGTTGACTTCCTTTTCGATAACGTTCATGGTATCGGGGCAAAAATATCGTTGTTGTTGCTTCACTGGCTTAGCTTTAGGCAGGATATTTAGTTTGTGTACGACGACATTTGGGTCTAAGCCCGACATATCTTTGTAGCTCCAGGTGAGGATGTCTATGTATTCTCTTATAAGCTTAATAAGAGACTCGCGATCCTCTCCTTTCAAGCTTTTGCTGATGAAGATCGGTTTAGGAGAAGAATCGTCTTCTAAGTCAATTTGTACAACCTCATCTTCAGTAGGCGATTTGCGTAATTCAAGGCGTTTCTACCATTGAGCATCAAGTCGTTGAGCCCAAGGTTCAACTTCGAGGGGTTCGAAGAATGGCTCATCGCCTTTATCGACTTGGTCCGCTGACGTCATATTCACTGACAACGTTCTACGGAGCACCTCCCCGATACTGACGTCGGAGTCGCAGAAGGATTCTAAAGAGTACGAGTGCGTCACTACCTTGCGTCGCAGAACTTTGCGCTTTAGGCGGGACATATCCGATGCCGTAGCGAGTTTTCTGGTAATACTGGCCAGACTTGCCTTTAGGAACATTAATCTTTGATCGGCAAGTGCCGACCCTTTCCGTAATTGAGACCCATATTACTGTCCAGATCATAACCCATCTTCTGGATGATATGCCTAGCTTGCGACGTATAGTGGTGAGCCTAAACTATACCGACTTCAGGTTCAGGCTCACAAAGAGTATGAGTCAGGGAGCCATCTACTCGGCCAAAGATGATGGGTTCTTCTCTCTCCTTCCGTACCGGTACTATAAAACAGGCACCACGTACAGGGAGTAAAAAACTTATTTTACTAAATAAGCATACACGATTTGTGTCTATAGTGATAAACTCAGGTTTTGTTCTAGGGAATAAGCAGAGAAATCAGAAAAGTAGTTCAAAGGCATTCCTTTATTGATAAAATAGGACAAATCGTCCTCAGGGATTATACCGTCAAATGCGAAAAAGTTGGGTACAACCACATTATTAAGACCTCTACCCCCAGCACCTGAGATAGGCAAGGATGGAGTAAGATGAGGTGGGCTACATAGCTTCACCACAATTGGCTTGACATAAGGGTTTCCCTTCATTAGCGGTTTCCCTTCAATCGTACCACCAAAGGAGTTGTAGCTTGAACTGCAAACGTCGTAGGGCGTTCTTTGGTAGGTGGCCCTCCTTTCAATCAGACTATCAGAGGGGCAGTAGTCTCAGCTGTAGGTGTCGTAGGGCGTTCCTTTAGATGCACTTTGATGGGCTCCTCGGAGGCGGTTTGAGCCTCGGCTTCGTCATCAACGTCTTCATCCGAGTCCTTCCGGTGTTTCTTTCGGAACAATCGAGACTCAGTGTAGTAAACCTCAACCACTTTAAAGGGTTCAATATCCGTAAACTCAGTTTTTACCACTTCATCGCCGTTGACATATTTGAAAGAATCGATAGGAAAGACATATAATAACATACGAGAAGGAATTTAATAAAATTAAATACATGACATAGAACAATAATTGAACATGTGCTAGTGTCGAATGTATATAGGATGTACAATCATTTTCTAACTATACAAGGTCACCTAATCATGTTAAGAATTCATTAGAGTCAAAAAAAAAAAATCAAAAACGGACAAATATGGACAAAAAAGAAAAAAATAGTCTATTCGGATCATCCAGCAGATTACCGACAGATTTTTAGAACTGTCACAGCAAGTTTTTAGAGAAAATTTGGATGATCCGACAAATTTTTGCGGATTAACGATAGGTTATCCGAATCGTCCCAGAAAGTTGATTTTTGAAAACTCCAAAACTTGTTTCGGCCATAAAAACTTCGTTTTAAATCGAAATTCGAATTTTTAAAAGTCAAAATCGCATGAAATTTAACCCTACAACATGGGAGTATTAGTTTTCACAAATCCAAAGATTGGATAGATTAATACCTCAAAATATTCCAAAAATAGGTTCTCGAAAAACCAAAACGGGTTCCGATTTCCATCAAACTCAAAATCTATCTATACAAGCTTGGTGAGGGCCTCGTATATGCATATGTGACCAAGATCCAACATGTTAACACCAATATTACTCTCGATACCAAGTTTTTCAATTAAGTCAATATTGGGTTTTAACAGAAAATTAAAACATAGATCAAACTCAATTCAGAAACATGTACATGACTAAAATCATGAGATAAACATATTTAAGAAAAGAAGTTTTGGAATAAAATGAGCTATCAATACCAAAAAAAAACAAAAAATTACAATAATTAAGGTTGTTCACTAATTCGGTAAGATGTACTTGCCTAGGTTAAGCTCCAAGCCTAATCTTCCAATCCACCACTAAGAGGGGTACGAAACCACACTCTAGGCCTCAAGGTCAAGCTTTCCTGAGCTTGAGGAAGAAGAATAAGAGAGAAGAGGAATAGAAGAAGGAAATAAAAGAGAGAGGAGAGAGAAAGTAAAAGTGTATATATATAAGGGGAATTAATCGTGACCGTTGGATCACGATCCGCGTCACGATCTAAATCGATCCTAACCATCCAAAGAAAACCAAGTATCCATTGGATAATAGAGTGTAATGCCCCAGTCCCAAAATACGTAGGACCAAGTACGTAGACATGCCAGCTGTATACATATGAAACATACTCCAATATACGGAAGCCTCGTATGTATACATAAGCTGTAAAATACAGTAACCATGAAACTAATCTCATCCACAAATAAATATATATTAAAATCAACTTATAAATTTTATTTGTACAAAATGTTGGGAGGAGACAAATCTACTGCCAACAAAAAGAAAGAAATACATAGCAACGATGGAAGAGTTGAGCGAAACGAACGACGATCCAAAAGCTAGCATCGCGAAGGTAGATTGTAAACTATGTCCTTGGCTAGAGCACCTGTAAAAATCACCAAAACACCTGGAGAGATCACCAGGTCCTCAGAGGACTAGCAAGATACATAATATACATGCCTTCTTTAACAGTAAATAAAATGCAAAAAGAAGTAGAGAAATGTAAAATAGACAATGATCAATAAGACGTCTCAATATCGTAACGCCATGGGACGCTCCCGACCTCAAGACAAATGATAAGTCTCTACTACCGTAATGCCATGGGACACTCCCGGTCCTAGAGACGGGATAACAGGTCGATAAGAAGTCTCTAATACCGTAACGTCATTGGACGCTCCCAGTCCTAGAGATAACAGGGCCAATGTCTAGCAATCAATCGCAACTACAGGTCAAGTCAAATCAGGCTTAAGGGCGAAGGTAGAAGACTAGTCAAAATTGTCATAAGACTCACATGGAACAACAGTGGCATAAGATGACTAAATAAGAAACGTGCACGTAAAGAAAAAGAAAGTATAATAAACATGAATGACAGATAATGAAAAGAACTGGAAAGAGATAACAATATAGAATACGTATGTAAATACTGTAAAGTTCGGCAAGGTGTACTTGCCTGATGTCCGAGTGAGGTAAGATGATGTCCTGGCGACGAATCAATAACAGCGCACAAAGAGGAAGGTGTAGGACAACTTCGGATGCTGAAAATAGTCTATTATCTAATTATAATTAATACTGCACCTATTACATTAATTTAATAAATTTTAAAGTTAGGATATGGTATAGATTTTTGTATCATCTTTCCGAAAAACTAAACGGATCGTATTTTCATTTCCGGAATCTCCCGAAATCGTAAAAATATCGAAATACGTTTATTTTTTTGGATATTAGATACTCAAATAGTTTTGCAAAAATTTACAGAATAAATTTCGTCTATTAAAATATGCTTTTAGAAACCTTACCTCGATACGCTTCTTTAAAAAAACTGGAGACGAAACGGAGATCGGAGCTAGAAGATATCGTCGTTCCAAGTTGCTCTTGCTGCTAAAAAGCGGGGATGAATTTTAATGATGAATTTTAGCTATTGGACTAAAAATAATTTTGAATTATGGCTGATAGAAGGGGGATGTATTGGGTTCATATAGGTATTTATTTTAGATTTATCTCCTAAATTAGATAGGATTTGATTTAAATTGATAGAAGTTACTTTGTTATGATATAATATAGATAGGGATGCTTTCCTATTAGACTTAGGATTATGATTAACTTAATATTGTTCATATTTATCTAAATTATCTATAACATTATTTAAAATTACTATAGATAATAAATAGAGTTAATATTTATTTAAACAACCTTCATCTAATCTCATTTATACAAGCTAAAATATTTAATACTAATTTAACATTTATTCTATATTATGTAAATAGTGTACAATATAAGTAACATGTAAAAAATAATAAAAGTTATGAAATAAATCCTAAAATTTTGAGAAAAAATTGTATAATATAGTTTAGATCCTTTATGTACTAGAAAAATAGCTTTATATATTTTTATACTAAATTTACTAATGAACACTATACTAAATATATGTAAAATATTATATTGGAATGACACCCGGGGTTGGATCCGAGGCCGTCACTGCTGACACGAGGAAGCGGACACCGACACGATGCACTCTCTTGTGATAGAAAAATATTTGTGGTGAACAATTGTGGAGAAAAATAATATGGAGGCTTCTCATATATATAGGGGGTGGAAACTCCCAGCGGGATAAGGATTAGAAAAAATTAAAACCCCTTTAGATAATCTTACTTTCACTACTAAAATATGCTCTATTAGCGATATTGTTTAGCGACGGAATGAAATTCCGTCGCTAACTATATAATATAGCGACTCCTTTATAATGACGTCGCAAAACGTCGCTGAATAGCGACGTTCAGCGACAGTAGATACAGTATGTCGTGGAATTACGACGTTCAGTGACATATTATTAAAATATGTCGCTTATATTAAAATTCTTGCGACGGTTAGCGACGTCCACTGTTGACGTCGCTAACTTTTTTACTTAGGGCACAGGATTCCTTTTTTCCCCTCACTCGAAAACTCGAAAACTCCTTTTTCCCCTCCCCCCCCCGGCGACTCCTTCCCCCCCAGTGACTCCCTTCCCTCCCGGTGACTCCCTCCCCCCCCCCCCCGTCGAGCTCCTCCTCCTCGAGCTCCTTCTCCCCCAATCCGAGCTACTCCTCCTCTCCGGTAAACCCTAACCTAATTCCTTCTCCTCCTTCTCTCCCCCCCCACACACATAGACACACACACACACACACACACACACACACACACACACACACACACAGAGACACACACATACACGGAGGGTGACACACCAAGTATTTGTGGAAATGCCCAATAGGTCATTTAGAATCCTAATTTCAGTTTTGTGCATAAATGAGGGTAGGTTAGTCATGTTTAAGGTATCCCAATTGGTTTTCATATGGATTCCTATATATATCTATGTATTTTTGACCCACGAGTCATGTATATATGTAAATATATATAAATTGGTATATATTTATGTATGTGGACTATTTTAGATAAAAGTTTATAAATATATAGTGTGTGCGGTTGTGTCTTGTGTGAGAGTGAGAGAGGGAGAAGCATGGCAAGTTATTGGCTATCCATTTGACCCTTGGTTTGTGTGTTTGTGGCTTGGATTGGTGGTTGGTTGTTTGTGGTTATGTGTGTTTGTTTGAAGAAAGGGATTAGATGTTTTAATAGTATATTTGTGCTTGTGATGAGATGTGAGAGTGTGTGAGTGTATGATTGTGTTTTTTAGTGTGTTTTTGAGGAAGGGGAGGTTAGATGTGGTAGTGTGGTAGTATGGTAGTGTGAGTGTGAGTGAAGAGGGATATTGAGATAAGTGTTAGAGAGAGAGAGAGAGAGAGAGAGAGAGAGAGAGAGAGAGTGTGTGTGTGTGTGTGTGTGTGTGTGTGTGTGTGTGTGTGTGTGTTTATTTGAGAGTGAGAAAGGTGAGAGGGATTTAGATGTGGTAGTGAGTGTTGTGTGTGCGTTAGAGAGGGTATGATAGAGTAGCAAGAGGGGGGGGAACAAGTGGCTGCAAAGGCAGCAGCAGCAGCAGTAGCTTGTGCTGCAGGGTAGTAGCAGCAGTAGCTGCAATGCCAGCAGTAGCTGCTAACAGCAGTAGCAAGAGCAGTTAGGGCAGCAGCTACAAATTGTTTCTAGAAGCTAATGTCTCTTATTATGTTGGGGGTGTGGTTTTATTTTAGGATGAGTATGTTAGTGTCTACACATAAGTTAGTATCCTAAGTTAGATATTTAGGATAGTATCCTAGGCACTAATTTAATATCTTGTTTAGGATGTTAGTATCCTAGAGTTAGATAGGTGAGTTAATATCTTAGGATACTAGAAGTTATTATCCTAGATAGGTTAGTTAGTGTCTTGGATAGGTTAGTTAGTATCCTATTTATCCTAGATAAGTTAGTATCCTAAGTTAGATATCTTAGGGTAGTTAGATTATGCTAGTATCTTGAGGGTATCAAGATAATAGGATATGGACTAGAAGTTAGTACCCTAAGTTAGTATCTTGGCTAGAATTTGGTATCCTAGGATAGTTAGATATCCTAGTATCTTAAGAGTGTCCTAGACTAGTCTATGGTAATGGGATACCCTATAGGGTATATCTCTATGTAAATATTAGAGTATCTTAGGAGTGTTGGTATATTGTTAGAATGGTAGAGTTAGTATCCTAAGGTATCTAAGGTATTAGCAAAGTAATAAGAATTACCTATAGCCTAAGGATAAGGTATTAGCTAAGGTAATGGGTATGATGTTAAGGCAGGTGGATAGATACTAGCCTAAGGTAGATGGTAGTATCTATTAGCCTAAGGTATTGAGTTATCTACTAGCCTAAGGGTAGGATATTACTAGGATATGGTATTATCTAGTATCTAAGGTAAAGTGGATGTTAAGGTATTAGTTACCTAGACTAAGGTATTGAGATTCCAACTTAAGGTATTGGTATTGGGATACCAATAGCGATAAGGTAAATGGTACCTTGGTAGGTAATGACTAGAAATAGGATATTTGACTTAAATTTGACCTTGTTTGACCAAAGTTGACTATTTTGACTGAAAGTCAAAGTAGAGTCAACATCTGACCTAGATTGGACTAAGAGTTGACAAAGTCAACTATAGGTCAACCCTTGACGTAGTTTGACCTTATTTGACTTTGTTTGACTTAGCTTAACCTAGTTTGACTTTGTTTGACTTTGTACAACCTAGTTTGACCTAGATTGCATCTCATGCACTAGAAATCATGCCTAACATTGTTATTAGTAACTGTCCGCTACTAATGTGTGTCCCATAATAAGACATAATATACGAATTTGTGCCTATTGGATAATGTGTGTCCATCTTTGCAGAATTATTTTCAAATGGATATGAATTACTACTTGCGGAATCGTTCATGGATGTACAATCATCGTCCTGATGATATGTGTGGTGTGCGGGATGAGAAAATGACTAGAGGTGTGCGGGATAATGTCTATCATATAAATATGTATTTTTGTTTTATTGTCTTATGTTATTATCAGGTCTGACTAGACCATCTGGACGACGCGGAGGATTTTATATTAGGCAGTCCCTTCTGCCTCGGGCTGGGGATGGAGATTCCGTACCCTCATTCTTATCTCTGAGTACGCCATTGTACCGTTTGTTCCCGGTCCATTACCGGGACATGGCAGTTCCAGCAGGTTGGCGACTCCTCCATCGTCGTCCAGCGTTCCTGATCCTGCATCCAGCATTCCTGATTCCGCGTCCAGCATTCCTGATCCCGCGTCCAGCATTCCTCCTACCAACGGCTCCATGGGGGAGCCGACGCCGAGCATATGGAGGACGACGATCAGACTGATCCTGTCCAGGCAGGAGGTGAGAGCGACCCTCCATGCGCTCCCCCGGGCGAGACGCAAATGGAGATTTGGACGGACGGGCCTACGAAGTAAGTTAATTAGTTAATATATATTTCTTAAATGATTATATGTACATATATATTCATGAGAATTATTATTGTATAGATATCGTCCTCCTGCAGTACAGAGACAGCTGGGGGTATTTCTGAGGTAGAACTATGGTGGGCCTTGGATTAACTACTCAGATGCTCCCGCAGATAGGAAGGCCTTTTGGTTCGCCCACTTCAAGGTTAAAAAAATTGTTTATTTTTAAATTTTAACAATCATTTGTGTATATTATACAACTTTTCTATTTTACTTCTTGTAGAGGACCTATTTCTATCCTCCACACCAGGCGACGAAGATCGAGGGCCAATTTTCTGCAGTCGCAGGCAAGCTCATCCGTGATGCGACCCACGACCAGAAGTCTCGTGATCGCTCCGAAAAGACGATCTACGGTTGGATCACGCCAGAGCAGTGGACTGAGATGAAGGCTAGATTCGGCGAGGCCAGGTACCAGGAGCGGTCTGACAAGGCCAAGGTGGCGCGGTCGAGCGCCGGTAAGTGGTGTGGTGGCTCCATTTCGATGACGGAATATTTTCATCTTCTGGTACGTTTCCTATGAAGGACATCATTTTATATATAATTGGATAGAATGTTTAATACTAATAATAAATAATATATTTTAACAGGTAAAAAAGGGTGAGGACCCCAACATGGTAACCGTCTTCCTGATCACCCATCTGAGGGCTGGGAAGTTCATTGACGAGAGGGCGACGCAGGCATATGTACGTTCTATTCTTTATATTAATTTACTATAATTTAGAAAACAGGAAAATAGATATCAATATAGACTTTAGCAAACACTTATACGTTAGCAAACATTGTTCTAGGCGGAGTTTGTTCGGCTACAAGAGGAGGCGGCTGCTGCTGCTAGTACGCCAGCAGAGGGAGGGACTGGTACTTCCTCCCAGCCGCCTACAGCTCTATCGCCGGACGAGCTCTGGATGACTGCCGTTGGCGGTCTTCAGAAGGGTACGTACTACGGTACGGGATCCTACGGCGCCTATTTGGCTTCAGAGTCATCCCGGACCCCCTCTGTCAGTGCGCAGTCTCCAGCTTCGCAGGCGTCATCACGAGCGCAGGATGTGTGCAGACAGCTCCACGAGCTGCATCGCGAGTTACAGCAGCAGATTTCTGAGGCAGCTGGGACAGAGCGACGATCCGACGATCCGATGATCACCGGACGATTTGATGCGGTCGAGCGCAGTATACAGGAGCTGATGAGTCTGTAGTAGGCTACAGCTGCCAGCTTGCACACGCTCAACGAGTTTACGCAGAGCACAGAGCGTAGACAGGTCGAGCTGGAGGGATCGCAGAGGACCGTGGTTGCCTCACTCACCCAGCTGCATACTTTATTTGAGGAGAGTACTCAGAGGATGGTGAGTACCCTTGCTGCGTATGGTGACCGACTGCAAGAGCTGGAGCAGATACGTCCTTCCGGTCCATCGACGGCGTCGACTCCAGACGTTGCACTGCCTCCTATTGCCCCTACGGTGCAGCTCACACAGGAGCAGTATGAGTACATGCTATCCCAGATACGCGGCAGGGGTCCGCAGTGATTTTATTGATTTTTTTATGAGTTGTATGTATTAGCCCTATGGGCAAATTGTTTATTGGTACACATTTGTTTATGCACTTGGTGGGAGACTTTTTATCATCTTTTATTTTTATTTGACTCTATTGGATGTTTGTGATGATGTGTGTCTGTGAAGTGTAGTTTGTTAGATATTTACTTTGTTGGTATTTTCATTGTGATATTTACTTTGTGATATCTGCGACGGGGATGACAAATATACCTACTCTGGGTTATAAGCGATGACCTGATATACAAAGGAGGTGCTGCCTAAATTTTAAAAAAATATAATGTGTATTTTTGTGATGATGTGTGTCTGTGTTTACAGTGTATGTGAAATGCAGTGTTCGGAACCATCGATAGTTTCGATTACTGTTGTATGTTTTATCTTGGACAAAAAGAGCAACTGTTCATGGTGTACTTCTAAGAGCTTCATTTTCACATCCTTCACTCTCTCGGGACGTCGTACAGGATCCCGAGAAGGTGAAGGACGTGAAGAGGAAGCTCTGAGAAGTGCACCCTGAACTGTTGCTCTTTTTATCCAAGATAAAACATAGAACAGTAAACGAAACTATCGATGGTTCGAACACTGCACTTCACACACACTGTAAACATAGACACACAGAATAACAAAAATACACATTTTATTTTTTAAATATTTTTTTATTATTTGTGATGTATAGCGACGTCTTAGCGACGTATTGGGACGTCGCTATACGTCGCTGATTAGCGGCGTTACGTCGTTGTACGTCACCAAATTGCTGACGTGGCAGGCATGCCACGTCATCACGTAAATAGAACATGACGTCGCTATGTAGTCGCCCGACGTCGCTAAGTTTGCGACGTAACACTTTCGTCGCTCTACGTCGCAAAATTTGCGACGCCTCAGCGACACGACATTGACGTCGCAAATAACGACGTAGAGCGACGCATGTGCCATCTGCGACTTGCTTAAAAGCGACCTTCATTTTTCGTCGCTAAAGTCGTCGCTAATTACGATTAGCGACATATTTTCCATTATTAGCGACGTACCATTACGTCGCTAATTTGCCTTATTTTAGTAGTGTTTTAATTTAAATTATTTTAAAACCGATTCAATCCAAATCCAAATCCAACTCAAATAAATCTAGATAATTTCAAATCCAAATTAAATATAGATGATTCCCATCTTTAAATTAAACTTACTTAAATTAAATCAATAAAATCTAATCAAAGTTTAAATTATCATAATAAGTTCAAAATATCTTTTCTAAAAATAATAATAATAAATAATTTCAAAAATCCAAAAATATATGAATAAATTTTTTTACATCCATGCAAATAAGATATTTACATAAAATATAATTTTCTAAATTAATATCTATATTTGAACAAGAAATAAAATAATCTTTTATAAAGTAAAAGATAAATTTTTTGACAAATATCGTGAAATATTCTTTTGATATGAAAATATTTGTTTATACTATGTATTGAAACAACAAATTTATTCTATATTCATAAGAAAATCAATAATAAAATATTTTGTATATGAATGAACAAATATCTCGTATTTACATCTTTACGCATTCGCACTCGAGGTACGATACCAAAATAAAAATCAATACCAAAATAAATTAATAATAAAAAAATATAGTAAAAATTTATGGATTTTACATCCTACCCAAATTACAAGAATTTCGTCCTCGAAGTTAAGAATAAGTAGGAGGTTCGAGAAGGTACAAAGGTATATCAATCAAATCACGACGTTCAACACAAATATGCATTAGAAAATCGTAATCTCGATAACTATGGAAATAAATCACGAATTTAATTAAGGGAGTGAACGATGGTCGCGATAATGAATCTAGGGTCAAGAAAAAGGGCGAGTAACTCGAGATGGGGACATAGTTCCATTGGTTGGTCGGTGCCTTACTATCTTGGTAATAGATGGTGGGGCAACTAAGGGGATATCAAGTACGAGTGTTTTGTCATTCCAAAATAAGTGAAAGACAAAGACTATTAAGAGTTTGAAGAAGCTATTATCGAATACGAATACGTGATCCAAAGACGACATAAATAGTTCAAAAGAGAATTGTCAAGGCAGTCGTGGTTGAGACTATAGAGGCCAAGTTTAACTATGTCTCCATCCATGTTAGAATGATATGTAAAAAAGCGAACCAAATGCACTCGGTTGATCAGACCATCATGCACCGGTTCTGATTAGACAATATGTTAGTGAGCGCGTGCTTAATAGCATAAGTCATGAACAAGCTCGATAGATGGATAAGCTTGAAAAACTAGTTTATAGTAGCAACATTAGTCAAGATGGTAAAACATAGGCACGTGAGATTAAGATTGAAAGAAAGTAGAGTTTGGTCAAAGTCCTTAAAAATCTAGGTCATGTCCTATGATAGTACCTATACAGTCATCCTACCGTCTACTTGTCTAAGACTTGGTTAAGGTTATAAGGAAGGTTAGGTCGTAAGGCATTCTACCCAACTTACAAGAGTTAAACTAGTAGGGTGATGGGATAATGGGTCATGTCCACCTAGTATGGGTTACCTTATTAATCTCTATCAATCACGAAAGAAGGGCACGAATCACGATAGAAGGGATCAAGCAAGATACAACTCGAGGAGTTAAGCGAGAAGACGGTCAAGTATGTAGATGAGATCCTAAACTCTAATCCTATACGCAGGCTTGCTTGGTACGGTAAAGTAACCAAACAATTTATCTTGACCTGTATGGGCCACTACAAAAATATGTAACGTCCCAGTCCCAAAATACGTAGGACCAAGTACGTAGACATGCCAGCTGTATACATACGAAATATACTCCAATATACGGAAGCCTCGTATGTATACATAAGCTGTAAAATACAGTAACCATAAAACTAATCTCATCCACAAATAAATATATATTAAAATCAACTTATAAATTTTATTTGTACAAAATGTTGGGCGGAGACAAATCCACTGCCAACAAAAAGAAAGAAATACATAGCAACGATGGAAGAGTCGAGCGAAGCGAACGATGATCCGAAAGCTAGCATCGCGAAGGTAGATTGTAAACTGTCCTTGGCTAGAGCACCTGCAAAAATCACCAACACACCTGGAGTGATCACCAGGTCCTCAGAGGACTAGCAAGACACATAATATACATGCCTACTTTAACAGTAAATAATATGCAAAAAGAAGTAGAGAAATGTAAAATAGACAATGATCAATAAGACGTCTCAATATCGTAACCCCATGGGACGCTCCCGACCTCAAGACAAAAGATAAGTCTCTACTACCATAATGCCATGGGACACTTCCGGTCCTAGAGATGGGATAACAGGTCGATAAGAAGTCTCTAATACCGTAACGCCATTGGACGCTCCCAGTCCTAGAGATAACAGGGCCAATGTCTAGCAATCAATCACAACTACAGGTCAAGTCAAATCAGGCTTAAAGGCGAAGGTAGAAGACTAGTCAAAATTGTCACAAGACTCACATGGAACAACATGAGTGGCATAAGATAACTAAATAAGAAACGTGCACGTAAAGAAAAAAAAAGTATAATAAACGTGAATGACAGATAATGAAAAGAACTGGAAAGAGATAACAATATAGAATACGCATATAAATACTGTAAAGTTCGGCAAGGTGTACTTGTCTGATATCCGAGTGAGGTAAGATGATGTCTGGAGACGAATCAACAACAGCGCACAAAGAGGAAGGTGTAGGACAACTTCGGATGCTGAAAATAGTCTATTATCTAATTATAATTAATACTACACCTATTACATTTATTTAATAAATTTGAATTTAGGATATGGTATAGGTTTTTGTATCATCTCTCCAAAAAACTAAACGGATCGCATTTTGGTTTCCGGAATCTCCCAAAATTGTAAAAATATCGGAACACGTTTATTTTTTTGGACACTAGATACTCAAGTAGTTTTGAAAAAAATTACAGAACGAATTTTGTCTATTAGAATATGTTTTTGGAAACCTTACCTCGATACGCTTCTTTAAAAAAAATTGGAGACAAAATGGAGTTCGGAGCTAGGAGATATCGTCGCTCCAAGTTGCTCTTGTTGCTAAAAAGCGAGGCTGAATTCTAATGACGAATTTTAGAGTTTCTATTGGACTAAAAATAATTTTGAATTGTGGCTGATAGAAGGGGAATGTATTGGGTTCATATAGGTATTTATTTTAGATTTATCTCCTAAATTAGATAGGATTTGATTTAAATTGATAGATTACTTTGTTATGAATATAGATAGGGATGCTTTCCTATTAGACTTAGGATTTTGATTAACTTAAAATATAGTTCATATTTATCTAAATTATCTATAACATTATTTAAAATTACTATAGATAATAAATAGAGTTAATATTTATTTAAACAACCTTCATCTAATCTCATTTATACAAGCTGAAATATTTAATACTAATTTGACATTTATTCTATATTATGTAAATAGTGTACAATATAAGTAACATGTAAAAAGTAATAAAAGTTATAAAATAAATCCTAAAATTTTGAGAAAAAAAATTGTATAATATAGTTTAGATCCTTAATGTACTAGAAAAATAGATTTATATATTTTTATACTAAATTCACTAATGAACACTATACTAAATATATGTAAAATATTATATTGGAATGACACTCAGGGACGGATTCGAGGCCGTCACGGCTGACACGAGGAAGCGGACACCGACACGATGCACTCTCTTGTGGTGGAAAAATATTTGTGATGAACAATTGTGGAGAAAAACAATATGGAGGCTTCCCATATACATAGGGGGTGGAAACTCCTAGCGGGATAAGGATTAGGAAAAATTAAAACCCCCTTTAGATAATCTTACTTTTAATTTAAATTATTTTAAAACCAATTCAATCCAAATCCAAATCCAAATCTAACTCAAATAAATCTAGATAATTTCAAATCCAAATTAAATATAGATGATTCCCATCTTTAAATTAAACTTATTTAAATTAAATCAATAAAATCTAATCAAAGTTTAAATTACCACAATAAGTTCAAAATATCTTTTCTAAAAATAATAATAATAATAAATAATTTCAAAAATCCAAAAATATATGAATAAATTTTTTTACATCCATGCAAATAAGATATTTACATAAAATATAGTTTTCGAAATTAATATCTATATTTGAACAAGAAATAAAATAATCTTTTAAAAAGTAAAAGATAAAATTTTTGACAAATATCGTGAAATGTTCTTTTGATATGAAAATATTTGTTTATACTATGTATTGAAACAACAAATTTATTCTATATTCATAAGAAAAACAATAATAAAATATTTTGTATATGAATGAACAAATATCTCGTATTTATGTCTTTACACATTCGTACTCGAGGTACGATACCAAAATAAAAATCAATACCAAAATAAATTAATAATAAAAAAATATAGTAAAAATTTATGGGTTTTACATCCTATCCAACTTACAAGAATTTTTTCCTTGAAATTAAGAGTAAGTAGGGGGTTCGAGAAGGTACAAAGGTATATCGATCAAATCACGACGTTCAACACAAATATGCATTAGAAAATCGTGATCTCGATAACTATGGAAATAAATTACGAATTTAATTTAGGGAGTGAATGATGGTCGCGATAATGAATCTAGGGTCAAGGGAAAGGGCGAGTAACTCGAGATGGGGATATAGTTCCATTGGATGGTCGGTGGCTTACTATCTTGGCAATAGAAGGTGGGGCAACTAAGGGGATATCAAGTACGAGTGTTTTGTCATTCCAAAATAAGTGAAAGACAAAGACTATTAAGAGTTTGAAGAAGCTATTATCGAATACGAATACGTGGTCCAAAGACGACATAAATAGTTCAAAAGAGAATTGCCAAGACAGTCGTGGATGAGACTATAGAGGTCAAGTTTAACTATGTCTCCATCCATGTTAGAATGATATGTGAAAAGCGAACCAAAGTGCACTCGGTTGATCAGACCATCATGCACCGGTTCTGTTTAGACAATATGTTAGTGAGCGCGCGCTCAATAGCATAAGTCATGAACAAGCTCGATAGATGGATAAGCTTGCAAAACTAGTTTATAGTAGCAACATTAGTCAAGATGGTAAAACATAGGCACGTGAGATTAAGATTGAAAGGAAGTAGAGTTTGGTCAAAGTCCTTAAAAATCTAAGTCATGTCCTATGATAGTACCTATACAGTCATCCTATCGTCTACTTGTCTAAGACTTGGTCAAGGTCATAAGGAAGGTTAGGTCGTAAGGCATTCTACCCAACTTACAAGAGTTAAACTAGTAGGGTGATGGGACAATGGGTCATGTCCACCTAGTATGGATTACCTTATTAATCTCTATCAATCACGAAAGAAGGGCACGAATCACGATAGAAGGGATCAAGCAAGATGCAACTCGAGGAGTCAAGCGAGAAAACAGTCAAGTATGTAGATGAGATCCTAAACTCTAATCCTATACGCAGGCTTGCTTGGTACGGAAAAGTAACCAAATAATTTATCTTGACCTGCATGAGCCACCACAAAAATATGTAACGCCCCAGTCCCAAAATATGTAGGACCAAGTACGTAGACATGTCAGCTGTATACATATGAAACATACTCCAATATACGGAAGCCTCGTATGTATACATAAGCTGTAAAATACAGTAACCATGAAACTAATCTCATCCACAAATAAATATATATTAAAATCAACTTATAAATGTCATTTGTACAAAACGTTGGGCGGAGACAAATCTACTGCCAACAAAAAGAAAGAAATATATAGCAACGATGGAAGAGTCGAACGAAGCGAAAGACGATCCGAAAGATAGCATCGCGAAGGTAGATTGTAAACTATGTCCATGGCTAGAGCACCTGCGAAAATTACCAACACATCTGGAGAGATCACCAGGTCCTCAGAGGACTAGCAAGACACATAATATACATGCCTACTTTAACAGTAAATAACATGCAAAAAGAAGTAGAGAAATATAAAATAGACAATGATCAATAAGACGTCTCAATATCGTAATGCCATGGGATACTCCCGTCCTCAAGACAAAAGATAAGTCTCTACTACCGTAATGCCATGGGACACTCCCGGTCCTAGAGACGGGATAACAGGTCGATAAGAAGTCTCTAATACTGTAACGCCATTGGATGCTCCCAGTCCTAGAGATAACAGAGCCAATGTCTAGCAATCAATCGCAACTACAGGTCAAGTCAAATCAGACTTAAGGGCGAAGGTAGAAGACTAGTCAAAATTGTCACAAGACTCACATGGAACAACAGTGGCATAAGATGACTAAATAAGAAACGTGCACGTAAAGAAAAAGAAAGTATAATAAACATGAATGACAGATAATGAAAAGAACTGAAAAGAGATAACAATATAGAATATGCATATAAATAATGTAAAGTTCGGCAAGGTATACTTGCCTGATGTCCGAGTGAGGTAAGATGATGTCTTGGCGACGAATCAACAACAGCGCACAAAGAGGAAGGCGTAGGACAACTTCGGATGCTGAAAATAGTCTATTATCTAATTATAATTAATACTGCACCTATTATATTTATTTAATAAATTTTAAAGTTAGGATATGGTATAGGTTTTTGTATCATCTTTCTGAAAAACTAAACGGATCGTATTTTCGTTTCCGGGATCTCCCGAAATCGTAAAAATACCGAAACACGTTTATTTTTTTGGACACTAGATACTCAAACAGTTTTACAGAAATTTACAGAATGAATTTTGTCTATTAAAATATGCTTTTGAAAACCTTACCTCGATATGCTTCTTTTAAAAAAACTAGAGGCGAAACGGAGTTCAGAGGTAGGAGATATCGTCGTTCCAAGTTGCTCTTGCTGCTAAAAAGCGGGGCTGAATTCTAATGACGAATTTTAGAGTTTCTATTGGACTAAAAATAATTTCGAATTATGGCTGATAGAAGGGGGATGTATTGGGTTCATATAGGTATTTATTTTAGATTTATCTCCTAAATTAGATAGGATTTGATTTAAATTGATAGAAGTTACTTTGTTATGATATAATATAGATAGGGATGCTTTCCTATTCGACTTAGGATTATGATTAACTTAAAATATAGTTCATATTTATCTAAATTATCTATAACATTATTTAAAATTAATATAGATAATAAATAGAGTTATTATGTATTTAAACAACCTTCATCTAATCTCATTTATACAAGCTAAAATATTTAATACTAATTTGACATTTATTCTATATTATGTAAATAGTGTACAATATAAGTAATATGTAAAAAGTAATAAAAGTTATGAAATAAATCCTAAAATTTTGAGAAAAAATTGTATAATATAGTTTAGATCCTTAATGTACTAGAAAAATAGCTTTATATATTTTTATACTAAATTCAATAATGAGCATTATACTAAATATATGTAAAATATTATATTGGAATGATATCCGGGGTCGGATCCGAGGCCGTCACGGCTGACACGAGGAAGCAGACACCGACACGATGCACTCTCTTGTATTGGAAAAATATTTGTGATGAATAATTGAGGAGAAAAACAATATGGAGGCTTCACCTATATATAGGGGGTGGAAACTTCTAACGGGATAAGGATTAGGAAAAATTAAAACCCCCTTTAGATAATCTTACTTTTAATTTAAATTATTTTAAAACCAATTCAATCCAAATCCAAATCCAACTCAAATAAATCTCGATAATTTCAAATCCAAATTAAATATAGATGATTCTCATCTTTAAATTAAACTTATTTAAATTAAATCAATAAAATCTAATCAAAGTTTAAATTACCATAATAAGTTCAAAATATCTTTACTAAAAATAATAATAATAAATAATTTTGAAAATCAAAAAATATATGAATAAAAATTTGTACATCCATGCAAATAAGATATTTACATAAAATATAGTTTTCTAAATTAATATCTATATTTGAACAAGAAATAAAATAATCTTTTATAAAGTAAAAGATAAAAAATTTGGCAAATATCGTAAAATGTTCTTTTGATATGAAAATATTTGTTTATACTATGTATTGAAACAACAAATTTATTCTATATTCATATGAAAAACAATAATAAAATATTTTGTATATGAATGAACAAATATCTCGTATTTACGTCTTTACGCATTCGCACTCGAGGTATGATACCAAAATAAAAATCAATACCAAAATAAATTAATAATAAAAAAATATAGTAAAAATTTAGGGGTTTTACATAGAGTGAATCAACCAATGGACCAATGGATAATAGGATGCATCTATATTATTCACGAAAATATCTAAATACTATTCATCAAAATATCCAAAATACTATTTACGAATATAAAAATTACTATTCATAAAAATATCAAAAAATAAAAAATATCTAAAAGTAAAAAATATCTCCTGGGCGGTATACCGTCGGTACACACTGGTACACCAGTGGTATGCCTAATTTAGAAAAAAATTTAAAACGTTTCGAAGACCAAGAAAATATAAAATACAGTACAAAATACGTATCCGTATATAAATATCGATACTGTGAGACGAGTCTCACAACTCTCACAACTTAGAAAAATTCTATCTACAAAATTTCCTAAAGCCAGTCGAGTATGAAAACCAAAAATCTCAAGAATGTATGACTATCAAAACAAAGCATGGTATGTAAATAAATGAAGGCAATAGTAATATAAATAAATGTGTAAGCAATAAAGAAACCAGAAAAAGAATGGATGGAGGCATACGAATAAATATGTCTGTCTCCTGAGTTAATTGAGTAGAGACTCATCCTCGTTGGCCTATGCTGACTCCTAAAATAGATAAGGGTCAAGTCTCAAAAAAAGTCGGTACTAATAACTTAGTCTAAGACATGACTCTACCCAGGACGTACCTTCGTAGTCGAGACATGTGATAGATATCATGTATCTCAAGATACGAATACAGAATAGTGGGACGAGAAACCCGCCTTTACATATTGAATAAGTCAAGTCGACCGTTGTACTCCAGATATAGGTAAAATACAAAGTCGTCGACGGGAACCCAAAATATACTGCCACTAACTGGCCTATTACTAAAATATAAATCAAAAGGGAATAACTGAAAGAAGACCATAAAGATGGTACCTGAGACTCCCTAAGTACTACCCTCATGCTAATACTAGAGCTGCACCTGAGACTGCGCATACAATCGTGCTCTATCCTGCCTGATCCTATAAGCTTGCAACGACGGAGGGTACTGTGCTAATGGCTGAACATCTAGTATTGGTCCTAACTGATCATCCACTATTAGGGTGATGACTGAGGCAATTGAAAGGACTGAGGTGGTACATCTGGTGTAGCTGGTCGTCCTCGAGATGTCGGATAGGGGCAAGTGCTAACTGAATGTTCCTCTGCTCCAAAGCGGAAGCATCGCCTGCTGGCCGCCCAACAAACTGATCTGAGATGCCCCAACTCCCCGCAGTAGGTACATCCTTCTTGTTCTACCTGATACTGCTGCTAGTCTCTCTGTCTCTGAGCCTGGGCCTGCACATACTGCTGAGGTCTCTACTGCTGGAATGCATGGGTCTACGTTGGTAAACGCCTTTGAGTCTGATATTGCTGAACCGTCCCTGCTGTATTGAATTATGGAATTGCTGGCTGAAAGGATGACGATCCAGCTGAACTCCTCTAGAGACAAATCCCTATCATATAGTCTGGTGATCCGTACAAAAAATATAAAAAGTTGGCCCTCCGACAAGTAAGGTGAATGTGCCCTTTCATTCCAAAGAAGGAGCATACGACTGGTAACTCATGATGCTGGTATGGATGTTTGTATGCTGGTACTAGTAAGAAATATCGAGATAAAAAGCCTGACACGAGTGCATGGTACCTCTTACGACCCTCAGTTGTGGATGCGGTCCTCCTGACTTTATGCTCGTGCCCTTGTACTGCCTCTACAGTAGATCAGGCTCGATATGCTGACTGACTGGATGACTGGGACTGTCCGACTCTAATCTGCACTCCCTCTGGCTGTAAGTCCTCGGCTTGAAACACCTTTGGTATTCCTTTCCCACTATGCTTTATCAGCATTTGGATACTCTGCTGGAGAATAAGATCTCATTGTTGCTGTGACTCTATCATTTTCTTGATGATCCCTAGGAATGAATGCACATGGGATGATCTGATACTACCTCTGCTCGGATTACTGAGTGTACTGGTGGTACAGGATGCCCTGACTTTGGCAATGCCTCAATTGTATGATGACCTACCACTGGTACTGACTGATGAGACTCTGACTGAACTAACAATATTGACTGCATGGGCACAGCTGGCTGATCGAGCTGGAGTGACATCTATACCTTCTGGTCGACTCTGCTCCTGAATGCTGAGACTGATCCTCCAGAACTAGATTAACAAAATATTGCTGACCTGCCATCACCAGAATCCAAACAAGATGATATCAAAGATTAGGAACAGTGTCCCTGAAAGTCAAAGGATACAAGGATCAAATCGAAAGAAAGAAAAGGATCAATGATTAAGGCAGGTATCAGGTCAAAGGATCTGGGATATAGAATAATACAAAGGATATCAATGAAGAAAAATTATGAATGAGATAACTATCAGTAACCCCCACATATCTGATAAATCAGACCTGCATGGGCCACTACTATAACCTATGTCACACCACATAACTGTTGGCCTATTACCAAATGGTCACACCCGATTTTGATAAATCAACAGATGACTTAAGTCAATTACAAAATATACAAACTACTGCTAATATTTTAGGTTAAGTAAATTCAATATCAGAGAGTGTAGTACAACATCAGCAAGCATGAAAATCATCATCCCGAAGTACTTATGCACTGGAAACAGTCTGAGTCATTTTACAGTTTATTATGTATTTTATTCTTTATTGAGTCTAGAATACAAATTGTAAAATTGACTGAGTATTACTGGCTTAGGTTTATTCACAGTCCATTCATTCAAAGTCCACTTACCAAAAGTTCCATTTATCCTATACAACAGAATTTGACAAAACATTACTAGATGATCTTAGACAGAACTCAGGCCGAGTTCGGTCCGAGTTCGGTTGTTTCATATTCAAATGTTTGTTACCTCCAAATCTACATGTAACGTTCGTTTACGAAGTCTTTGCATCCGAACTCCACCCGAACTCTGCCCGAGTTCGGTTCTCAAAAACACCTATAAATAGAAGAGAATTTTTCTTTTTCAAATCATTCACTCAATTCTTCTCTTTATCTATTTCTAAAGTATTTTTTAGTGTTCTAAAAGCTTTCATACTCCACCTATACATCTCTCAGCCAAAGCTAGTAATATCGATTCGATTTAGAGTTCTTTGGTTCTCAGAGTTGTAAAGAGGTCGTTTAAGTTCAGAAATCATCTCTGTTTTAGGAGCTGGTCGTGCGTTCGTCACCAAGCACGGTATTGTGAAGTTGGTCGTGCACTTGTTACCAAGTATGGTGTTGTAAAGAGACTGGAAGCTCTCAATTAGCTTGTGAATAGTAGATTAACAGCAGACAAGAGTACCTGTGACTGGATTAATCCTCCAAGAGGAAAACCAGTATATATCGTGGTGTTCACTGAGTTTGATTCTCTGATCTCTTGCGACATTTATTTATTGTCTCTTTATTCACTGCTATAGTGATCTGCTTTTAATGTTTTAAGTGGTGATTTATTCTGCTGCACTCGCACTCACTCTATTTACCCCCCTCTAGAGGTGCTCAACGGTCCTATAATTGGTATCAGAGCAGGTTATATTCTAATATAACAACCTCAGAGAGTATATATGGCAGCTGTGAAATCAATATTCAACGGTGAAGGGCAATCCACAAATAGACCCCCACTATTTGATGAACAAACTATACATACTGGAAAACACGTATGACATTCTTCTTAAAGTCTCTTGACTTTGATCTTTGGTCTATAGTTATTAACGGTTATAAGAAACCAACACCTACAGTGGTTGATGGCGTACTTACAGACAAGCCTCATGATAAATATACAGAGACAGAAAAAGCAAAGGCTAGTCTAGATGCATGTGCCATCAATACACTGTTCTATGCAATTGACAAGACGGAGTTCAATCGAGTTTCAACCTGTAAGACGTCTCATGAGATTTAGAAACTTCTTGAGGTAACTCATGAAGGTACTTTCCAAGTGAAGGAATCCAAAATCAGCAAACTAACATATGAATATGAATCTTTCAAAATGAAACCTGGCGAGTCAGTTACACAGATGTTCACTCATTTCTTTGATATTACTAATCCTTTGCAATCTCTTGGTTATAAGGATTACAATAATCATAAGAAGTTCAGAAAAGTGCTACGGGCTCTAACCAAGAACTGGAACCCAAAGGCAATGGCAATCATTGAAGGAAACGATCTCACCACAATGACTCTGGAAACACTTATGGGCAAGCTGATGACCCATGAGCTGGACCTACAAGAGTTTGAAGAAGCAATCCCAAAAAAAAAAATCTATCGCCTTCAAAGCTCAAGCCAGAAGATCAACATGCAAAGATTATGATGAAGAGTCATCCAGTAGTGATGAACAAGCCCTGTTAGTAAAGAATTTCAAAAAATTCTTAAAGTTTGAGAAATCAAACAGAAAAAAAAAAGATGTCCATGAAAGCAATGAAGAAGAAACAATCGGCTTTGGATGCAAGAAGTCAGGACATATGAAGAAGGACTGCCCAACTCCAAAGAAAAGCAGTCCATATTATAGATCAAGATCAATCCGAAGAACAAAAACTGGTCGAAAGTATGTAAATATAAGTATCTGATATGAAAGTGATACTAGGGAATCAGAGGAAGAAGATACATCCTGCAGCACTACAAATATCTGTCTTATGGCTTTCGATAAGGTATCCTCAAATCCTCTATATGATAATTTTACTTTCGATGAGCTAGAAAATGCCTTCAGCAAATTACTTGAAGAACACAGAAATGTGCTTGACAAGTATAAGTAATATCGAAAAGAGGCCAAGGCATGCACAATCGAAGTAGCTAGATTATCAAATATCATTGAAGATATTAGAGAGACATCTACTACTGGTAACATGGATGAGATAACCAAGCTTAAACTAGACTATCATGAGGCTATCCTCAAAATTAAAAAGAAAGAAAGAGACTATGTCAAGATACAAGAGTTATATGACATAGAGAAAAGAGGCACTTAGTCACAGAGCAAAGACTCATTGATATGACCGCAAAATATGAAGAGTCTTATACGGTTTCTAAAAAAATTAGAAATCAAGTTAGGCAAACAGGCTATACCTGTGACACAGCCTAAAGTTAGTCCTAATGCTAAGCATACACCTAAGAGGACTAAACCACAAAAAGCACGTAAGAAACATGAATATCACCATGCTTTCACATATAGGTTTTCAAAGAAACCACATATGCATGTCAACACAAATTCAACTAACACATTTTTAAAACTTACTTGCACGTACTATGGTACTCATGGGCACATATCACAGTATTGTCTAGCAAGAAAGCTTGTTGACAATCACACACTGATTTGGAGACCTAAAAATAATCAACATGGACCCTTCAATGAATGGGTACCAAAGGATTCATCTACTTGTTTTATAGTTGGACCCTCAACCCTCATGCTAAAAGCAAGTGGATACTCGATAGCGGATGTTCGCGGCACATGACTGGTGATGCATCTTTGTTCGCCACGCTATCAATGAAGAAAGAAGGATATGTCTCCTTCGGAAACAACCTGAGAGGTGATATCATTGGAAATGGCATTGCTGGTATATCTCCTTATCCTGTAATAAAAGATATTTGTCTAGTTACGAAATTGAAACATAATCTACTGAGCATAAGTCACTTGGCAGATAATGGTTATGGAATCAATTTTGTAAAAGATAAATGTACAATATATGATATGTCATCTGGTAATCTCATATATGAAGGGATTAGAGAAGACAATATTTATATTTTCTTTCTAGAGAGTACTAATAATATAGGAAGATGCCTAGTAGCAAACTTAGATGAAGCTGGCTGTGGCATATAAGGCTACGACATGCTAATATAGACACTATCTCACGGCTAAGCACTAAAAAGTTGGAAAAAGGACTCCCTGAGATATCATTCAAGAGAGATATGGTATGTGCAGACTGTGAAAAGAACAAAGCACATAGGTCTACATTAAAATCTATCAACGCTGTAAGTACTTCTAGACCTTTGCAGTTGATACATATGGATTTATTTGGTCCTAGTAGAGTCGCTAGTCTTGGCGGTAAGCTCTACGCCTTTGTTGTTGTTTATGATTTCTCTCGCTTTACTTGGGTTTACTTTTTATCAAACAAAAGTGATACAATTTTTTAATTTCAGATATTTTGTAAAAAGGTACAAAACGAAAAAGGCTTCATGATTACTCGTATCCGAAGTGATCATGGTGGCAAATTTATAAATACTAATTTCAAAAAGTTTTGTGATGATAGTGGATATTACCACGAGTTTTCTTATCCTAGAACTCCTCAATAGAATGGTGTTATGGAGCGAAAGAACCATACTCTAAGCGAGATGGCTAGAGTCATGCTGAATCAGCACAATCTTCCTAAATACTTTTGGGCAGAAGCTATAAGTATGGCCTGTCATGTTTTAAATAGGGTGTTAATTCGACCTATCTCGAAGAAAATACCTTATGAACTTTGGTTTGGAAGAATTCTAAATATTTCATATTTTAAAATTTTTGGATGTCGCTGTTTTATCCTGAACACCAAGGACAACTTAGGAAAATTCGACTCTAAAGCAGATGAAGGGATATTTCTCGAATATGCTGCTAAGAGTAAGGGATATAGAATTTTCAATAAAAGATCTATGATTGTTGAAGACTCCATTAAGGTTACTTTTGATGAGCTCAATAGTCACAGATCTAGCGACAGTGATGATGAACATGTATAACCCAGAACTGAAAAAAGTCCTGTGGAAGATCTGAATCATAGATTCCAGTCATTGAAGTTCTTGCCAGATCATCTAGAGACGCTCATTACAGGTGATATATCAAAAGGTATAAGTACACGCTCTTCGTATAGAGATACTGAAATAGCAGCTAATGTAGCCTTCATTTCACAAGTAGAACCTAAGAATGTAGCAGATGATTTTAATGATGAATTTTGGATTGATGTCACGTAAGAGGAACTTAGTCAATTTGAGAGAAACCAAGTTTGGGAACTCATTCCTAAACCTATTGGTCAATCGATAATTGGTACTAAATGGATGTTCCAAAATAAATTAAGTGAAGATGGACAAGTTCTACGCAATAAAGCACGTCTAGTGGCACAAGGTTATAATCAAGAAGAAGGTATTGATTATGACGAGACATATGCCCCTGTTACTAGACTAGAAGCTATCTGTATGTTTTGTGCATTTGCATATTTTAATAATTTTAAATTATTTTAAATGAGTGTGAAAAGTGCATTTTTAAACAGATTTTTGAAAGAAAATTTTTTTGTGAAACAACCCCCTGGTTTTGAAAATTTTCAAAAACCTGATCACGTCTTCAGACTTAAGAAAGCACTCTATGGACTCAAACAGGCACCTCGTGCTTGGTATGAACGCCTAAGCACCTTCTTACTTGAAAATGATTTTTCAAAAAGAAGAGTTGATACTACTTTATTTATCAAGTCTTTAGATGATGATACTCTTCTTGTGCAAATATATGTTGATGACATCATATTCGGATCTACTAACGAAAAACTTTGTCAAGAGTTTGCTAAGTGTATGCAGAGTGAATTTGTGATGAGTATGATGGGAGAGCTGAACTTCTTCCTAGGACTTCAGATCAAACAACACTCAAAAGGAACATTCATCAATCAAGCTAAATATACAAAGGACATACTGAAAAAGTACGACTTCGACAATGTAAAGCCAATTGGAACTCCAATGGCTACATCAACAAAGCTTGACACTAATTAAAGTGGCAAACCTGTCGACCAGCATAAGTATCGAGGTATGATTGGTAATTTATTGTATTTAACTGCTAGTCGCCCTGATATTATGTTTAGCGTCTGCATTTGTGAACGATACCAGGCAAATCCTAATGAATCACACTTATGTGCCGTTAAGCGTATCTTCCGATACCTTAAGGAAACTTCAACAGTCGGCTTATGGTATCCTAGAACCAAATCTTTTAACCTGATAGGTTACTCGGATGCAGATTTTGCAGGATGCAAAGTAGACAGTAAAAGTACCAGCGGTACGTGTCATTTTCTAGGAAAAGACTAGTCTCATGGTTTATCAAGAAACAAAATTCTGTAGTACTATCAACTACTGAGGCTGAGTATATCATCGCAGGATGATGTTGTACTCAAATTTTATAGATGAAGCAAACCTTAGAAGACTATAATCTGCACTACACTAAGATTCCTATTTATTGTGATAAAACTAGCACTATTAACCTGACTAAGAATCATGTATGTCATTCATACACAAAGCACATAGAGATTCGTCATCACTTTTTACGTGATCACCAACAACACGGGGATATTTGTTTAGAATTTGTTGACACAGATCATCAACTAGCAGACATTTTTATAAAACCATTAGCTGAAGACCGCTTTAAAATCTGCGTCGAGAGCTCGACATATTTGAATTTTCATATTCATAATGTAGTATGATTAGTAAATCAATTTATGTGAGCACCCTGAATTTCGGGTTTATTTTTTTATTTTTCTGCTTGATTTAATTTTAATAAATAAATTATTCAGTTTAATTATCTTTAAGTATACTTTTCCATGCCTTTGACATTTGGAGTGTCAGGGATGTTCAACTCTGGAAACCTTCTTCACGAGTTTTGTAGTGGACAGGATTACCTTCATGACGGTATATAATGTCCCATCCAAACTTGTTCCCTTGTACACTTTTTGCTTCGCACAACTTCGGGTCGAATTAGACCATTTGATCATTAATTAATTTTCCTACTTTTTTCCTTGATCATTATTAGCACGTTACCGTGACTTTTAATTTGGGAGCGCAAGATCAGTCATTCTCTTGAAACCAACTCATCATGCATGATCTACTCGAGACGCACTTCACCCATGACCTTCGTGTCCCACTCAGACATACCCTTTTGTGCTCCATTTGCTTCACACAACTTTCCTGACACGTGACCCGATCTTATTTCACCCCACGGTATCACATTCATTTTCCAACTTGATTTGTGGGTACCCTATCGACCAAAACCTGTCAACCCCAAATATGGACATGGCCCACATTGAGCCTACTACACGCATGACACTTGTGTCCCATTTATTGGAATTCCCATATACTACTTATTTACTCATGATTATCAACACCTATTTTAATTCGATTATTTCGCCATGTCCGGTTTTGATCCAACCCGGCTTGACTGAACCCAACCCTAGCTTCATATTATCCTATCTCATGATGCCCTCATTTTTTCTTGTCCAAAAATAATATTCAATGCCTAGTTTTCCACTTCAAATATTGAGTGTAAATTCCATTGATTTTAAATCCCAAAAATGAATCTATTTCTCCATTTAATCCTAGCCTTTGGATTCTCCAAATAAATCCTCACCATCAATTTCCCTCCAACTCCCATTAATTCCTACACCATTAGTACAGCCGGCCCCTAACTTTGAGGGAACAAACTTTTCTCTCTCTCTCTCTTATTAAATTATTTCCTTACCTCTCTCTTTCTCTCTCCTTCTAAATTTCTACACATCACAAAACAACACACAGCAGCCTCAAGTGGCCGATCCTCCTTCCATGCCCGAGCTCAACAGCTCCTCCTCCTCCCTGGCAGGCGTCGCCGGCCACCACTCCCTGGCCGAGCAGTCGACCACCACCATCCTTCCTCCTCTTCACTCCTTCTTCCCATCACTACTTCATCTATCACCATCACCGAGCTTTTCCTCCACCACGAGCCACCCACCTAGGCAGAGCTCCACCTCCGGCGTGGCCGAGCGCCGCCGGCCACCACCACACCCACGCTACAACCCCTCTCCTCCTTCTTCCAAGTGAAGCCGCACCACCATCTCAGTACTCCCCGAAAGGTATTTTAAGGAAATTATTTATCATATTTACAAATAAAATATAAAATTAATGGCAAGAACAGATATAATATATATATAACAACCATTTCTAGAATTGTCTACTAAATCACTAAAATAAAATACACATACACATACATCCACATGGACGTCGATCTTAGACGCACTACCCAACTACTTGGGTTTGACCCGGGTCAAGTTCGACTGTTTAGCAAAATCAGATCTCTTAAAAAGTCAAAAGTCTTAGTTATTAAATAATTAATATGTTTATAGGGGTTAAGTCATAACTTTGACTAGTTTTTCTAGTAGGAACACAGCTATAGCTAGGTCTTCCCTAGCATGGCCAATACACTAGTCAAAGCATACGACTACACACTCCGTGCCATAATTCCTAGTCATCTTGTATCCCAAAACTTAACCATGACTAAGGCCATATATATAAATATACCAACTGTAAGCAGGATCCTAAAGCTAAAGCAAATTGGAATAGTAGAAAAATTAGGAAACTTTAAACTTTTATTGATAGTAGAATTGGAAGAGTAGTACATGCACACAACTTTGTAGTAGAGAAAACTTAAGATGATAACAACTGAGGTAAAGAGCCTCTACTATTTATACAACAAACAAGACCCTAGGCTAACTGGCAGCTTCCGGTCATTGGCCTCCATCTGTCTGTAGCACCGCCTTAGTCTCAATCATATTAGAGCACACGTAGTCCATTGTGGTACATATGTGTCTATAACTTTATTTTACATCTTCTTTTCTTTAGTAAAAGAAGATTCCTTCTTATCTGCTTTCAGGCCTGATGCATTATTGTAGGCCCTGCCACTATTTCCTTCATTAGTGGCTGTCACTTTATTCATCTTTATTACTGCATCGCACAGCTGTCCCCTACTCATTGCTTTCACTGTTTCTAGGCCTCCGCCTAGGTGCATCACTGGTGGAAGATTCTGCAACCTTATTTTCATCATTATTATCAGAGAAAAATTTATCCTCGTTTATTTCTTTAGAGGATTTTCTCCTTTGAGAATATTTTTTCTCCTTCCCCTTTTCTCTTTCTTTATATTGCTGGGGTTATTTCTTTCTTTTTCTTCTATAATAGGGCGTATTTCCTTTTTCTCTATATTCTTTTTTAGCCTAACCCTTTTTTCTATAAGGCTTATAATCATTTACAGCAAATTGGCTGCAAAATTCACCTAATAGCTTTCTTTCTGAAAGTCTTTGAGATTTTAATTGATTTCTTAGCTTTAGGTCATTACATAAATCTAAGCCTTCTTGAACACAAGCATTAATTAGTGCTGCATATGTATAATTTTGCCATCTGAAATGAGTCAAAGTTGGACATCTTAAATTCTGTAATAGAGTTCTAATTCTTCCCCTATCAGAAATGTGTCCTGTGAAATATTCTAATATATTATAGATTAGAGTATAAACAGCATCAGATTTTTGCTGCCCATCTTCAGTTTTGGTAACAATTATTATTTCCATTCGTTGCTTATTACTTAGGCAATGATCCCACCATCCTCGTAGGATGCCAATAAATCCACTGGCGACAAATAAGGCAATTTGTCGATCATTATTACCAGCAGCTTTAGCAACATTAGAATACATCAATATTCGATGCAACTGATCATGGATTTGTTTATCCGAAAGACCATCTATGTTCCATTCATAGATTTCTCCAGCACAGTAATGATTCTGAATTATAGAATCATTCTCCTCATAAAAAATATCCATTGGAGAAGGTCTTTTATAATAATATTTAATTAAATTAGGTTTGTCATATTTGACAGTATTAGCTCTTTCTCGATCTATATCATTCTGGACCGAATTGAAAGAATTATACATTTTCTCTAATTCAATAGGATTAACTTGTTCGTCATTAATAGAACAAGTTTCTTCAGGGTCAGATTCAGATTCTTGACCACCCTTGGTAGAGGATTCTCCTTGTAGCATATTTAGGTGCTTAGGTGTATCATTATTCTTAGTAGGATCATAATTCAGAAATTTCTCTTTAAGATGTTCGTACTCTAATTCTTCTTCAGAGAGTACATTAACGCTTTGATTTCTAAATTGTTCGACTAACTCTTTCATATCTTCATTTATAAATTTTGATTTAGATCTGAACTTGTAGTCAGTAACTTCCATTAGAGGTCTAATTGGAATCCTATTTGTTTCCATTTTGGGTCTAACAATAGGACTCTCATGAAGTTCTACACCTTTTATCATATTAAAATTTTCATTCAACTTGAATATTTTCCTCTATTCGGGTTAATTGCTTACCCATAATTTGGATAAAAGTATTAGTATAATTATTTTGCAAGATTATCTTTTGCATTTCTTTTATAGAAACTTTCTCATGTTCTATAGCCTTATAAAACGAATTAGCCTCAATATTAGCATGGAATGGAGCTGATATTTTAAGAGATTCATTAGGAGGGTATAACGATTTTATTGTTTGTCCTCCTTTAGTAGTCCAGATTTTATATTGCTCCTCTAAGACATTTATTTGTCTTAATCCTCCACTGAGGTATTCTTCAAGGAACTATTCCCTGAACCATTGAACCTTCGGTGTATTCTGAAGGTTCTCATGATAAATTTTTCTATATTTTCTACGCTGATGATCATTAAATTTCTCTCGAAACCATTCTCTAAATTCTCTATTTTCTTACTATAATATTCTTTTTTATAGTATTCAATCATAAATGGTGAGAGTCTATAATCCATTAAATATTAAATGTCATTTTCGACATTGTCGGTTCTTCATCTAATTTAGATGACTGAAAATCTGATTGGGAAGCATATATTGGATGTACAACATTTGATTCATTTATTTGAATATTTTTTATTCGATTTTCTTCTATATTAGAAGATTCTGCTTCTGATTTCTTGTCTGAGTCCGAATTCTCAGTTATGAATCTCCTGGAATTTAAGGTAGAGATTCTGGCTTTTATTTATGGAGTAAATCTAACTTCCATATCTCCATCTGGAGTCTGGATTATTTGTTCTATTTTTGAATCCATTATGGGTTTCGGAGGTACCGCCATATTCAGAGTCCATTCATTAGGAAAGTTTATTTCTTTCCATTTTATTATTCTATTAGTAGCTATCTTAGTAGTCAAGAGATTAGTCTCTACTAAAGTAGTATGTCCTGGTTTAGTAAGGTGTTTAGCCTTCGGGGCTAAAGTATTTAACACCTTAAAATGAACTCTATAGATTATTGCTATAGTTTCTGATCCAGGAAGAAAATTATAACCGAATGTCTTTAAATTCAAAGACACGGCTTCAAACAGATTTGCATCTGTTAAAGATAAATTTAAATTGGGATAAACATTGAAATATACTGGACCATGGCAGAGACTCGTCTGCATGACTCCCATTAGGGATTGTGCCCAGTCTAAGCACCGACCATCTCGTAGAGATGTCAGTAAAGATGCATTTAACCCTTGAAGAGTTAAAGGTTTCAATGCAATTTGTATTAATCCAATATGGATGAAATTGTATTTATCTCTGTAATTAGAGATATCTTCTTCAGATAATAATTTGATTATTTGTTCATTATCTGAGATTTGAACTGTTATTTCCATTGTCTTGATTGCAATGGAAGACTTGAAATCAAATGTACCAATTTGGTATATTTTTTAGGTTGAACTTTAGGAATTGTCCATTTGTTCAACTCTTCTAATTCTGTAGGAAATTCGTACAGATTAGTATTCTTTACTGCTTTATCCTTATTAAGGGTCTTCTTATTTGAGACTATTAGGTTGGTCAGTTGGTCACTCATCCTTTGGGGATCTACCTTGCTACTTTATTTATGTAAACTATTAACCTGCATCCTGCTGTTAGTAACAGTACTACGATTGCTAATATCTAAAAGTCTTAGGTTTAGTTCTTCTGGCAGTAAAAAGGTTGCACGGCTGTCAACGATTTACGGCAACACATGGACCTCTCGGTCATCAAACGCCTACGCGACTTTGATGCCGTCCCATAACACATAGACACACCATACAAACTATCCCTAAGCATTCAGATATAACAACAAGTAGTAGTAAAACAACAACAGATTACATTTTAATAGTCACATAAAGACCATAGCAAGATAGAACGCACCTACTCGTGAGCCATCATGGCTCTAATACCAATTGTATGGTGTATATATGTGTGGTAGGACGGCATCAAAATCGTATAGGCATTTGATGACCGAGAGGGCCATGTGTTGCCATAAATCGTTGACAGCCGTGCAACCTTTTTACTGCCAGAAGAATTAAACCTAAGTGTTTAGATATTACCAATTGTAGTATTGTTACTAACAGCAAGATACAGGTTAATAGTTTACATGAAGAAATTAGCAAGGTAAATCCCCAAAGGATGAGTGACCAACTGACCAACCTAATAGGCTCAAATAAGAAGACCCTTAATAAGGGTAAAGCAGTAAAGAATACTAATATGTACGAATTTACTACAGAATTAGAAGAGTTGAACAAATAGACAATTCCTAAAGTTCAACCTAAAGAAATTTACGAAATTGGTACCTTTGATTTCAAATCTTCCATTGCAATCAAGACAATGGAAAGAACAGTTCAAATCTCAGATAATGAACAAATAATCAAATTATTATCTGAAGAAGATATCTCTAATTACAGAGATAAATACAATTTCATCCATATTGGATTAATACAAATTGAATTGAAACCTTTAACTCTTCAAGGGTTAAATGCATCTTTACTGACATCTCTACGAGATGGTCGGTGCTTAGACTGGGCACAATCCCTAATGGGAGTCATGCAGATGAGTCTCTGCCATGGTCCAGTATATTTCAATGTTTATCCCAATTTAAGTTTATCTTTAACAGATGCAAATCTGTTTGAAGCCGTGTCATTGAATTTAAAGACATTCGGTTATAATTTTCTTCCTGGATCTGAAACTATAGCAATAATCTATAGAGTTCATTTTAAGGTGTTAAATACTTTAGCCCCGAAGGCTAAACACCTTACTAAACGAGGACAGACTAGTTTAGTAGAGCCTAATCTCTTGACTACTAAGGTAGCTACTAATAGAATAATAAAATGGAAAGAAATAAACTTTTCTAATAAATGGACTCTGAATATGGCGGTACCTCCGAAACCCATAATGGATTCGGAAATAGATCAAATAATCTAGACTCCAGATGGAGATGTGGAAGTTAGATTTTACTCCACAAATAAAAGCCAGAATCTCTACCTCAAGTTCCAGGAGATTCATAACTGAGAAATCAGACTATGACAAGAAATCGGAAGCAGAATCTTCTAATATAGAAGAAAATCGAATAAAAAAGATTCAAATAAATAAATCAAATGTTGTACATCCAATATATGCTTCCCAATCAGATTCTAGTCTTCTAAATTAGATGAAGAACCGACAATGTCAGAAATGACATTTAATATTTAATGGGTTATAGACTCTCACCATTTATAATTGAATACTGTAAAAAATAATATTACAGTGAAGAAAATAGAGAATTTAGAGAATGGTTTCGAAAGAAATTTAATGATCATCAGCGTAGAAAATATAGAAAAATTTATCATGAGCACCTTCAGAATACACCGAAGGTTCAATGGTTCAGGGAATGGTTCCTTGAAGAATACCTCAGTGGAGGATTAAGACAAATAAATGTCTTAGAGGAGCAATATAAAATCTGAACTACTAAAGGAGGACAAAAAATAAAATCGTTATACCCTCCTAATGAATCTCTTAAAATATCAGCTCCATTCCATGTTAATATTGAGGCTAATTCGTTCTATAAGGCTATAGAACATGAGAAAGCTTCAATAAAAGAAATGCAAAAGATAATCTTGCAAAATAATTATACTAATACTTTTATCCAAATTATGGGTAAGCAATTAACCCGAATAGAGAAAAATATTCAAAAGTTGAATGACAAATTTAATATGATAAAAGGTGTAGAACTTCATGAGAGTCCTATTGTTAGACCCAAAATAGAAACAAATAGGATTCCAATTAGACCTCCAATGGAAGTTACTGACTACAAGTTCAGATCTAAATCAGAATTTACAAAGGAAGATCTGAAAGAGTTAATCGAACAATTTAGAAATCAAAGCGTTAATGTACTCTCTGAAGAAGAATTAGAGTATGAACGTCTTAAAGAGGAATTTCTGAATTATGATCCTACTAAGAATATGGATACACCTAAGCACCTAAATGTGCTACAAGGAGAATCCTCTACCCAGGGTGGTCAAGAATCTGACCCTGAAGAAACTTGTTCTATTAATGACGAATAAGTTAATCCTATTGAATTAGAGAAAATGTATAATTCTTTCAATTCGGTCCAGAATGATATAGATCGAGAAAGAGTTAATACTGTCAAATATGACAAACCTAATTTAATTAAATATTATTATAAAAGACCTTCTCCAATGGGTGTTCTTTATGAGGAGAATGATTCTATAATTCAGAATCATTACTGTGCTGGAGAAATCTATGAATGGAACATAGATGGTCTTTCGGATAAACAAATCCATGATCAGTTGCATCGAATATTGATGTATTCTAATGTTGCTAAAGCTGCTGGTAATAATGATCGACAAATTGCCTTATTTATCGCCAGTGGATTTACAGGTATCCTACGAGGATGGTGGGATCATTGCCTAAGTAATGAGCAACGAATGGAAATAATAAATGTTACCAAAACTGAAGATGGGCAGCAAAAATCTGATGATGTTTATACTCTAATCTATAATATATTAGAACATTTCACAAGACACATTTCTGATGGGAGGAGAATTAGAACCCTATTACAGAATTTAAGATGTCCAACTTTGACTCATTTCAGATGGTATAAGGATACATTTCTGAGTAGAGTTATGGCGTTAGATGATGCCAATATGTCACACTGGAAATCCAAATTTATTGATGGATTACCTAATCTTTTTGCTGAAAAAATAAGACAAAATTTGAAAGAGAAAAATAATGGAGAAATTCCATATCAAAATTATACATATGGAGCACTAATTAATGCTTGTGTTCAAGAAGACTTAGCTTTATGTAATGACATAAAGCTAAGAAATCAATTAAAATCTCATAGACTTTCAGAAAGAAAGCAATTAGGTGAATTTTGCAGCCAATTTGCTGTAAATGACTATAAGCCTTATGAGAAAAAGGGTAAGGCTAAAAAAGAATATAGAGAAAAGGGAAACAAGCTCTATTATAGAAGAAAAAGAAAGAAATATCTCCAGCAATATAAAGAAAGAGAAAAGGGGAAGGAGAAGAAATATTCTCAAAGGAGAAAATCCTCTAAAGAAACAAAATGCTATAAATGTGGTAAAATTGGCCATTATGCAATTAATAGATGTTGTACTAAGAAAAAAATTCAAGAAATAGAGGATGAAGGGTTGAAGAAAACCCTGTATAAAATATTGATAAATTCTGATGAAGAATTAGGTTCATCAGATGAATCAAGTGATAATGATTCAATTAATATGTGTAAATGTGATAGTGAATGTAGTTGTGAGGAATGTTCCAATGAACATGATCTTGAATATTATAAGTAAATAGTTGAAATGAATAGGTTGTCAATTAATGTATTGACAGCTCAAGATAAGGAAGAAATAATAAAATCTCTATTATCTACTGGAATCAGTAGAGATGCTAGAGAAAAATTAATAGATTTCCTTAATATTGAAGAGAAATCGACTAGTAATCCCTTGAATGAGGAAGGGATTAATAAGAAAGAGGAATTCTATACCATGGATGAAGTCCTTCGACGATATAGAAATAATGAGGTAAAAACTGTGACAATACAAGATCTCCAAAATGAGATTAAAGTATTAAAAAAAGAAATAAAAGAGTTAAAATCTCAAGATGAGATGACTCAAATAAGACTGTCTAATCTTGAGACAGTAGCAAAAAATATGATAATTCATACCACAGAACAGGGAGAAAGTTCTAAGAGAAGTAATACTTCTACCCCTGGTATGTATGATGAGGAAAATGAACCTCAGCAGAAAGTAGAAAAGATAGATCTTTATGTTACTCAAAAATGGTACATTCAAATAGATTTACTCATTAATAATGAGTACTATATTAAGAATTTGATTGCACTAGTTGATAGTGGTGCATATTTAAATTGTGTTAAAGAGGGTGTGATTCCAATCAAGTATTGCGAACGCACAACTCAAACACTAAGTGCTGCGAACAATAAAGCATTAACAGTACCTTATAAGGTTACAAATGTTAATGTCTGTAAAAACTCTGTGACTATACCACTACAATTTGTGGTAGTCAAAGAAATAACTCAGCATATAATTCTGGGAACTCCTTTCCTAGAAAAACTCATGCCAATAAAAAATATTAGTTTAATGGGTATCTCTACAGTCTTTAAGGGCAGAGAAGTAACCTTTGAATTCCTTCATGATCCAATGATTAAAATATTAAATGAGATACGAGAAATTAATTTTAAAGAAAATCAAATCAATTTTCTCCGAGAGAAAATAAGGAAAATACAAATCTCTGATCAATTGAATAAACCAGAGATCGGAGATAAAATAAAACAAGTCGAAGAAGAATTTAAACTTCAGACTTGTAGCAATCTTCCAAATGCCTTCTAGGACAAGAAACAACATATTGTTTTACTTTCCTATGTGGATAGCTTTAATGAGAAAGATATCCCTACTAAGACAAGACCTTGTCAAATGAACCAGCAATTTCTAGAAATATGTAAGAAGGAAATACAGGATAAGAAGTTAATACGAAAATCCTACTCTCCGTGGAGTTGCACAACAATCTATATAATGAATAATGCTGAAAGGGAGAGAGGTGTACCAAGATTGGTGATTAATTATAAATCTCACAACAAGGTTTTAAAATGGATTAGATATTCAATCCCTAATAAGAGAGATTTGCTCAATAGAATTGTTAGAGAAAGAATTTTTTATAAATTGATTTAAAATCAGGCTACTGGTAAATCCAGATAGCTGAGCAGGATAGATACAAGACTGCTTTTACAGTTCCCTTTGGGCACTATGAATGGAATGTTATGCCCTTCGGACTGAAAAATGCTCCGTCCGAATTTCAGAATATAATGAACGAAATATTCATTAAATATTCTGAATTCATATTATCATATATAGATGATATATTAATATTTTCTAATTCTATTGATGAACATTTCAAACATTTGAAGATTTTTAAGCACTTAGTCATCAAGAATGGGCTGGTGATATCAGCATCAAAGATGAAATTGTTCCATACAGAAATATGATTTTTGGGACATAACATAGCTAATAGGACAATAATTCCTATTGATAGGAGCATTGAATTTGCTTCTAAATTCCCCGATGAAATAACTGATAATAAGCAATTACAAAGATTTCTTGGGGCATTAAACTATGTTTCTGAATTTTATAAAAATATTGCACAAGATACAAATTTTTGTATCAAAGATTGAAGAAGAATCCTCCTGCTTAGTCTGAAGAGCATACCAAGGCAGTAAGGATAATAAAGCAGAAGGTGAAAAATTTACCCTGCTTGCATTTAGCTAATGCTGAATGGTTCAAAATAGTTTAAAACAGATGCCAGTGATATTGGCTATGGTGGCATCTTAAAGCAGATAAATTCTGAGACTAATAAGGAAGTCTTAGTTAGATTCTGCTCGGGTAAATGGAATAAAACCCAAATTAATTATTCCACAATCAAGAAATAAATCATTTCTATAATAAAATGCATTCATAAGTTCCAAGATGATCTGTTAAATCAGAATTTTTTGCTTAGAATAGATTTTAGTTCTGTAAAAACAGTTTTAGAAAAAGATGTTAAGAATTTAGCATCAAAACAAATATTTGCTAGATGGCAGGCCGAATTAGCTATATTCGATTTTGATATTGAATATATTAAAAGAGAAGAAAATAGTCTTTCCGGTTTTCTAACTCGTGAATTTTTGCAGAATAGATCGTCGAGATAAGGGCAAACAGCCCTGGGAGTCCCCAAAATGGGGGCATCCCAGAGAACGGAAGACTCACCGGAGACAGGACCGAATTCCTGTAAGAAAAAATATTATTGCCTCGGTTACAGAAAGCGAAAAGGAAATTTTTTTTCTATAAAGAAACAGCTGAATTAGCAGATGTTGAAACAATTTACACTCAAAAAATAAATTCGGAGGAGATCATTTGTCTTGACAGACAAGATATAGCAATGGGTAATGATCCTCGGAAAATAAAGGAAAAATATTTCGAGGAAAAATTTCTATCCAATCAAATCCAGACCAAGGCATCATTATGAAGGGATGCTACTCTCAACCAATACGGCAGAAATTGAACATTTTTGGCAGAATTCGAAAGAAACGTTCAGTGAAATTGTTTATAGTAAAATTACCATATTTAATGTTCTTACCCCTCAATCTTGGGGTCTTCATCCAAATTTTGAAAGAGCAATGCTCACCAGAGACAAATCATCTTCTATCAAATTTACTTACTGGGACTACGTTGGTGCTTTCTATAATGTATTCTATTATGAAAATGACAAGAGAAAGCATTCATGGTTCATAAAAATTTGTCCAAAAATATTGGAGAATGAAATTCTAGCCTAGTTCCACAAATGGTGGTCTTACTTTGGAGCTAGCCTTGGAATGCTTTCCATCCCAATGTTTCATGCCTTTGAAGAATGAGTGGACAAGGCAAAAATTTGCCTTAAAAATCAAATATATTATGAAGATGAGACAATCATGTACTTCTTCGTTGCGAATAATATTCCTCACATTATGAAATGGACCCTCCATCGTGAGGAAGGGAGATTTAGAATTTTAATGCTGAAAAGGAAGTTCCTTGTTAAATGGTGGAACAGAATTAATGAAAAAGAAAAAATTACAAAAATAAAGTTGGCGCTCACAGCTGAAGCCAAAGAAGCCCAGCGACTGCAAGAGGAGAAAATAAAATAGAAATAGACGAAAGTCCATTAAAGAAATACATAGATTCTTTAATTAGAAAGAATCTAAAATTTTCTCATAAAGAATTGAAGGTTCAATGCCAGCAATACATGATGTCGCAGATGAATGCACTTTTTGACCTAGCTGATGGTGAATCCATGAATTCTCATCACTCTTCTGGGGCGTCAGTCTCGGAGGCAAACGAGGATGAATTTTCCTCTTATAATAATAATGAAAATAAGGTTGCGAAATCTTCCACCTGTTATGCACCTAGGCGGAGGCCTAGAAACAGTGAAAGCAATGAGTAGGGGACAGCTATGCGATACAGCAATAAAGATGAATAAAGTGACAACCACTAATGATAGAAATAGTGGTAGGGCCTACAATAATGCATCAGGCCTAAAAGCAGATAAGAAGGAATCTTCTTTTACTAAAGAAAAGAAGATGTAAAATAAAGTTATAGACACGTATGTACTACAATGGACTACGTGTGCTCTAATATGATTGAGACTAAGGCGGTGTTGCAGACAGATGGAGGCCAATGACCGGAAGCTACCATTTAGCCTAGGGTCTTGTTTGTTGTATAAATAGAGGCTCTTTGCCTCAGTTGTTATCATCTTAAGTTTTCTCTACTACAAAGTTGTGTGCTTGTACTACTCTTCCAATTCTACTATCAATAAAAGTTTGAAGTTTCCTAATTTCTCTACTCTTCCAACTACTCTTCCAATTTGCTTTAGCTTTAAGATCCTGCTCACAATTGGTATAATATATATATATATATATATATATATATATATATATATATATATATATATATATATATATATATATATATATAGTATTAGGCTATTATAGATATAATCATATATATATATATATATATATATATATATATATATATATATATATATATATATATATATATATATATATATATATAATTGTATTTAAATCTATTTGGCCCAAAAATAAATTCAGAATAGTTTTACTAAGTCATGGCAACCTAACATGGCTCTACCAAGTGGGGTTGGCTAGGTTAGGGTCCAAATATATTTTCTAGTCAAATTGAACCTGAAAAGTCAACCAATGTGTCTCTTGTGCCATTCGCAAATAATTAGCACATGAAAAGTCCATTGAGTGGCACACCCTTGACATGTGTGTTATAGGCTCAAAATGGATCAAAACCATATATTAGGTCAAATGGTTTTGATTGATGTCGAGTTCTGAACTCACGTTGGAAGTTAGATCCGGAATTACGGTAAACGGTCAAATGGCATAAATTGACCCGAAGTTGTGCGAAGTCAAAAGAATATTAGGAGACAAGTTTGGATGGAATATGATATATCAAATTGAAGGTAGACTTGTCTACTTAAAAGCTCATGATGGATGGTTCGAAAGATTGAAATTTTTTGTGCTCCAAAAATCAAAGCTACGAAAAAGTACATCTTTAGTCATAATTAAATGTAAAATCTATTTTAATAAGGAAAAATAATCTAAAATAAATAAAAATATTTTCCTAAAATCAGGGTGCTTACAATCTATCTACCTTAAAAGAATTTTGACCTCAAAATTATATTTATCAAACAACTCAATAATGATCAGGGAGCAGGCACCTTTCAACCATCGAACAAATGATCCATCTTGTCTTCAAATATTTAAGGGACGTGCTCTAAAAGATTGCTACCCTAGCCTAAAAAAACAACTTGCAAGCTAATACTAATCAACTATCTATAATTTTTTTCCTACCTTCCACGGCCACTAACTCCTTCCTAAAATTTGAAAGATTGCTAACTTATTTATCTACTAGGGATCCTCATGTGTTATTATGATTATCTAGGTAGAGCTTATGGAACTTCTAAATTGTGCATCGAGTCTAAATGTCTAACTATATCCTCCTAACCATATTATTATCACAATTATATAAGTCTTTTTTTTACCTGACCAAGCTAAGTGATACCTACCATTATTTGTAATCCTAACTATACAGCTGATAGGGCATAATAGTAAATGGGTTGGGTTAAGCTATGTTTAGGTTCTTCTTGTAGAGGGTCAATCTCTATGCTAAAACAACCACTCTATTCTTGATCAAGTGACTACCATAAGAGCGTAACCAAGTATGATCATATATTTATTTCTATACTGAGAATGCCTACCCACCTTTGGTCACACTACCCTATCAAATACATGATGCCCTAAAATTTTATAACCCTAGCATACTAGTTGCAAAAATCTATACCACTAAATATCTATGGCATACTAATCCCCTCCTATCTATCAAGTAACCAAAGTTCAATAAGCAAACTAACTTACACTATGACTTAAGAATTTATGATAAATTCTATAAAGCACGACCATTCGTCACTCTAAAATAGGAAGGGACGAGAATCAATGGTACAAAAAGGCAAAGGAAGAATTATCGAGAGCAAATACGAAGTTCAAAGACAGTAGAGAAATTTCTAAAAGAATTATCAAGACAGTTGTGGATTGAGATTCCTTAGGATTTAACCATATTTGCAGACCCATTTGGTACTGTAACGTAACCGAAATGGCCAACTCGACCTGCATGGGCCACCAAAAAAAAATATAACACCCCAGTCCCAAAATACATAGGACTAGGAGATTGTATACATGTCAGCTACGTATCGAAAGGACTCCAGTCCAGCACGAATACGTATAAGCTGTCTAAAATAAACTATATGGTTATAACAACTACATATATCTCAATCCACTGAAGATAAACTCTTGTATAAACCAAGTATCATAATGCTGATTACGCATTAACATACCGGTTCCTACAAGTAACAAAAAAAGAAATATACAATAAAGTGGACCAGACACTAATTCAATTATCTTGAACAAGCTTCTAAAGAATAAATAAGATTGTAGAACTAGGTTATACATCAACATGGTCAAAGTAAAATAAAATATAATATTGGACGAATATAAAAAGATATGAACTAAATATATACCTAAAGTCTTGGAGAAACAATCATCAATCCTCCATATAATCTACAAACGAACTCAACAAGCCCAGAGAGATCATCAGGTCCTCATGAGACTAGCAAGATACATATAAATATGCCAAATGTAACATTATAAATATGCAGAGAACATAAAAAATAGTCGTGAACGAATCAACTGAGACACAAGAAGTACGACATCAAGAAACTAAGATGCAAGGAACTAAGACATTGGCATGACATACTGGAACTATGGTATTAGACATGACTACAAGTAAATTGGGATAACTGCAACTCGATGGGAGCTCACAGTCCTATAGTTAATAGGCTGATGGGGACTCCCTAACTATAGTAAGACTCATTCTCACTTGATGAGAGCTCACGAACGAGACGATCATGTATAGTCAACATCTAATAACAGGTCAGGGTCAAGTCAAACAAGTAATCAAATTGAGTGAAAATCAAGTCCAAGTGATAAAATCAAATCAACGCACTAGAAAACAAAAATCTAAACTTGTATAGTGAAACATAGATCCAGCAGATAATATAAAAAATAAAACATGTAGCATATAAGGAAATATGTAAAGAGAACATCTTGAGGCATGTACAAGAATAATGCAATAATACAAGAAAGAAATAGACATGAACTAGAATGACTAAAAATAAACATACATAATATACTGTACAAGTTGGCAAGGTATATTTGTCTGGTGGTAGCGCGTAGAACCAATAATATCCAATTACTTAGTGAGCCACAAAAATCAAACTCCCGCAAACGTCTCCGGATGCTGAAACAGTCATCACCAACGTGTTTGGCATAAGAAAAATATCTAAATTTGACTACCCATAAGTCCAATTATGGACACCGGAGCAAAACGATAATTTTGGATCAAATAGCGTCCGCTGTTGGACCCGTTTTGCACCAAAAAATGTATCAGAACATATGGTCTCTAAAGTCGACAAATTATACACCTACGAGTCTAATTTTTTGATACAAACTCAACGGTATGTCCAGATTTGGATTTCGATGAGTCGTGCACAAAGTCGCTCGTTGAGTCAGATCGCGGGCCTGCCAAAATAGTGTTCTGGTCAACCTTTTCAGAATCAGACTAAACTTGGTTCACAAAAAAATGAGATGAGTCCAGTGCCACAAGTTTCATCGCAACGTGATGAACATGTACAAAGTAATTGGAGTTTTTGCAAAGGGGCTGATAAGGTGTACCTCGACTGATACGTCTCGAATTCGTCGCACACACGCAACCAATTTGAGTTTCGTCAAAGATCATATGTCCACAACATCTGTATGCACCTTTCAATGTCGTCAGATTGCGACGAAATTGCCTGGTTTATCGGGACAGACCCTGTATCGGGATATTTCTAAGTTTTGAAAATAAATTTTTTGTCAACTTTAACCTAAATTTAAACAAAATATAATAATCATAAAAATAAACTAACTAATGGTTTTGACCCTGGTTAGGTTGTCTAAAACTTGGTTTAATTGATTTTCTAAAATTTGCGATAATTTGGTCGCAAATCGACCACAAACAGGTGACGTTGGGACAGTTTTTAACGTCCAAAAATTGAGTTTTTCTCGATTTTGGAACTCATTTTTCATCGTGTATATCGCGAATTAATAAAAACTACCTAATAATATTCAAAGGTGGTTAGGTTGACATTGTACCTATGCAATCCGTTCCTGAAACGGAGTGCGAAGGGAGAATTTTCATCCCGAAGTGGCGTTCGTGGCTGCAACTGTTGTTGTTGCTTCTATGCGCTGCAGCAACGGCCCTGGGGTGCGTGCGACGGTGGCCCCGACGTAGGATGGTCATGCGTTGGTGCCCAGCCATGGGGGGTGGTCACGGCAGCATATTGGTGCCGCTGATGCTGCTATGTTTCCTTTCGTGTGCCGGGAGAAGAAGGAAACATGTGTTAAGACTTAAAGGCTACCACTTTAGGGATTAATTTAGGGTTAAGTATATATAATGTGAACCTATTTAAACATATATTTTTTATTTATAGCCTATTCATATTAAATCCAAAATAAAATAATTTTAAAAATATATGTATTCCATGTAATATATTTTATGTACATATTCATTTATTTATAGAAAAATCTATTTATATATATTCATATAATTTATCCTATATATCTAGTTACATAAAAAAATCCAAAGTAAATAAGTTTCTAAAATAAATACTAATAGTAAGAATGTAAATATTTATTCGATATATAAATAAAACATATATATATATACACATATCATTGCATATGTGAGAAATATATACTAAATATAGTGAAGCATATCTACTTACACAATATATATATATATATATATATATATATATATATATATATATATATATATATATATATATATATATATATATATATATATATATATATATTTAGAAGGGGAATTTTATTGAAGTATCAGGCGCAAAATGAAAAGCCTATAGAAGAAGCGCGCCTAGCGCAGGCAAAAAAGTAGGGACGGCTAGGCAAGCCGACAAAACGGAAACAAGAAGACAAAACAAATCTAGGGTCTCCCAGAATCTGGGCGTGAAGTGCGAGCAGTGCGTCCGGTGCTTAAGGATTTGTCTGATGATTTCCCTGTACAGTTGGGTGGAGGAAGATGTCGGCCCTCGTATCGGAACTTGTTCCTGTTTTTCCACATGACCCAAATGCCCGCGGCTGCCACGATCTGATGTCCGTGGGAGAGGCCTCAACTGGACAGGAGATCGTTGTAGCCCCAAGATGGGGGGGCCTTCCTAAACTTGTTGCTGAGAATCGCCCAAATATTCTTGGCCAGATCACCGGAGGTGAGGATGTGCTCAGCAGATTCGACTTGAGGGGAAGTGCAACAATAGCATCTTGAAGCGAGGCTGTAGCCAAGCAATGTGATGGCATCGTCGATGGTAAGTTTTCGGAAGTGGGCTCGCCAGATAAGGATTGACCATTTAATGGGGATGCACGGTTGCCAGAAAGGAGCGATGAGGGGTGATGGGTCCCGATGCCGCGCGTGATAGACCTGGCAGAAAACAGTATGAACTTGCCGTCCTGGTTAGGGGATGTAATGCCCCAGTCCCAAAATACGTAGGACTAGGTACATAAACATGCCAGCTGTATACATACGAAGTATACTCCAATATATGGAAACCTCGTATGAATACATAAGCTGTAAAATGCAGTAAACCAAGAGTAATCTAATCTCATCCACGAAATATAAGAATAAAAGATGTCATATAATGATAAAGAATTGTCATTGATACATATAGTTGGGCAGAGACAAATCCACTACCAACTATGAAAAGAAATACAAGATATACAAAAGAATAATTTTGGCTAGCGAAGCGAAGACGATCCAAGTGCAATCAACCTCGAAGAAATAGCGATGATCACGACGAGAGCTAGAACACCTGCGAAAGACAAGAGCACACACCTGGAGAGATAACCAGGTCCTCAGAGGAACGTAAAAAGACACATAATATCAGGCCATATAAACTGAATAAATATTGCTCAAATAAATAAGTCAATTGAATTATAACATGGTCCAATACACACCTATTGGACGAGCGTACCATTCCTCCAACCAAACAAGGACAAAAGATGGTAAACTAATTCACGGTGACGTATCTTTCCATGCTATGAATCCAATATGGTATCCGGACCCCAACAAGGTTCAATACCTTCTCGTCGAAGTAGTAAGTCATACCTACAACCAAACAAGGACAAGATGTGATGAACTAATCCGCGACAAGTTATTATTCTAAGCCACGGTCAGATACAAGTACCCAAACCAAAAAGTACTCGTACCTAACGGATAAAGGTAGCCTAACCAGTCTAAGTGGATACAGTTTTAAGAACAGTTCATGGTCGCATGACTACCCGGTTAAGTCGAGAAAATACCAATGCAGTACCTCAGTAGCGAATCACCATATACTATTCTTCAGTATCGAGCGAGTCTATAGCATATAGTCTACCTATCGTTCCTCAGTAGCGAGCGAGTCTACGATAGATAGGGTGGTAGTCAACTTCCAATCATGTTCTTTCCGCCCAATGCAAACTCATAACTGCTAAGTCTTCTATCATGCAATTCTATTAGCAGTTATTTCCTAACGCACGGCTTATACATACTGGTGGCCAGCCAATTACGCATGTCCGAGTCCTATATACGACACACAACAACGTGGAATAAATGTATCAAGGCCATGAATGCAACACACAAATGTGGTCCCTTAAATCTAGGTTTAATGTGTAAGAAAATAATACATAGCAAGAAACTGAACAGTAAATTCTAACAGGTTATGCCATGTATCACAGTTTATTTTACATAAAAAAGTAATAAACATGCATGAAATATGAGCTAAAATAATTAAACAACAAATGGCAAGGTGTCTTGCCTGAGGTCCTTGCTGGTGAAACCGACAATCCCGTTGGGTACAGAATAGTCACAGGGCTACACAAGATGAACTCAGACAATGTGACAAACTTCTAAAATAAAAATCAAAAATAAAATATTCTGAATTTTTTTAGGAAAAATATATAATATGTATTTTTCTGTCAGTATTCCGAAACTTCAAACGGATCGTGATTCTGATTCCTGGTTCTCCCAGAATCTCAAAAACACCAAAACGTGTTAGATTTCGGACCACTGACACTCCACAAATTTTTCAGAAAATTAATTCCGAATTTATGAAAATAAAATTTACATTCAAAAAATATACCTCAATACGATTCCAACAAAAAAAACTAGAGGTCAAAAGGAGTCCGGAGTTGGGAGTTATGGTCATTCGAAGTTGCTACAACCTTTGAAAATTGAGGCTGAATTTATGACGAAAAAAGAGAGAAATTTTGACAAGGATGGTTTGAAAGATAATTTGTGGTGAAAATAATATGGAGGAGTACCTGCCTATTTATAGGATATGAGAATTCCCAATTAGATAAGAATTAGGATTCCTTTAAACCTAATTTAGATATTTCCTAATTTAATTTAAAAGCAATCAAATCCAAATCCAAATCCAAATCCAAATCCAAATCCAAATCTAATTTAAATCAAATCAAATTCTCTTAGTTTAAAATCAAATCAATTAAATCCAATCTCAATTATAGATATTAATTTAATCTATTTAAATAAATCCAAAAATTAAATCAAGATTCAAATTGCCACAATAACTTCCAAATATATTTTTCAAAATACCAATAATAATAATTTCGAAAATAATAATTATTTTTAAATATCTTTTTGAATAATAAAATATTAATATTAATAAATATCAAAAATTACATTTTTATTTAAAATAGACTAATAAATAATTACGAAATATATGTATGCACAAATATTCTTTACATAATTATGCTTTTCCTAGTATACAATAAAATATTATTTATGATTAATAACTTCTAAAAACAAAAGGCTTTTTATAGCAAGAATAATAATTATATAATATTTTGAAAGTGTATAATAAAATAGAAAAAATATTTTTCTAAAATATGTACGCTCACACATATTCGCACTTGACGAACAACTACGAAAAATAAAATTTCGTACGCGACGTATAATACGACTATGCGACGTACAATACAAAATTTTAAATCAGTACCAAATTTAATAATAAAAAATAGTAGAAAATTTAGGGGTTTTACATCCTACCCAACTTAAAAGAATTTCGTCCCCGAAATTAAGAATTAGGAGGGGGTGAGAAGGCACAACAGTAGATAGGAGGGTTCAAAAAAATTTATATGGTCGTAGTCTAGGTTGAGGGTATGATTAAGAGACGATTGTAATCACTCTTAAATTCAAGTGATTAGAAAGTCAAGATTGTAAATTTAGTGTCGAGGAAAAGGTCGAGTAGTTCAAGACAAAGATATGGTTACATTGTGTGGTAATGGTCATGGTGATAGGACAGTTAGAGGAGTTTTAGTACGACGCTTTCGTCCTTCTAAAATAGGTGAAGGCGAACGCAATATAGAGTTCGAAGGAGGCGTTATCGAATACGATTACGTGGTTCAAAGACGACCGAATAATTCAAAAGGAGTGGTCAAGGCAGTCGCGGATGGGACTCTAGAGGACAAGTTTAGCTATGTCCCCATCCACGTAGAACGATAGATAAAAGCGAACCAAAGTGCACTTGGTTGATCAGACCATCCTGCACCGGTTCTGATTAGACAATATTTTAGTGGGTGCACCCAATAAAATATGTCATGATCAAGCTTGATAACGAAATAAGCTTACAAAACTGAAGCTACATTAGCAGCATGAGATAGTCAAAATATGAGCAAGGGAGGTTCTGATGAAGGAATTTTAAATAGTCCAAGATCTTTTAAAATCAAGGCTCGCCCGAAGTTTGGGCCTATACAGTTGTTTTGGTTGACTAGCTAAGTTAGGGTCCTCTGAACTTATAGTCTAAGTAAACTTATCAACATGGGTCACATGGACAAAGGCTTTGTTGGGCCGTGAGGTATTCTACCCAACTTACAAGAGTGAAACTAGTAATGGGATGGGACCATGGGTCAAGCAACCAAGATAAAGTACAACGCTATGCATTAAGGAATTTAAGTAGAACAAAATCACATATTGGGTTGAAAGAATTGAGTCGAGGTTAAATCCTTATCCGTGGTCGAAAATTATCATGGTAAAGATTATAGTTTGGCCATTTTGACCATAAGGTCATATCAAGAAATAGAGTACAAGGAGATGGGTTTTGGTGGGACATGATATATCTACATGAAGGTGGACTTGTCTAGGTCTTACATATAAAATTTGTTGGAAGGAAAAGTCTAGTGTTGTGCCCCAAATATCTAAGTCACAGTAAGGGACACCAAAAGATCAAAAAATAGAAAGTGGGAGTTCACAAGGTGATAATTAATGCACAAAATAAAGAAGATCAAGTTAAAGCATGAAATAAAATTAATTAAAGAATCCATCAAAAAAAAATTTAGAAACACAATTCCGGAGAGAAGATAGTCTCCTAGATGAATACAGTTAAGGAGCCATTAACTCATTATTCAAATTGTAATTGGGTTAGAAGGTCGCAATTAAAAGATCTAGAATTGAAGAAAGCTCGCGTAAGTCGAGGTAGAAATACAATCACATAGCTGGGTAGATGACTAACAATACTTGTGTATATACTACTATCATGGTTATAGGTGACATGGCAATTAGTGTGGAATACTCAGTAGGGTTATCTTGGGGCCTACCATTAAAATTTAACTCAAGTTTCCTCCAAAAGTTTCAAAATTAAACTTTCAAAAATAATCCACCAAAATTTGTATTCACTCCAAGCCGTTCAAATTCACCATAAAAATTTTAAATCACTCTCATAAATCTCAAAGCAAAATTTTATCATGTTACTACTAACCTTTTCTAAAATTAACGTTTAAATTCAACTATTTAACTCAAGAGTTCATAATATACGAATCCATAAAAATTCCACAATCAATCAAAAATTTAACACTCTAAAATTTTCCAATAACTCATAATAAAACTCTTAGTATATTAAAAGCAATCTCAAAAATTATGCTCAATGCTCTCATCAATTTTAACTTCTATTCATGCTAAGTTATTCCAACAAAATCACAACTTTTAAATGGTAACTTCCTTTAATCAATCAAAATAACTTTCCATCATGTCCTTCGAAATTCTCCCAAAATTTTTAATATTAGCAATCCCACATTAAACTAAAATTTCAAATAATCTTATTAGTCAGAATCCTTTTTTTTTTTTTACCAAAAATCTAAATAGATTTGTAAATCCTCAATCATAGGACACCATTTAAAATAAAATTTCTTAAAAATTGTTTTCACAACTTTCAAATATTTTAAACCAAAATTCGCCATCAGTACTTCCACTTAAAATTCAAAATTTACTAAACACGAAAATTACAAGTTGTATAACTCAAATTTAAATAATTCCTATGACCATTTTTAAAAGATAAGATCATTTTCAAACCAAATTTATAACCGTTCAAAGGTGTGTAACCATACTCCAATAAATCATAAACATCAAAACTTGAAAATCAAATAAATTTTTTATTTGTTCAAAGATGTATATCTATCACCCAAAAATTATAAATATCACAACTCGAGAAGCAAATCAATTTTATATTTGTTCAAAGATGTATAGCTATAACCCCATAATTCATAAATATCAAAACTCAAAAATCCAATCAATTTCTTAAATCAAGTATGAAATTCTATAAATACTCTAGTGTTTACTATTAGAAATCTCAAGATAAAAACCTTCCTTGGTAGTATCCTACTTTACAAATTACTAATCATTAATTCACACAAAAAAGCCCCTTTTTAACTCAATTAGTCTTGAATGTATTCCAATTGCCAATATAACCATTCTAGCCATGTGTTTGACCTATGAGCATATACTAGTGTAGTCATCTTCCTAGTTGATACTAAGCCCGAAAATATGAATCGACGGTAGAAAGGAATCAAGCAAGATGCAGTTCAAGGAAGTCGAACGAGAGTTCGAAATTTGAAGCCAAGGGAAGAGGTCAAGCTGTATGGATGAGATTCCTAGATTCTAATCCTATGTTGCAGGCTCACATCGGTACAATTACGTAACCGAAATGACAAACTTGACCTGCATGGGCCACCACAAAAATATGTAATGCCCTAGTCCCAAAATACGTAGGACTAGGTACATAAATATGCCAGCTGTATACATACGAAGTATACTCCAATATATGAAAATCTCGTATGAATACATAAGCTGTAAAATGCAGTAAACCCAGAGTAATCTAATCTCATCCACGAAATATAAGAATAAAAGATGTCATATAATGATAAAGAATTGTCATTGATACATATAGTTGGGCGGAGACAAATCCACTACCAACTATGAAAAGAAATACAAGATATACAAAAGAATAAATTTGGCTAGCGAAGCGAAGACGATCCAAGTACAATCATCCTCGAAGAAATAGCGATGATCACGACGAGAGCTAGAACACCTGCGAAAGACAAGAGCACACACCTGGAGAGATAACCAGGTCCTCAGAGGGACGTAACAAGACACATAATATCATGCCATATAAACTGAATAAATATTGCTCAAATAAATAAGTCAATTGAATTATAACATGGTCCAATACACACCTATTGGACGAGCGTACCATCTCCCCAACCAAACAAGGACAGAAGATGGTAAACTAATTCACGGTGACGTATCTTTCCATGCTATGAATCCAATATGGTATCCGGACCCCAACAAGGTTCAATACCTTCTCATCGAAGTAGTAAGTCACACCTACAACCAAACAAGGACAAGATGTGATGAACTAATCCGCGACAAGTTATTGTTCTAAGCCACGGTCAGATACAAGTACCCAAACCAAAAAGTACTCGTACCTAACGGATAAAGGTAGCCTAACCAGTCTAAGTGGATACAGTTTTAAGAACAGTTCATGGTCGCATGACTACCCGGTCAAGTTGAGAAAATACCAATACAGTACCTCAGTAGCGAGTCACAACACCATATACTATTCCTCAGTATCGAGCGAGTCTATAGCATATAGTCTACCTATCGTTCCTCAGTAGCGAGTGAGTCTACGATAGATAGGGTGGTAGTCAACTTTTAATCATGTTCTTTCCGCCCAATACAAACTCATAACTGCTAAGTCTTCTATCATGCAATTCTATTAGCAGTTATTTCCTAACGCACGGCTTATACGTACTGGTGGCCAGCCAATCACGCATGTCCGAGTCCTATATACGACACACAACAACGTGGAATAAATGTGTCAAGGCCATGAATGCAACACACAAATGTGGTCCCTTAAATCTAGGTTTAATATGTAAGAAAATAATACATAGCAAGAAACTGAACAGTAAATTCTAACAGGTTATGCCATGTATCACAGTTTATTTTGCATAAAAAAAGTAATGAACATGCATGAAATAAGAGCTAAAATAATTAAACAACAAATGGCAAGGTATCTTGCCTGAGGTCCTTGCTGGTGAAACCGACAATCCCGTTGGGTACAGAATAGTCACAGGGCTACACAAGATGAACTCAGACGATGTGACAAACTTCTAAAATAAAAACCAAAAATAAAATATTCTAAATTTTTTTAGGAAAAATATATGATAAGTATTTTTCTGTCAGTATTCCGAAACTTCAAACGGATCGTGATTCTGATTCCTAGTTCTCCCAGAATCTCAAAAACACTAAAACGTGTTAGATTTCGGACCACTGACACTCCACAAATTTTCCAGAAAATTAAGTTCCGAATTTATGAAAATAAAATTTACATTCAGAAAATATGCCTCAATACGATTCCAACAAAAAAAACTAGAGGTCAAAAGGAGTCCGGAGTTGGGAGTTATGGTCATTCGAAGTTGCTACAACCTTTGAAAATTGAGGCTGAATTTATGACGAAAAAAGAAAAATTTTGACAATGATGGTTTGAAAGATGATTTGTGGTGAAAATAATATAGAGGAGTACCTGCCTATTTATAGGATGTGGAAATTCCCAATTAGATAAGAATTAGGATTCCTTTAAACCTAATTTAGATATTTCCTAATTTAATTTAAAAGCAATCAAATCCAAATCCAAATCCAAATCCAAATATAATTTAAATCAAATCAAATTCTCTTAGTTTAAAATCAAATCAATTAAATCCAATCTCAATTATAGATATTAATTTAATCTATTTAAATAAATCCAAAAATCAAATCAAGATTCAAATGGCCACAATAACTTCCAAATATATTTTTCAAAATACCAATAATAATAATTTCGAAAATAACAATTATTTTTAAATATCTTTTTGAATAATAAAATATTAATATTAATAAATCTCAAAAATTATATTTTTATTTAAAATAGACTAATAAATAATTACGAAATATATGTATGCACAAATATTCTTTACATAATTATGCTTTTCCTAGTATACAATAAAATATTATTTATGATTAATAACTGCTAAAAACAAAAAAGCTTTTTATAGCAAGAATAATAATTATATAATATTTTGAAAGTGTATAATAAAATAGAAAAAAAATACTTTTCTAAAATATGTACGCTCGCGCATATTCGCACTTGACGAGCAACTATGAAAAATAAAATTTCGTGCGCGACGTATAATACGACTATGCGACGTACAATACAAAATTTTAAATCAGTACCAAATTTAATAATAAAGAAAATAGTAGAAAATTTAGGGGTTTTACACGGGACCATCTCGTGATGTCAGGAGTGTCGGAGAGGCTGAGATTCGCAGTAGCGAGACGGGCGACAGCTTCCAGGCCGAGCCAGGTCCTAACACGGTCCTAGATCCATCTGGACGTGGGGTCCCAAAGCTCGCGGATTTGGCCCTCCTGTGGAGGGGATCCGGGAGGTGCCAGAGGTTCCCGCCCAGCCAACGATCGTGGCTCATAGAAGAGTAGCCGTTGCCCAGCTGGATGTGCATGAGGGGGTCAGCAAGATGACGGCCGCGGGTAATACGTCTCCAGGAAGACGATGAACGATTGTTGACTAAGGCCATCCCAGGATAGGAATATCTGAAGTATCTCGCTTGCATGAAGCGAGTCCAAATTGAGTTGTCTGTGCGCATCTTCCACCATAACTTCATGGAACAGGCGTCGACGATGTGTTCCAGTCTGCTGAATCCCAGACCGCCTTCAAATGTAGGATTAGTCATAGTGGTCCAGCTGGCCCAGTGGTGCTTATCTCTGCCTTTGTTGTGGCCCCAGAAGAAGCGGGCGAAAAGGGATTCAAGCGAAGCGAGAACCTTTTTGGGAGGGTTGCAGACCGCCAGGGTGTAAATAGGAATGTAGGATAGCACGTGCTGGATCAGAATCAGCTTGCCTCCAGGCGAGAGGGTGGCATTGTGCCAGCCCTCGATCCTTTTCCTGATGGCGCTGATCATGTATTCGAAGATACCTGAGTTGGCCTTGCCGTAGACCAATGGACACCCTAAGTAGGTGAAGGGGGGTATGCAATGGCAAAGGAAGTCAGGTTGGAGATCATCGCAGAGTGAGTCCTGTCTGTTTTGTGACGGGTGTAGATGAAGCTCTTGTTGTTGTTGATTCTTTGACTGGAGCATCTGGTGTACCTGTTCAGTGTTTGAAGGACCACCTCGATAGAGCCGATGTCGCCGGAGAAAAAATGAGGACATCGTCAGCGTAGGCAAGGTGAGTGATTATAGGGCAGCCGGTGGAGGTGTGAAAGTGGTGGAACCTCGGGGTATAGGGCATGCTCTTAAGGTTCCTGCTGAGGGCCTCTGCAGTGATGATGAAGATAGTGGCAGATAGAGGATTCCCCTCGCGGACGCCGCAGCTAGCGTTGAAGAAGCCATCAGCCTGGCCGTTGATAACAGTGGAGAACCAGAAATTGTTGATGGACCTGAAAATGATGTCAATCCAGGGTTCAGAGAAGCCAAAAGTCCTGAATACACACACACACACACACACACACACACACACACACACATATATATATATATATATATATATATATATATATATATATATATATATATATATATATATATATATATTAAATATGTGATATACATACATACATACATACATACATACATACATACATACATACATACATACATACATACATACATATATATGTATGTATGTATGTATGTATGTATATCACATATATATATATATATATATATATATATATATATATATATATATATATATATATATATATATATATATATATATTAAATATGTGATATACATACATACATACATACATACATACATACATACATACATACATACATACATACATACATATATATGTATGTATGTATATCACATATATATATATATATATATATATATATATATATATGTATATATATATATATATATATATATATATATATATATATATATATATATATATATATATATATATATGTACTTGTGTGTATGTATGTATATCACATATTTAATTGATATAACTCTACCGAAATGCCGATATGTATATATATAAAGGCTAATATTCATATAGTATGTATCCACTTATATACACACAAGTATATATATATATATTTATATATATATATATATATATATATATATATATATATATATATATATATATATATATATATATATATATAACAACCATTTCTAGAATTGCCTACAAAATCACTAAAATAAAATACCAATACACATACATCTATATGGACGTCCTTAGATGCACTACTCGACTACTTGGTTTTGACTCGGGTCAACTTCGACTAGTTTAGTACAACAGGGTCTCCTAAAAGTCAAAAGTATTAGTAATTAAATAATTAAAATGATTATAGGGGTTAAGTCACAACTTTTACTTGTTTTTCTAGTAGGGATACAGCTATAGCTAGGCCTTTCCTAGCATGGCTAATAAACTAGTCAAAACACACGACTGCACTCTCCGTGCCATAATTTCTAGTCATTTTGTACCTAAAAACTTAATCATGACTAAGGCCATATATATATATATATATATATATATATATATATATATATATATATATATATATATATATATATATATATATATATATACAAAATTGTATTTAAATCTATTTGGCTAAAAATAAATTCAAATAATTCTACTAAGTCATGGCAATCTAACATGGCTCTGCCAAGTGGGGTTGGCTAGGTTAGGGTCCAAATATATTTTCTAGTCAAATCGAACCCGAAAAGTCAACCAATGAGTCTTTTGCGCCATTCGTAAATAATCAGCACATGGGTACTCGATTGAGTGGCACACCATTGGCATGTGTTTCGTAGGCTATAAATAGGTCAAAACCATATATTGGGTCAAATGGTTTTGATCGATGTAGAGTTCCGAACTCACGTTGGAAGTTAGGTCCAAAATTACGGTAAATGGTCAAATGGTCTAAATTGACCCGAAGTTGTGTGAAGTCAAAAGAATGTTAGAGGACAAGTTTGGATGGGACATGATATATCAAATTGAATGTGGACTTGTCTGCTTAAAAACTCATGAAGGACGGTCTTGTGCTCAAAAAATCAAAGCTACGAAAAAGTATATTTATAGTCATAATTAAATATAAATCTATTTTAATAAATAAAATCATCTGAAATAAATAAAAAATATTTCCCAAAAATTAGGGTACTTACAGAGGCACATTGTGGATGGAGGCAGAGTTATGATAAAACTTCAGTGTTATTAGTTGTTCGAAGGTTTTGGCTAAGGCATGAGAGGCTTACATATTTTGAGGAATGGTGTAAAGTTGTTTTGGATTGATCTTTGATGTTAAGGCACATTCAATTTGTGTTTGAGGAAGATGCTTCATGGAGTTCATGTGTGAGTTTTGGAGCAGCTACGAATTTGGAGGAGTCGACATTGGCTTGAGTGAAGAGGTTGCTACATATATGTTTGTTGTGTACATAAGTTTTGCTACATGTTGATCATGAAGGGAAGGTGTTGCATGATTGCTTTGGTTTATCTACATCTTTGGATGGTGTTTTCTTTCGTAGATTCAGCATGGAAGTTTAAATCAAAGATTGTGTAGGAGCTTATCCATTTTGGCCAGTAATGCAGTGGTGTAGATGGTATCGTTATTCTTGCAAGTTTCAAGGATGAAACTTCTTTTGAGTAGTGTATTATGTAATATTTCACTCCGCTTGTTGCATCGAGATGGATTGTTTGCTCGAATCGGCCGTTTGGGTTCGGATACAGGCAAAGGCACTATATCGACGTCTACAATTGTTTCAGTTGATGGGATTGATTCATTTGAGTTAGCGATTTTAGAGCCTTGTTGCAGAGTTTCTTGCATTCAGATGGATTATGATTCGTTATCAGGTGGGTGGTCTCGATAAACCTTCGCTGCTTTACTAGCGCAATAATAAAATGGAATAATATTTGTATAGTTTTTCTTATGCTATGAAAGCTTGCATGCTAATAATAAAAGAGACGAATCCATGTAGATAAGCAAGTAATCTTATTTGTACTATGTTGTTATAGAACATGTAATGTTAACTTGATGCAGTAGATAGACTTTCGTGCTACTGCTTTAAGACATGGACTATGAACTGTGATGTAGAATTGCCTAAAGTAGAACTGTTTATCATATCGCATAGATTATGATATTATTGTATAGAGGTGGGCTTATAACTTTGTTGTGTTTTATCACATGGAGTATAATTCTTCTACTACGTTTTGGATATGAATATAACACTATGGTTTAGTTATCATATGGAATAATGATATTTTTATGTAGGAAGACTATCATATTATGCTTCAGAGTTAGAATATAGTAATGTTTAGGACCGTTGGGTTGCAGAGGTAGTATCCCTGGACTGAGAACCTGCATATGTATCAAATATCCCTAGGTTGGAAAGATTGTGGCGAGCGATGGCTCGTGGTAGATTGATAGTAGAAGGATGAGATATGTTGTTTTTTTGCTGATTAGAGATGCCTTATGATTATTTCAGTTTCTTACCATGCATTCATATAGAGTCTATATGTTCGCGTAGTTGTATGGTCATGGACAACTTGTGCATAAAAGTTTAGTTCCTCGAACGAATTGTTAGGACACTAGGATCGTGTTGGCCTAGGAGGAACATGGATAGTTGTGATGACGTACTAGCGCGGGTGATTCAAAATTTTTTAGTGGGACTCACTACCCATGCTAAAAGGTTCGTCGTCTAACCCAGCTATGTCTAAGATGGCTTGTGGTGCCAGTGATCCTCATATATTTAGGCTGCATGCTAGCTTGCAAGCCTAGCACAAAGATAGCAGAATGGGCACATGACAAATTATATATTTATCATAGCTAACAATGTTTTGTACAGGGACATGCATTATGACACGATCTTTATGAAGTATGGATTGATAGAGTTGTATTGAACATTTATGTTTTAGAATGATACCGTTTGTATTGAACAAGAAAGGAAGGATGGTAAGTATTGGTAAGTTCAACTCTGTTGCGTGACACATTATTAATTTTTGACATAAGTATGCTATGCCATGTAACTGATCTTAAGACAAGATTAGAAAGACCATACAAGTTGCTTGCACTCACTATATTCAATGTGTTGGTTTTGTGGTGTCAGTGACATACCGATCGCTAGGACGCATCGTATTGATACCCTCCCAGTCTTGTAGGTGTGAGGAGCAACTCAGATGTGTTGAGGCATTGGTGCTGAGCTCGGTTGGTGCTTGAAGTTGTGTTGTCCAAATAAGTTTCTTTTGTTTATGAAGGACGTAATGTATGGGAACATCGTTGTTTGTATACTTTTTGAGTTGTAAGCCTTGTGGCATGATTCATTGTATTGAGAGAGATATAGTGATTGTAATTAAGTTGTACTTTGGCTTTGAGCTGTTGTAATTCTACTACATGTTATCAATAAAGAGAAATCATTTTGCATATCTTATATTGATTCAACTTTTCTGCTTGGTATTCTACTATGATGAGTTTGCTCCTTAGTTTTTCAGTTGACCAATTTGGTGCATGCCTTGTACAAGTGCAATTTAGGCATATACAACATCACGCCTGATATACCGCGGCATACCGTATGGGAACAGTTTGCCTTTTTGAATAGTATTTGTTTTACACTTTCATCTAATGGTTTCTTGGTTCTGAATCACTATATCGTCTATTAATTTTTTTGGTTTTCTTTATGGATGGATGAGATTGATCCATTTGAGTCGTGGATCGCTGACGTGTCATATCCAACGGCCACAATTAATTCACTCCTATATATACCCCTTTATTTTCGCTCTCCTATCATTTTACTCTCCCTCTCTCTCTTTAATTTTACTTTTCTCTTCATTTTCTCTCCAAAGTTCTTACTTTGGATTTTAGATTGGAGTTTGGTCTTAAAGCCTAGGAGTATAGTTTCTAGACCCTCTTAGTGGTGGAGTAGAAGTAGTAGGCTGGGATCTCTACCTAGACAAGTACATATTGCCAAACTCTTAAAAATATATAGCTTCATTATCATTTTCTTGTTCTTATGGTTTATATGCCTACTTTTGCCTAAAACATGTTTCGTGGAATATATTTTCCTCTTGGTTCTTGGTTACGGGTATGGCAACAATTTTAGTTTTGAGCTGAGATATGATTTTCTGGTACTGGTTTTAAACACCATAGAAAAAACTCAGTATCGAGAGTGATACATGAGTTTCCAAGTATATACCGCTAGCTGTTCTTTATGTTAGATTTTCTTTTGATGAAAAATTGGACTTGATTTTGGCCCTTGTGGCATCTGCTCCCAGAATAGAAATTTAGGAATTTTTTTAATTTTTTTAATTTGGTTATGATTAACTTCTATGGTCATTAGGAGGTCATAGGAGAGTTATGATCATATTATGGTCATATGGCTCTTAGGTTGTTTATATGAACACTATTTAGCTATTTTATATTTAATATGATTTTTAGATTTTTTTTGATAATTATTTTATGAAGTTTTACATATTTGAAATACTTTTAATATTTACTATAAGGTCATTTGGGACTATTTTGAGACTCAGTATTTTTATTTAGGTTCTAGGAGGTTAGAAATATTTTCTACATTTCTTTAGAATTTTTCTGGATCTTTTTAGGATTTATTTAGCCTAAAATTGATTTTTAAATCAATTAACTAAATGAATTATCCAGTCAGCTGACCAGTCCGCGTCGCTGGGCCCAGTGGTCAGTGACCAGACCCGCCTAGCTGGCGCCAACCAGCACTGACTGGTTAGAGAGAGGGGGGTTTCCATAATAGGGCTGGCAACCTTTAGCCGACCAAACGAAGCCGGATTGCCATCAATCCGTCCGTTTTAGTGCGGGAGCAAGTGGATCTCGCCAAGTGGTGAGCCAAGCCATGCTCAAACTGCCTCTGTAGCCGGCTCCCCCTATATATATATATATATATATATATATATATATATATATATATATATATATATATATATATATATATATATATATATGTTGTTTCGTTTAATCTAGAACCCTAATACCTTGGCCGATTCGAGGAGTTTTCTTTTTCAGAATTTCCCCGACTTCCCGGAGTGATTGCGGACATCCTCGTCCTTTTTTTCGTGCATTGTTTTTTTTGTTGGATTCATCTCGAGGTTCTCTTTTAGAATATCTATTTTATTTTTGAGTTTTTGCTTTTGAACTTCTGTAGAATTATATGAGTGTTGGTTGTCCAAAACTCGACACGTCGTACGGTTTTCAAAATCTCGAGAGATTTCAAACTCCGATTCATGATCCGTTTAAAGTTTTGGGAAGCTAACATGAGGATATTTGACATATAATTTTTCCAGAATTTTATAGGTTCGTTTACTATTTTATTTATTAAGTTAAACTCATATTTGATCAGTAAATCACCGATTTGGTCATTGTTAGCCAAAATGGCGCTATCTTTTGACCAAAGCGTGATTTAGCGGCATGGTCGATTCTGGTGTACTCATGGTACTGAAATATACCAAGGTGCACTTTCAAAATCTTGAGTTCATGACGTTTGACTAGATAGTCAATGGCACGCCTCGATTTGCGTCATGGTTTCCAAAATTGGATACATGACTTTCTATGGCAAAACTTCCTTATTTAAGTTATATTTTAGATTATTATTGGGTTAAATTAGATTTTTAAGTAAATTATTCTAGAATTAATTAATATTAGATAAGAAAATCCATTAGCTACTTATTCCATGATTTTAGAATTAGAATCCTATAATTGACTTGTGGTTTTTGTACACGGTTCATGGTATGATGGTGTGATATGCATGATAGCTTCTAGGTCGGCTTCGGTAGGTATATGAACAAACCCAACTTTAGTTATTGTGGATAGCTAAGTCATACACCGCACATATGAGTTAGCCTTACCCTATATTGTGGATAGCCATCTATGATGTGTCATATTAGCCCAATCGTTCAGTATCAAAAGGTATTTCACACACATGGTTGTTTCTATTGTTCTTGATCGTAGTGCAGTTCTTTATCTTCATGTTTCTTTTCAATTAGCTTACTCGCTCATGATTATTGCTTTCCATATCTAGTTCATATCATGTTAGTTCTTTATATATTCTTTACTGTTATTGTTTCTCATTGATTTTAGCTTATTTTGTTCTAACAATATTAAATACAGTATGGTTATACTTTGCTTCTTTCCTGACTGGATCGTTGATATAGGTGAGGATGACGAGGAATTTTATACTTCTTATTATGGACCATTAGAGCGTAGTGCTGACGATGTTGGTACCGAGACTCAGGAGCCATGATCGATCTCTGGAGGGATCTGGATTTACCTTTTATTGTGCTTTAGTTTTCCTTTCTTAGTTGGACCGAATTTGTTCGCGGATGGACCATATTATTATTCTGGATTTTAGTCTCATTGTTATTGGATTCAGATATCATTATTTATATTATCTATCATACTCTTATTTTCTTGGTTTATGTTATTGCTGAGTATGATTTGTATTTGTGATCACTTATATTTGTGGAGGATTTATTGTGTATACTAGACAGCGTTCTACCGTCGATACCGTGGCGTAGGTTAGGCTTGGATACGAACTCGTACTCGGTTATCCGGGAGCGGGTCGTGACAAGTTTTTATGGTGGCCCAAACAGGTCAGTTTTTGCAAAGACTGCGAACTTGTGGTAATACTTAAGTTAGTCGTACTACTGCGGGCCTGCGAATATGATTAGATTTGTAAGGACCTCCTCCATATGTTTGACACGTTATTGATCTCCACCTTTGACTTCAACTATTCCTTGATTTGCAACCTGCTTGAATCCTTCCACCATTTGATGATTTTTTATTGCAGTCAATGGATTCTCAAGACATGAACGCCGCTCCCATAGACACCCCACCAGCTACAGACGGAACTTCTACAAATGGGACCCCACCATCATATGGAGGCCAGCTTACTCATTACGGTGACCAGTTACTTCCACATACCCCGAGGTTCCGTAGAGATGACATTCCACCACCCCTGCAGTTTCCTCCGTAGACTCTACCTCCAGCACCTACACTAGACAATGCTCAGATTCTTAGGACCTTCCAGTAACTCATCAATTCTCAGACAGAGCAGGCTAACATCTTTTACAATAGTTTGAGAGAGGCTTTTCAGACTAGAGATGCTCCCCGACTACGCCCTAGAACTTTTAAGGACTTTATGAACCTAATTCTATGGGACAGAAGGGATTATCTATGCCAATGAGTGGCGAGAGAACGTAGAGCGATTTCTTCGGATGGCTCGAGTTCCTGAAGAATTGAAGATAGAGTCAGCCAGCATGCAGCTTTTCAACATCGCCCGAATGTGGTATAGAGATGAGCCTCGACTTTCTACACCGGATGTGACGTGGGCAGAGTTCAAGGAGTTGTTCAAGAAGAAGTTCTACCCGACGTAGCTCGAGAGGCATTAGAGAGTCAGTTCGAGAGTCTAGACCAGGAAAACCTCACCATCGACGAGTATACCTCAGAGTTTTCTCGCCTCAGCCGCTTCGCAGAGAGCATGGTCAACACCCCTAAAAGCAAAGCTCGAAGATTCAAGAAAGGATTATCTCACGATATTAACCGTCGCCACCAGTCAAGCCACTACCTACGAAGAGACCTCGAAGGTCACACAAGTAGTAGAGAAAGAGCTGGATCACAGGCCAAAGAGAGACCGAGATACATATGGAGGAGGTAGCAGCCAATCAGGACCGACGAAGCATCCGAATGTCCCAGAGAAGACTTCACCACAACAGTATCACCTACAGCCTCGATTCCAGTAGCAGCAGTTCCAACATTTTGGTAAAGCTCCAGCACCGCAGCAACAGAATCAAACTCAGGCGATTATTACATGCTCATATTATCGGAGACCATGACATCATTTCGAGTTATGTTGTAAAAGATTAGGACAATGCTTATCGTGTGGATCGACTATGCACCAGGTGAAAGAATATCCAACATCATTTACTCATCAAGGCCCAGCACCTACTCAGAGAGGATCAAGAGGACTGCAGCATCAAGGACAAGGGCAAGCATTTGTAGCCGTGACTCGACCTGAAGGTATAGGTAAATTAGATAGTTTTCCTTAAAAGCCTTTCATAGTTATAGTTAGTATTCGTGTTATGCTAGATTAGTTATCTTGGTTTTCCTAATACTTTCCATGATCTAGACTAGAAATTACTTTAGATTGCCCGTAGAAGTTATTTAGTATACTATGTTGATTTTTTAGGACAAAAATCTTTTTAAGGGGGATAATATGTGGCATCTGCTCCCAGATTAGAAATTTAGGATTTTTTATTTGGTTATGATTAACTTCTATGTTCATTAGGAGGTCATAGAAGAGTTATGATCATATTATACTCATATGGCTCTTAGGTAGTTTATATGAACACTATTTAGCTATTTTATATTTAATATGATTTTTAGATTTTTTTAATAATTATTTTATGAAGTTTTACATATTTTAAATACTTTCAATATTTACTATAAGGCTATTTGGGACTATTTTGTGACTCAATATTTTTATTTAGGTTCTAGGAGGTTAGAAATATTTTCTACATTTTTTAGACTTTTTCTGGATTTTTAAAGATATTTTTAGGATTTATTTAGCCTAAAATTGATTTTTAAATCAATTAACTAAATGAATTACCCAGTCAGCTGACCAGTCAACGTCGCTGGGCCTACTGGTCAGTGACCGGACCATCCTAGCTGGCGCCAACTAGCGCTGACTGGTCAGAGAGAGGGGGGTTCCATAATAGGGATGGCTCCTTTAGCCGACCCAACGAAGCCGGATTGCCATCAATTCGTCCATTTTAGAGCGGGAGCAACTGGATCTCGCCATGTGGTGAGACAAGTCGTGCTCAAACTGCCTATGTAGCCGGCTCCCCCTATATATATGTTATTTCGTTTAATCCAGAACCCTAATATTCCCTTGGCTGATTTGAGGAGTTTTCTTTCTCGGAGTTTTCCCAACTTTCCGGAGCGATTGCGGATAGCCTCGACCTCTTTTTCGTGTGCCAATTTTTTTGTTGGATTCGTCTCGAGGTTAGATTTTAGAATATCTATTTTATTTTCTGATTTTTTGCTTCTAAATTTTTGTAAAATTATACGCGTGTTGGTTGTCTAAAACTCGATACATCGCATGGTTTTCGAGATCTCGAAAGATTTTGAACTCCAATACATGATCCGTTTAAAGTTTTGGAAAGATAACACGATGATCTTCGACATATAATTTTTCCAGAATTTTAGAGGTTCATTTACTATTTTATTTATTAAGTTAAACTCATATTTGATCGATAAATTACCGATTTGGTCACGGTAAGCCATAACGGCGATATCTTTGACCAAAGCGTGATTTTGTGGCATGGTCGATTTTGGAGCACTCATGCCGCTGAAATCTACCAAAATACACTTTCAAAATCTTGAGTTCATGACATTTGACTAGATAATCAATGGCACGTCTCGATTTGCGTGTCATGGTTTCTAAAATTGAAAACATGACTTTCTATGGTCAAACTTTCTTGTTTAAGTTATATTTCATATTATTATTGGGTTAAATTAGGTTTTTAAGTGAATTATTCTAGAATTAATTAATATTAGATATGGAAACCCATTAGCCACTTATTCTATGATTTTAGAATTAGAATCCTATAATTGACTTGTGTTTTTGTGCACTGTTCATGGTACGATGGTGCAATATGGATGATAGCTTCTAGGTTAGCTTTTCTCTCATCCTTGACTTATGACTACGATTTGTTCGAGGGTTCAGGCAAGTACAGTATTGCATTATATTTTGGTACATTATAATGCTTTATTTATCGTTTCCTTGTTTCATATTACATTGAGACATGATAGTGACACGGTAGGCTTATTGTATCCTTCTTATTATATCATTGATCGTTATTGATTGTTAGTGAGTCAGAAGGAGAAATACTCGGTAGGTATGTGAACAAACCCAACTATTGTTATTGTAGATAGCTAAGTCATACACCTTATTGTGAATAGCTATCTATGATGTGTCGTATTAGCCCAACCATTCACATATTAAAAGGTATTTCACACACACATGGTTATTTCTATTGTTCTTGATCGAAGTTCAGTTCTTTATCTTCATGTTTCTTTTCCATTAGCTTACTCGCTCATGATTATTGCTTTCCATATCTAGTTCATATCCTGTTAGTTCTTTATATATTCTTTACCGTTATTGTTTCTCATTGATTCTAGCTTATTTTGTTCTAACAATATTAAATATAATATGGTTGTACTTTGCTCCTTTTTTGACTGGATCGTTAATATAGGTGAGGATGACGAGTACCTTTACACTTCTTATTATGGACCATCAGAGCGTAGTGCTGACGATGTTGGTACCGAGACTCAGGAGCCATGATCGATCTTTGGAGGGATCTAGATTTATCTTTTATTATGCTTTAGTTTTCCTTTCTTCGTTGGACCAAATTTGTTCCCGGATGGGCCATATTATTATTCTGGATTTTAGTCTCTTTGTTATTGGATTTGGATATTATTATTTACATTATCTATCATACTCTTATTTTCTTGGTTTGTGTTATTGCTGAGTATGTTTTTTATCTGTGATAACTTGTATTTGTGGAGGATTTATTGTGTATACTAGATAGCGTTCTACTGCCGATACTACGACGTAGGCTGGACTTGGATACGAACTCGTACTCGATTATCCGGGAGCGGGTCATGACTGCCCTGGAATCCATTCTTGGACTGAAACTATGAAGTTTTAGCATAAATGTTATACCATGGTGTATCATTTATGTGTATTCTCTGTGGACCTAAAGTTGTTGTATTTTTTCCGTACACCAATGGTATACCACGACATATATCCGGTATATCGTCCAGTGTGTTTTTCTATGTAATTTTCCCTGCCATTAGCTATTGTGCTTTTCCACTGTACCGTTGGTATATTGCCGGCACACCCAAATTTGTTATTTCTGGATTTTTCTGGTTTCTTCTATTTGATTGCTTTGTACTTAAATGCTTATTGCCTAAGCATGATTTACTGTGATTGTTGATTTCCTGGACTTGGTTGTTGCGATGCCCGTGCCCGATGTATGAGGGTATCCCCATTACATATTGCTTATCTATCACATACTAGATCAAACTGTTATATCTTGTCGCACTATCCGGATACGTTGGTATCCTTTGTGCTAAATTATGACTACATGGAGTTAACCTGGTTATGAGAATGTAATGTTCTTGACTTGTTGTTGATAGTGAGACATCGATATCTTGTTTGACGTTGTCCATCATATTCCTAACTTATATTGTACATTGCTTGACATATCTTAACATGTACTATATCGTTTATTGTATCGATTCCTATCGTGGCTGATCACAGTGCACTCCACAACCTAGTGATCATAATAACATAGTTTGCTATCATATTCCTTGTTTTGCTTGTAAATTTTAATCTTGTCTAGTCTTGCGTATCCTCTAGGGGAGTACCATATATAGGGAGAATTCCATGATACTACGACATGGAATTCTAAATAAAAATGTTCAAGGTAATTGAATAGTCTATTCACCTAGATTCATTGGGGGGGAGCTTTCCATGTTACATGTAGTCCCTTTATTTTAGTACCACGTGGATTTGGAGTTCTTTGTCATGGGGGCATACTTTTAGCTCAACGTTGAGTGATGCATCTTGCCTTTACTTGTTACTAGGTCACCGTCGAGTGATGCCTATATGAGCACACCTGAGGGTGATGCATACTCTACTTGCACTTGTCTTTACATGATTGACCTAGATAATTTGGGAAGATTGCAGTGCGTGTGACCGTAAATTCTCAAATTGCATATGTTACTAATTATGATTGTGTTAATCCTAGTTAGCTAACGGTACCAAGTCGTACTTCATGATTGGACGTGATTGATAGATGGAGTCCATTTTCTGCTTATATACTTTTCATGTATCATGTTCATGTCTTTGTTCTTGTACTTGTACATGTTCATGTCCATTTTCATGTCATGTACTCACATACTGTTCCTGATTCATGTACTGTATATGTTCACATGCTCATGTTTACTTTACTGTTATATGTTCTTATTTATTTTACATGATTCATGTTTACTTTCTGTCACATGTCATTTACTTGCTGCCTTTTCATATTTTTTTAATGCTTGTATGTTGGTTTTAGTTTATAGTGTGACTTCCTTTGTGGTACTTGCTATCTGGGACATGACCCCATTAGTTTTGTATGGCCTCGTAGCAGAGTCGGAGGATCTTTCTTATTTTTCTTTTGATGGTGATAACCCGGAGCACTAGTCGAGTACCTGAGTGGGTCTTTGCTTCATTTTTTCACTAGTATCTGTACATATTCTTTTGCGGCATTTAGCCACCGAGCACATATTAGCTCATAATTTGGACTTGACATCTTGCCTACGGTGCTAACATGATCAATGTTCTAAATTTTGCTAGGCGGAGTCGGTGCGTAGTAGGGCTGCCTAGCGCCTAGCCTGAATATTTTTTTTTGAAAATATGTAAAGGAGATATATAGTTTGTATCTATAAAAAAAAGATACAAATGTCTAGCTTCTCTTATGGCTAGTAGGAAGAGTTTTAGTTACCTACAATGAATAGGTCTTGGGTTCAAATCCTATCTACATAATTTTTTCTTCTTGTCAATTTTTTTTTTTTGCATAAAAGGGGGAGAGAAGAGAGAGAAACTAGCCTCCATCTCTCTCCTTTCCACCTACACTGCAGCAGCAGCACAACGGCGGCAGCAGCAACATAGTAGCGGCAGAAGCCGCTGGCGACGACGACGGCAGGAGGAAGCGGCAGCGACAGCCGACAGCGGGGGCAGGAGGAGGAGGCGGCACGGCAGCCAGGTAAGAATTTAATTTATTTTTTTTTGAAATTTTCACGTCCGCCTAGGTCTGCCTATGCTCGCCTAGGGCCGGACAGCGCCTAGGACCGCCGCCTAGTCCAAAATCGGTATGGCCGACAGTCGCCTAGTGCCTAGGAGCCGACTAGACGGTCGCCTAGACCGAAATTTAGAACACTGAACATGATTCGTCTATATTCTAAGACTATAACTAGAGCTGACCATGTATGACTTATACTCTTACTAGTTCTTTATTTTGTACTACTAGCTAGCTTCATGATCATCTATATATTCATAGTTTGGAATGTTTTATTATTTTGTGTTTGATGATCATATATCTTGTATCTTACTTGTTTGAATGTGATTGAGACATCTAAGATTGCTTGACCTAGTATTGACTGTTGAATTATATCGTAACTCCCATGTCTTATACAGCTGTGACCGTATCTCGGGGTACCGATATACACAGATGGCATTCCTTCGTCCCCGCTCTCTAATATTATGGTTCTGGGGCGTGACAATATTGTTACAAGATTAAAAAGATATGCATATCTTTATTAGTAGGCACAACCATCCAATAGTTAGTTACAACTCATGTCATGTCTGATTATCGTTCTATCTTGAACTGTTATCTTTAAACAAAAATTCAATTATTGATTATCAAAAGCCATGCATATACACTTAAAGAGCAAAATTATTATTAAGATTTCTTCAGTATTTCATAATTTTTATTGATAATGTCGGAGCCAATTTCCATAATCCCCTAAATATGTTTAATATCTCCAAAATACATACCGTTTTCTAAGGGCACCACACCAATTACTTGGGGCTATCCCAAAATTTTTGCAAAAAATTACAAGTTTGCCATCAAAATTTTTTACTTGGAGCTAGCCCAATTTTTTCCAGCAAGTAGGACTGCCAACAAGTTGGCAGTCCTAACATATGTTAGGACTGCCAACTTACTGGCAGTCTTAGGACTGCCAGCATGTTGGCAGTCCTAACATGTGTTAGGACTGCCAACAAGTTGGCAGTCCTCGGAGAAGAAAAAGAAGAAGCAGCAGCAGCAGCAGATGCGAAGGCCTCGTCGTCGCCTTGGAGAGCCGCCCCGCCGTCGAGGACCTCGTCATCGCCGCGTCCCTCGTCGGCGCCACCCTCGTCACCCTCCTCTCCGACGCCGCCTCCGACCTACAACCGCCCCAAGCAGCCAGCCGACCACACCGAGCCGGTGCCGACCTCTCCTCCGTCGAGTGCGTCCACCTCTCCGTCGCCGACCACACCGACCACCTCTCCTCCGTCGCCGACCACATCTCCTCCGTCGCCGACCACCTCCAGCGTATCCACCTCTCGCGCCGTCGTGTGAACCCCAACCCAACGGCTGCGGCGAGCCTCGGCTCTGCCGGCGCCGCTCCACTTTGCCGGCGAGAGAAAAACCCTAATGGAGGAAGGAGGAGGAGGAGGATGAGGAGAGAGGAGAGAGAAAAATCCTAATATTGGGCTGCCCCCAAGTAATTTTTGGGACGTTCCCAGTAAAAGTTTCTCAAACCTGGACTGTCCCCTAAGTAAGTGATAGCCCCTAGTAATAGTGGGGGTGCCCTTAGAAAAAGCCAAAATATTTCCAAGATATTGCTAAATAGCATAAGCAGCAATTTATCCGTCCATCCCCAAACACCCCCAATTATAGCTAAAAAAAAAAAAAAAAGCCATCCCCCAAAATATCGATATTTATTTCTTTATTTTCTTTCCCCGGAAGAAGCTCTATATGCTCTACTCCAACAACTACCTCCTCCCTTCATATTCATATTTTCTTCTTCCCGATTCATCATCAGCCATGGCTCGGGGTCTCCGAGGAGTGAAGGACGACCTGTCCGAGATCGGCCGCCACCTCCTCGACATAGCCTGCTTCCTCTCCCCGTTCTTCACCACCACCTACGCCGACTCCCCTCCGTCCTCCCCCCACTCCCCTAACCCCAACTCCCGGGACTCCCGGCCGGGCGATCTCCCGGAGGCCGGCGGAGTGTTCAGGAGCGGGATGTCGAGGCTCTCCAGCGTGTTCCGGAGGCCCGGCGTCGGGAAGGAGAGGGACTCGGGCGGCCGAGGCGGCGGGCTTGGTGGGGTCAGGGAGGAGGTTGTTGGGTTCGTGAGGGATCTCGTGAAGTGCCCGGAGTCGTGGGTCGAGTTTCCGTTCCCCGTCGATGATCGTAAGCTCTCTCTCCCTCCTCTTCCTACTCTCAAGTAGTTGGCATGAATTTTTGGCAACAAAGTTTGTGTCTTTATTTTGCTAGTGTTGTTAGTTTCTTGTGCATTTACCTATTCTATGGTACAGTATAGTAGATGACGGTAAAATTTTCGATTAAAATGGGTTCTTTTAAATGTTCTTTAAGAGTGGTAGTTTTGAAAAAATATTACGAAAATAGTGAAGTATCAGAAGTAGCACTTTTTTGAAACTCAAATTTATCCAAACTCTACTTCACATCAGGAGAAAGTGAGGAATAAACTTGAATACCTAGTGGAATCGGTTTTCCGAAATGTGATTTGTTTAGTTAAATCATGTTTTTCATGACTTGACTTGGGGAAACCACCCTATTTTGATAATGCTTTTCAAAAATACCATTTTTGGTGAATGTTTGCCAAAATACTAACCATAGTTGGGAAAAACAGATTCTGATCCAGATCGGATATAAGAGGAAACAGATACGAATAAAAAGCAAATACGACTACGAATCATATTACAGAGTTTTGAAGGAACTGAAGTTTGGATTCTCAAGATTAGTGATGATTTTGTATAGATTTAGTTACATATTATTTAACTATTTTTTGAGTATTTATATATACTTCGAATACAATATATTTAGTTACGAATAGAGTCACTCTAGTGTTATAATTGATTTATTAATATTATTTATATATTTATGTAGGTATTTGGATATCTAAATCCAAATCTGAAAAAATAGATTGTAATTTGTATCCGGATACATTGAATATGAATCCAGATTCAGATATGAAAATAATCGGATTCAGATCCGGATTGGAACCGGATAACCGGGCTCCTAATGCACCCCTACTCCATGCTGGTCCTTATGTTTATTCCATCTAAAATGTTGCCTGCCTCCTTAAAAATGGGTATTTCTCCTCTTTTGCAAACTTAGTTGTTATTTATTGTTTAGTAGTACTAAGCTACTAATATTAGAGATTAAATTAACGAATGAAAATTCGTAACTAAATATACTTAATTATGGTTCATTTCCGAGTTGCAACTTGTTACCTCGAATCTGCTACAATGTACTTGTTACCTCGAACTCTCTGCCCTCAACTGCTGCACCCGCCTTCACCCCCAGCCGCCTCCACACCACTGCACTAGTCGCCTCCCACTGCTACCAACCCTAGTCGCCACCCTGTACCAAAATCCTAACCTAGCACTCTACTTCCAAACCCTAACCCTAGCCTAGCTACCAACCCAAAAAAAATTCTGAAAAAAAAGCATATCTAAAAACAATTGTCGGAGTCGAGATCTTCAGAAGGTAAACTATGATTGTTTGCGTGAACCTCAATAACGACATCAGAAGTTATTAGAGAGCAAATTTAATTGTTTGTGTGAATCTATGTTCTTGGTCCAGTATCCACATCAGGATCTAAGAGCAAACTTGGTTTGTGTGGATCTCCATCTTTGCTTGTGTGGTCCACCTTCTATCTCTGCCAGAATTATTGTACGAGCCAATACTGGCACAGTTGATGTGAACATCACGCATTGGCAAGGTTGATGTGAATATTGGGTCATGATTTGCATTTTTGTTGCAAAAATGCATTTGATTGGAAGTCTTTTCATGGACGATGAAGTCTGCATTTTCTTGCAAAAATGCATTTGATTGGAAAATTTTCACGGGGAACGGATGCATTACTTGAAGATTACTATTTGAGGCACTTTAATCTAAATGCCTATTGTATAAGAAAGATGGCACCCAATATATACATTTGAGCATGAAATGAAGAACGTATTTTCTGCTGATGCAAGGTTGGGGGTATCAAAATATATACAACCTTACCCACAATATGAAGAGGCTATTTCTGTATGAAATGCCTATTATTGTATGTTTCTAATTTCATTTTGACGTCTCACTTTACATCTTGGAAGTTCATTTGAATTTGTGTTGAATTTGTGAATTACCGATCTTCTTTGGCAAATCGGTATTTAAGCTTTCATTGTGATTGAGTTTTTCAGAAGGATGTTGTGAATAGAATTAAAACACGAAATGTTAAATGCCAAAGTGTTTCTGTAGTACTTTGTGATCACATAATATCTTTGAAGTTTAAAGGAACATAAGTCTTCTATAAGACCAGCCGTGCTTTATGAATCAGATTCTTGGTAATTAAGAAATGTTCAAAGGATTAGCATCTAGACGAAATGAGACGACAATATGAGCGTAGGATTAGGAGTGTATTTGTGGAAAGTTGGAGATATGCCAATTGAGGACAATAGGAGAGAATTGTCTTAGGTGGTTTGAACATATGCAAAGTTGAACAATATATGCTCTCATAGGGAGTGGTAAGATAGCACTTAAATTAGCCTTAGGACTAGAGGTAAGCCTTTCTGTACAAAGGTTAGGCCAGTATTATGGTTGTCTTGGCTCTATATGTTAGCTTCCTGTATAATATTTATGAAAGAAAAAAAATCCTGATGTTTCGGGCCTGATTTAGTCCATCAGGCTATTGATTTAGAATTTGGAGACTGAATGTGTGCACTACTGTGTGGTACATACCTATGTACAAGGTGAACCATGGAAAACCCTCGGAACAAAACATATCGAAGTATCAGAACGAAATATGTGGGGCATGTAATTTCTGTGCATATAATGGCATTATTCTACCTTATTGGAACTGATCAAATAGTTGCACGTACTTCTAAGAAAATGTGCTTAAAGTACAGCATTGCAGATTTGTTCAGGACAAGTATAAGGTTATAATTATGTAATAAAAACAACTTTTAGCCTAATATATTATCTCAAAGAAAAAAGAGAGAGGCTTTAGCCTAAGATTGAGAAGCTAATCTATGCTATGATTCTCTGTGTTGGGGAGTGGGGTTATCATATTGTTGTTTCAATTTCCATTCTTTGTCCTTGTTATGGATGCCTGAATCATGTTTCTTCTCATATTGTTTCTGTTGCATAATATCATATATGAAAATATTTAAGTGAACTACTTGGTTGAAGTTGCTTGTTAGAAGCATTTGCTTTACTAGCAAGTTTAGGTATGGTACATCGTATGTTCAAGGGCTTTTGAATTGGGTTACCTGTTATTAAATGCTGAACCCTGCTTGGGGTTGAGGATCTAAATAAAATCTAAATAGCTCCTCCCTTGATATGCCTACACATTTCTATTTTAGTTGTATGAGCGTAAGAATTGGTTTAAGACTCGACTCTATTATGTAAATTCAAACATTTGAAGGGGAAACTACCTAATTATTTCAAATTAATATGGCTAGATTTTAGCTAGGAGCGAAAAGGCTACCTTAAGTAGTGTGTCTAGTAGAGACCACCTACAAATGCCTTGTTTTTGTGATGTGACAATTAAAGGTGTAACAAAGTAGTTTTGGTAATTGGTAGTTCTATTATCGAGGCCTGTGAATATAGAAGCATCATTTTACATTACATAAGACGTAATAGAAGAAAAAAAAATCTTTATCTGCTTCTAACTTTGTATACTCTTGCAGATTTTGATATGTCCCTTGATCAAAAAGAACATATAGCAATTGCTGAACGCTTGACTCCAAGTTTAGCAGCACTTAGGATAAGCCTTTGCCCAAGTTTCATGAATGAGGAAAGCTTTTGGAAGATCTACTTTACCCTTTTGCATCCAAAGCTGAATAAGCATGAATCTGAGTTCTTATCTACCCAACAGGCAAGACATTTAGTTCTGATGATATCATACTAAGCTTAAGATGTTTAAAATTCATCAAGCATACTGGAATATATCTGTTCTTTTACAGGGAAGGAGCTACAGGTGGTATTAGGGGGCCATGGCCCTACCTACCATACAAAACAAAAAGTTCCCAACAAATCTCATTCTGCATACCATAAATCTTTGAACATTGAAACTCCTTGCTCCCCCTTCACTTAAAAAACCTATTTTTCCGACTACAAAATAGAGAAAAGAAAATGATAGAAACACAGTGAGAAGATGAGAGGGAGGCTTGGAAAAAAAGGAGAGGAAGAGGAGAACATAAGAAAAACATCTTCTTTTTTTGGGAAGGATTAACGGTTATGGGTATTTCACTTTAAAATTAGTTGGTTTTTTATACGATGCAAATAAAATATTGTATAACAATCACTATTTTATACCTTTTGTATGATTTTTCCTAACTTAATTTGATTTGGTTTTCGAGGTTTTAATCTAAGTAGAAACTTTACAATCTGATTTTAGATCCACCTACTTTTTAGTATGTCTTGTGGATTGCCTGACTCTACTTTCCTTGCCTTATTGTTTAATTTTATTTCATAAAACAAAAAGAAAACAAGGATTATACAGTTTATCTTTTATATAATTTTGTTATCATAACTTTACAATAAAAACATCATGATTTATTCAAGAGTGCCCTTAGTGGCAATATTTTGTAGATAAAAAATAATGAAAAGGGTGGCTCTTTGCCAAGTTCTATGATTTTACATTTTTAATTCAACACGATACCAAAATTTACTAGTTGTGTTTGGTAACGAGTAGTTATATACTGGTTGGTATCAGTGATGTACCACTATCGTGTTGAGGATGTACTACACAACAAACTCTGCAAATAAAAGTTCGTAAGCTATCTATCATTTATATAACTCTAGTTCCGCAAGTAGGGTTTTCTATAATTTACAATATTTTGGATGATATGGAGTTATTTATATTTGAAAGCTGTCAGCCAAAATTTCTGGCTCCACTGTTTTTTTTTTCCTGACCTTTTTGTTATAACTAGTGCTGTTTTTTTGTCAGTACATTAACTTTTCCACTCTGAGCTATTGGCATCCATGTAGACATTGCCAAGTTATGTTGCCTTGTTTCTCTGTACTTTCTACATGTGTGAAGAAAGGTGACTTAAAGTTGCACTAGAATTAAGAAGTTCAATTATAGCATCTTAAAAACAACTGTTTCCAGCTGGAGATATGATGAAAAACTTCTATGCATGTCATACCAACTACAAAGACACCAACAAAAGCCTTTATAGAAGTGTCGGAATAGCAATTGTTATATGGAAATTAAGATTCAATTTAATCTGCTCCTCATCCCGTACACAATTATTTCGATTTGTATTCTGTTGTCTTACCTCATCTAACATCACCTCTGACTTTCCATTAATGCACTCAGAGTCTTATTTTATCATCTCATGTATGCCCCTCTTCCAACTCAGCTCTCTCATTTTAACTCTTCTCATTCTTTGGATGTACTGTTTCCTAGTTGGCCAGCATAAGAGGCAAACTATCTTATTTCAGCTTTGCTCATTCTTTGGATGTGCTGTTTCCTGATTGCCCAACATTCTGATCTGTGAGGCATGGCTAGTACTATTGCCCTCCATAATTTTTGTACCTCAGTTACATGGATATTCCATGTTTATAATCTATTATCTTTTATTCTTTACACTCAGCAGGTCTACGCCAACCAAAGACTTAATTACTATTAGGGACAGAATGAGGACTTAATTGTCTTCTTTCAACTTTTGAAACATGCAATTTAATGTATTATGATTATTTGTATTTTTAATAATTTCTTTTCATTAGACAAACATTACTACTTTGTATTCCCAAAAAAACAGTATTATCATGGAGTGCCCAAAGGAAAGCTCAGGAATGTTGCCGGAGGAACTATGGATGCTTTGATAAGAAAATGGACCAAGTTTTGTTCTAAAAATCTCCAATTAAATAACTTATGCTTGATTCATTGATTGGCTTTTGATTAGATGGCAGTGCAATCCACCACTGTTTCAACCAGAGTTATGATTTGTCTAGTAGAGTTTAGCATGGTATGACTTTGAGATTACCTCTTGGGGAACTTAGTGTGATGATTTTCTCATTTTGATTTGGAGTAACGGCAGTGTACCATTCTTTCTCTACCTTGGATTTGATATTTGTCTTCCTCATAAATCGGGAACTTCTCTAGTTCATGTTTGACAGCTATTTAAGGCAACACTTGGCATAGTTCAATAATCCTTCTTGAAAAAAACAATTACCAGTAAACCAAAATGACTTTGTATAACCCCTTTCAGTGAGCAAGGCTTGGATTACAATAGTCTCAAGTCCGGAGTGCAACACATGGTAGAACATGATCCATCTTGCACTGTTCAATGTTCTAGTTAATGGAATGCCACTTATAATCTTCAGTGGCTTTGTTTTGAAGTTATTGATAGCTTATTTTCCTTTTCATTCTATTTTATCAGTACTGAGGTGAGTTGCTATCATTCTTTTGGCTTAGGGAGAAGTATAGTGGCATTTATGTCATTGGGGTCTGATATTGGGAATGCTAGTAGGTATTAGCAATGAGACAGATAATGACTGCACCATATTGACTTCTACCCATTCAGTTTGCCTGGAAGTTGTACTGTCATTATCATAAAACAAGCTTTATCTATCTTTGACAAATTTTTGACAATCTAAGTTTATTATTTCAGCATTCTAACATTTTTGTTATCTAATATAGATAATTATATTTTCCTCATCTTATTCTTAACATCTTCTAGGTTTATTTCAGGGCAACACTTCCTATTTTGGGGATCTCTCTAGGGTCATTACATGTGACCAAACAACTAATTTTTTCCCCTCTAGGCTACTCGATTATGTTCTCGTAAATTTCCTTGCTCTGTAGCTATCATCTGATTCACTGTTGTGTATTTATGTGGTATAAGTGAGTTTCTGTTTAATAATTCATATAGATAGTCTCAAGATTCTTACGTCTCCAGTATTTATTCATATGTGCAGGCTGTTGATATTTCATATGAGACCATACTCCACTTTGGTGACATATATTGATTGTTTGGCATGATTATGTAAATTGGTTTGGTGTCCGTTGGTAACTTGGTTAGTTCTAAATATGCTTGGATGTGAGCTAATTTGCAATGTTTGGGATCTTTGGGTTCGAAGGAATAGAACATAATATTGTTATAGGTTGAGTTAATGCTAGATATCCCCTCGTCCTTACTCCTAACTCCTATAGAGGTAGACCTCTAGAAGTAGAATTCTTCTTTTAGGACCAGTTACTTAAAATGGGCAACCAACATTCTTCCGCTGAGCAGTTGGCTCTGAAGGTGAAGAATATAGCTGCTAACTAGAGGACTTGGTAATCCTGTAATGTCTACTGGAGGTTGAGAATACAAAAGTTTTGTCCTCTAACTTCCCCCGATTTGCATTTATTACTCCTTGCTTTATCTGTGTATGTATTTTCACCATGTGCTTCCAACTTCTAGAAATGTAGAGTAGATACGATAGGTATCTTCTACAGCGACGAAAGCTTGAAAGCGGTGGTTAACGAGCGTATTGATATGGAAAAGATAACCAACCCTGCTGAAACGGACGAACAATTTCTCGAATCCACGCGCACTGGAATCCACCATAAAGAGAACAATCTCAATTTAAAGGAGTAATATTATTGAAGATAAATAATTCTTACAATCCTATACCTTTATATAGGCTTACAGTTGAAATGAGTCTAATATCTCAGATAGATTTATTGAGGGCTACTGCCTACTACTTATAGAGGGTCCAACCCCTCTTCATATTACATCTAACCGATGTGGGACTAAAGTCCCTTATTTACTCTCAACACTCCCCCTCAAGATGGGCGATAGATATTAATCATCCCCATCTTGTTACATAGCTTTGACAGACTCAATGAACTAAGACCCTTAGTCAGACAGTCTGCCACTTGTTCTTCTGAGCGAACATAGTCAATCTTCAGTATCCCTTGTTCCAGCTTTTCTTTGATGAAGAATCGATCGATCTCGATGTGCTTCGTTCTGTCGTGCTGAACCGGATTGTTCGCTATACTTATCGCAGCTTGACTATCGCTCAGAAGGTGCAATGGTGTCCCCTTGTCTATCTTCAACTCTGTCAGCAGCGCCTTTACCCATAGCATTTCTGATACTCCTAGAGCCATTGCTCTGTATTCTGCTTCAGCTGTCGACCGTACTACCACTGACTGTTTCTTGCTTCTCCATGAAACTAGGTTTCCTCCTACAAAAACACAGTACCCTGTGGTAGACCTTCTGTCGTCTATGCAGCTTGTCCAGTCTGCATCGCAGTATCCCTCAACATCTGTGCATCCATTCTTCTTGAACCACAGTCCTTTTTCCGGCGTCCCTTTCAGATATCTTAGGATCTGAAACACTGTATCTATATGACCCGTTCTTGGATCATGCATATAGCGACTTACAACACTTACTGCAAATGAGATATCAGGGCGAGTATGCCCTAGATAAATCAGTCTGCCTACTAGCCTTTGATATCTTTCGCGATCAACAGGCTCTCCTGCTTCTGCTCCCATCTTGCACTTTTGGTCAATTGGAGTGACTGCTGCTCGGCATCCCAGCATTCCTGTCTCCTTCAGCAGATCTAGTGCATATTTCCTTTGTGAGAGAACAATTCCTTGTTCACCATCACACACCTCGATACCTAAAAAGTATCTCATCTGTCCTAAGTCCTTCACCTCAAACTCCTTAGCGAGTTTCGACTTCAGCTTAGTGATCTCATCAGCATCATCACCTGTGATCACTATATCATCTACATATACAGCAAGTATAGTAATGTGGCCCCTTGCATACTGGAGAAAGACAGTATGATCTGCATTTGTCTGATGGTACCCCATGCCAGTAACAGCCCTTCTGAATCTGTCAAACCAGGCTCGAGGAGATTGCTTCAGCCCGTACAGCGACTTCTTCAGTTTGCACACTTTTCCATGTGACGTTCCTTCACCTGAATCTGACACAGAGTAGCACCCCGGAGGAGTCTCGATGTATACTTCTTCTTGTAGGTCTCCATGAAGAAATGCGTTCTTTACGTCTAACTGATGTAGCTTCCACCCATAGTTTGCTGCAATGGAGACCAGCGTTCTTACGGTACTCATCTTTGCTACTGGGACAAAAGTCTCATCATAGTCGATGCCATACGTCTGGGTATAGCCTTTTGCAACCAGTCTCGCCTTGTACCGCTCAACTTTTCCTTCTGGTGTCTCCTTCACTGTGTACACCCATTTGCATCCCACAGCTTTCTTCCCTTCAGGTAATGGCACCAGCTCCCATGTCTTATTTTTCTCTAGTGTCCCAAGTTCTTCCATCATTGCAGCTTTCCATCTTGGGTCCTTCTTTGCTTCCTGCCAATTCTTAGGTAAAGAAGTGGAGTCTAATGAAGTGAGGAAGGCTTGATAAGTCGGAGAGATATTAGAATAAGACAAGTAGTTGGCGATATCATGTTCATAATCTTGATAACGAATAGGAGCCTTTCCCGCATTAATGCGAGAAGACCTCCTTAAGGGAGCAATAGGTGGAGGGGAAAGCATACCATCCGAGTCGGAGGGACCCGCTTCCGAATCCGAATAATCCGGTACGGAAGTAACATCTTCAGGAGTTGGGGCAGGAGTAGACGAAGGACTTGGCACATTTGGCACAGGGCACGGCACAGTACTGGACCTCTGCTGTCTTCTTCTGTAAACTTGGAGCTCCTTTTCCCTTGTCTGCTTCCCCCCCTGCGTAATGTACGTATTGTCTTCTTCGTCCTCCGTATCAGTATCATCGATGCTTTCTCCCCCTTTCTTCCAGTTTGTCACGACAGGACAAGGTACCGATCCGACAACTACGTTTGGGCGTACTACCTCCCCCTCACGTCTAACACACTCTGTGGGAGGCGTGTTCCCAAACGCAGAACCTTCATCCGAACCATAATAAGGTTCCAGCTCTCTGAATGTAACGTCCATGCTTACAAACAGCTTCCGTTCAACCGGGCTCCAGCATACGTAACCCTTCTGTGTCCCGGTGTACCCAACAAAGACACACTTAACCGCTCGAGGATCCAGCTTACCAACACCAGGCCGGTTATCGTGGACGAAGCATACGCAACCGAATACTTTCGGAGGAACGGTGTACGCAGTTGTCCCCGTGAGCATCTCCAAAGGCGTCTTCCAGGCCAGTAATTGAGAGGGCATCCTGTTGATGAGATAAGAGGCTGTCAAGACAGCCTGCCCCCACAAAAATTTAGGGACATTCATAGCCAGCATCATTGTCCGAGCCACCTCCAGCAGGTGCCTATTCTTTCGTTCGGCAACACCATTTTGAGCCGGTGTATAAGCACAAGAGGTTTGATGCAGTATACCATGAGAGGATAAATACGCAGCAAACCTCTTATGGGTATATTCCGCCCCATTATCCGACCGGAAACACTTAACACGAGCATTATACTGTGTCCGCACCCGTTGATGGAAGCTAAGAAATGTCTCGAAAACATCACTTTTATTCTTCAGCAGGTAGACCCACGTTACGCGGGTAGAGCAATCAATAAAAGTAACAAACCATCTATAACCGTTAACACCGTTGGTAGGACAAGGGCCCCACACATCGGAATGAATCATATCAAAAGCAGCAGAACATCGATGTCCAGAACTCACATAGGAGCTTCTGGTATGTTTTTCCAACTCACAAGCATCACAAACTAACAACTCTTTATTTGCTTTTTGATATAAGGACGGATACAAGCGACTAATAACGGGAAAAGAAGAATGTCCTACACGCCGATGATGGAGGAGTAGCTCGGCTTCGACACTGCGACTTCGGACTTCCGGTTGGACGTCTGCAACCAAAGATGCCAGTGCTCTATCCAGACCGTTCCTGTCCAAGTACCATAGACCTTTATGCCATGTGCCAGTGCCTAGGCGTCTCCCCGTTCCCTTCTCCTGAAAAGTTACCTTAGGAATATCAAAGGAGACAATACAGTTTAGATCAAGGATAATGGCGCTAATGGAAATAAGATTGACAGGAAAGGAAGGAGCATGTAAGACATTAGATAGAGTGATGGAAGGAGTGCAATCAACAGTGCCTTTACCCGTAACCGGCCTGTAGGTACCATCAGCAGTCTGAATGCTTTCTGGCGGCGTTAGAGTAGAGTATTCCCGGAACTCTCCTCGGGACCCCGTGACATGGCAAGATGCCCCAGAGTCCATAATCCAAGCTGGCTGAGAGGCAGATGCAAGAGCACGCGGAGGTATACCGGTACTGGTTTGGGAGAAGTAAGTGCAGTGATCTCCTGTAGCGGACGGCGCCCCAGGAAGGACTTGTCTGTCACCAGAACCAAGCTTTGAGCCGCGCATCTTCTCAAGAACTTTCCTCTCAAATGGAGTGATGTCCGCTAGCTGATTGTCCCCACCTTCATCCGCCAGATGCGCCTTATTGCCTCCAGAGTAAGTGCCCCTTCCACCACCGTAGCTGCCTCGACCACCTCGTCGTCCACCGCGACCACGACTCCGACCATTCGAGGGAGTCCGTGTCGGTTTTGGGCAAAAGCGGATGTAATGCCCTGTGTCACCACAGTTGTGGCAAACGCCTCCCGTAGAAGGAGGCTGTGTGAAAGTGGCAAGAGCAGATGTGTCAACTCCGGCCTGCTCCCCCTGGGAGAGAGCCTTGGTAGGCATCAGCTTCAACCGTGCTTCTTCTTGTGCCATGGCAGCTATGGCGTCTTCTAAAGTCGGCAGCGTCGGTTGTGCGAGAAGGACATTCCGCCGTTGCTCAAACGCTGGGTTGAGCCCCTTCAAAAACTTCATCATCCGTTGCCGCGAGATATAATCCAGAAATTTCTGGAAATATTTTGCAAAAGTTGGTTCAACCTGAGCATCCTCCATGCCAAGAGGATCATAATGGTCAAGATCAGACCAGTACTTCTTCAACAAGGCAGCGTACTCAGAGATAGTACGATCGTCTTGGAATACCCTATCGAGCTCATCCTGCAGTTGAAAGACTCGCATGGGGTTACCCGAACCGGAGTACATGTCTTTCAACGTCCGCCAGATATCAGCAGCTCCCTCCATTGCTTCAACGTTATCCGACACTTGGTCGGTCAAAGAGGCTGTCAACCAACCAGCCACGACATTGTTGACAATGTCCCATACAGCAAACTCCTTCGAGGAGTGATCGACAGGGGCCTTGGTGGTGCCATCTACATAACCAACCAAGCCACGTCCCTTCAGCGTCCGCATCGCCTGCCGCGACCATTTCAAGTAGTTGGTCGTGCCTTCCAACTTCGTCTCCAGCTTGTCCAATTTCCCCATTTTGTACAGTGACGGATCCACATCAGTACGGGTCACGCGTGGGGTCGCCTCCGGTAATCTCTTGGTCAGGAGATCCTCGACCAGGGCCTTCATTTCTTCTGCTGTCAACTTCTCATAGATGGAGTCCATGACTTCTGCAACTGCAATCAGTGAGGTGTTGTTGTTTCCGGAGTCTTCTTCTTTCGAGTCGTCTTCGTCTAAGTCAGCTACTAGGGGAAAACAACAAAACGAGATCCCTCACTGATATGTAGTAGTTTATACGACCGACTAGAACCGCGTCATGATAACGCGTTCGGACGGCTCAAGGATAACCAACGTAGTTGTGCCTCCTTGCATGAGACAAACCAGAGGTATACCAGCCGAGCAGAAACGATTGTAAAGACAACGTTCTGAGATACGAGGATCTAAAGAGATCTCGTATTCGTAGTAGAGCTTCTAAAAAGAAGGTACTAATTCTCGAAGGCAACTACAGAGATCTTCTAAAGAGAAGAAATCTGTTTTTTTTTTTTTTTTTTAAACAGCAAAAAAAACCCTAAAAAGGGTGCTGAAGCAGCAGAAGAAACCCTAAAAGGGTGCGGAAAGCAGCAGAAGAAACCCTAAAAAGGGTTGGGGGGGGCGGGGGGGCGGCGCTGGAGGGGGGGGGGGTAGGCGGCGCTGGAGGGGGGGTGGGGGTGGGCGGCGCTGGATGAGGCAGGAGGCAGCGGGGGGGGGTGGCAGCGGTAGGGTGGTCGGCAGGTGGGGGGTGGCAGCGGGCGGGTGGCGGCGCTGGAGGGGGTGGTCGGCAGGTGGCAGCGGGGGTGGTCGGCAGGTGGGGGGGTGGCAGTGGGCAGCGGGGGGGGGGGGGGGGGGGGGTCGGCGGCTTGGAGGGAGGGGAAATTTTTTTTTTTTTTTTTTGTGGAGAGAGAGAGAGAGAGAGAGAGAGTTATGGCTCTGATACCAAGTTGAAATGAGTCTAATATCTCAGATAGATTTATTGAGGGCTACTGCCTACTACTTATAGAGGGTCCAACCCCTCTTCATATTACATCTAACCGATGTGGGACTAAAGTCCCTTATTTACTCTCAACACTTACATTGCTTGAAAAAATTGTAATCAACCCTAATCCTAAATATGAAAGAGAAATATCAAAGCCAATAATTATTGATCATAGATTGACCTAAATTGACTTGACTTATTCTAACATAAGCTACTGCAACTAAAACTCATAAAGATTCTTAAATATCTCAAACTAGATTTGCCACAACCAACTTAGATGTGGATTATCCTAAATAACCCAAATTGGACTTGCCATAAATTGACTTGGGTTTGGATGCTCCTACTTCAAGAAACTTGTCAAATGCCCACTCAACTACCCTCTGTGAGGTTTAGACTTCTGAATCAGTATTTCTTCCCTCTGACCGTAACAAACTACCTCCAACAATTCCCCCTGACTAAGATCATATTCTCCTTTCACTACTCCTTAGACTGGTAAAACAACCCCGTCTTCTTTATTCCTCAAATCTATTGCTATGACTCGTCACATCTGAGAAAGAGGGTATTGTAAACAGTGACGAAGAAGATGCACCCTCTCTCTCTCTCTCTCTGTTGCCATTCACTTGAACTAGAGTATACATTTCTATTCCGGCAATTTTGGAAGCTAATATTTTCCTGAATTAATAAAATTTGATTCAGGTTAGTTCACCTTTTCTGCTTTTTCTATTTATTAGCCAATGATAAAACCTCAATCAAACACGATTCCTCTGTAAAACGGTGCCAACCTTAAGTTAACCCTAATCATGTCAAGCCTCACTATGAATCTTCAATCCTGTGTTTAGAGATTTTATCAAGGAGTAAAAGGATTTGAGATAATATATTCTGGGGGTTCCTACAAAACTTGGATGAAATCACATGATTAGGTTTGTATAATTTTCATTATAAAATGAGGTTAATACCATCTATTTTTAGGTCCACCATCAACTTTGGCAGTGAACGAACATCAAGAATATTTAAAATGCATCTTGGATGATAATTGTAGGTATTTTTCTTCAATTTATCCCTTTTTTAGAGGCTGGTTCAATGCCATTGCAGAACCTATTATGCCTTGGCAAGATGCATCAGGATAGCATTGAATTTGTAACACTCATTGCAGCCTGGTTGTGATGTCTGTTGCTAAGCGTCTGGTTGCAGGTTCAAGAACTGGTAGACTGAGGTTCAGGATAGCCACAGGATTTACATGAAATATTTTTCATACAACATGCAAAGTAAGTTCGTCATTCTGTTGAGAAGGCCTCCATCGTTTGCTGGAGAGTAGTCACAGTCTGTAATGCATGTTTGCTGGAGAGTAATATCTATCTGGAATGCAATTATCCTATAGAGAAAGTTTTGACACGACTCCCCATGGCTCGTCTGAAATGATGGCCCAACAAGTCAACCATATCGAAATCAATTATTAAAAATCATTTCAGAAGGTAGTGAGATTATGATTAGTCATTAGGCTCTAAAGTTTCCTGAAGTTCTCTCTCATATACTCACATAATACTAGTGATTTTTCATATATCAATTTAGATAATATAACATTGTTTATTATTTTATAGTTTGATTCTTGTTTGATGATATGACTGCTAAAGTTTTTGCTAATGAGAGTTACATTTCAGATTGTGGAAGAGATGCACATGAATCTGATGAAGAAGATGCAAGATAGGGAGTCCAAGTCCCATATTCCAGTGGCTGAGAACTCTACCTTGATAATGAGCAGTAAGGTATGTGAGATCGAAGAAGAAGACAGTGAAGTTCCTGCACCCCTACCAAGCACTGAGACGACATCCCTGCAATACATTGATCGGTGGTTTGAAAGATCTGTACCAGGAGAAATGGATGCTTCCACATACAACAGACCACAAGTGAGCAGTAAAGACAAGTCTGAAGCAGACGATGACAGCATTGTGATGCTGAAGAAGTACAAAAGTTCCTCCTCATTTGAGGCAGCAAGTCTAGGTAATTCTCCCTTTTCTTCTTATGAGCGCTTGCAGTTGCTAGAAAACACGTACTCCCAAGATTACCATGAAAAGCCGCATCGCAAACTGCAAAGCAAACAAAGTACGGATGAGGAGAAGAGCAGCTGGCACAACGCAGGCGAAGATTCCTCCGACTTTGAAATTGTGGACAGATCATAAGTGATCGAAAAATTATTGTTCTTCTGTTTATTAATGTAAATGATGTCCCTTTTCAACCTCTTTTAAATCTGTAAATTGGACGGTTTAGACTTTGAACCGTCATTTACGTGGCTGGCTACTGGAATCAGTTGATAGATGAAGAATTTCTTTGCTTGGTTTCTTACATATCTGAGTCAGCTCAGAACAAGTTGATGTAGAATGTAGATGCAGTATTTGAAAATCGCTCTATGCTCGTAACTAGGGTTTTGTGTTAATACCTTCGTGTTTAAACTTTTCATACATAATAGGTTGTGGAGAAATACAAAACCTTTACAATAGCATGGCTGAGTGTAAAGAAGTCATATAGAAACTTAGTGCGTGTAAAGAAACTTAGGGCGTGTGTGTTTGGATTGTACTGTTGAACAATGTAATATAATTGGCACTTTTAGTCAACAGAGAGAGGAAAAAGTATTTTTTTAGACTTATATTCCACTTTTAGTCACGAAAAACATTCATTTTGTCACAAAAGTATTTGTTTTGTCACGAAAAATACTTTTAGTGACGAAAAGTGGGATGTGAGTCTAAAAAAAATAAAAAGTGGAATGTAAGTACAAAGTCATATTAATAAGTGGGATGAAAGTCAAAAAATTCCTTTTTTTTAATACCAATTACATCATAAAATTCATGTAATCCAAATTATATTACAATTTAATTTATTTATTTATTTACTTTTTTTAATTATTTTTTATTTTTATAATTTTAGATAATTTAATTTTTTTATATTTTACATATAAAATTTTAAGATTTTATAATTTTATATTTATATTTTTAAAATTTTAAATTATTTTTTTGTAATTTACAGTTTATAATTAGTTAATTGTTGTAGTATAAACTACTAATGGAACTTGTAGAAGAAGAGAGAGAGGAAAACGCAGGGGTGCAACTCGGGCGGGTTGGGTCGGGCTTGAGGTCAACCCGAGCCTCTCTCTCTCTCTCTGTTGCCATTCACTTGAACTAGAGTATACTTTTTAAGATTTTATATTTTTATATTTATATTTTTAAAATTTTAAATTATTTTTTTTAATTTACAGTTTATAATTAGTTAATTGTTGTAGTAGAAACTACTAATGGAACTTGTAGAAGAAGAGAGAGAGGAAAAAGCAGGGGTGCAACTCGGGCGGGTTGGGTCGGACATGAGGTCAACCCGAGCCCAACCCGATGAATCATAAGTCTAGTCCGAGCCCGAGCCTGGCCCGACCTCGGGTTAAACATATGAAGTCCAAGACCAAGCTAGGAGGATCGAGTTTGGCTCGGGTTGAACTCGGGTTGGGTCGGGTCCATCGGTTTTATCGGACTCTAATATACTAATTGAAACAATTTTAAACATAATATTAAACACATAATTAAATAGGAATCAAGTCTTGATCATTACAAAATACAAACTGAAATAAGATTAATTAGGATAAGAAATTGAAGAGTTTGGGTGAAGAAGTTTAGGAATTAAAACTTTTTATTTAAGAAGTATATATATATATATATATATATATATATATATATATATATATATATATATATAAAAGTCGGGTTTCGGGTTCTTCGGGTAACCCGGCATATGAACCCGAGCCCAACCCAATTTATGATCGGGTTCAAATATTTGAACTCAAACTCGAGCCCGAACCCGAGTATCTGTTGTATGATATGTCGAAAAAATCAAATTTCCTCCTAACCTTATTTTTACTCAATTCATTGGCTACTTAACTAGTCATTATATTCATGTTAAATGACTATTATTTGTTGTTGAATATGACTAGATTTATTAGCCTATTAAATCCTATTAACCCTTACCCTCTTTAGTTTTTTGTAACGGCTAATTTATTAGCCTATTCAATAATTTTAAATGGTTTTTATTAGTTGGCTTTGGGTATGGTTTCCTCTAGATGTATATATATCTATCATGGTTGCTCTATAGAAGATATAGACATATAGAAAAATGACTAACAAAGTTCTTCATTTTTTCATCCTCCTACCTCCTTTCATTTCTATTCCAATTGTTTCTACTCTGGGCAAGAGCTAAGTCAGGGTCATTCTCCCGGAGTTGTGTGCAACAATGGGAAGCCGGGTAGCAAGGGGGTTTTACCACTAGGAGGATTCGAGAGAAAGTCTGCACATAGACCTCGAATATTCTCTTAGGGCAATGCTTCGTGCATGACTTTCCCGTAGACCGGTAACTCTAATCTTTTGTTATATTGTTTACAGGAATCAAGGTATATTTTTTATCTAACAATCTAAGAGAATAATCGTGTGGTTATTTTATATGACTTGTTTAATATTATTTTATATGTCTTGTTTAACGTTAAAATAACTATTGAAATGATACATGTTATATTTTTTAATTTAATCATACCGATGTTGGATACTTTCATCTTGTTGTGGACGTTTCTTATTACATGCAATTTTACATACTGTCATCCATAAATATTTGGTTAAGGTACTTGTATAGTTATTTTATTTAGACTACTGGATTCCATCTGCAAGGAATTTTTTTCTTTTGAAACTTCTGGACAACAGTTTAAGCCTGCTCCTGGAAATAAATCGTCTATGGACGGATTACTTCATTAGTAAAAAGTTTGTAAATACAAAAGTTGTAGTCATGCTTGGGTGATTTATGATAAATTAGTAATGCTACATACAAACCTATAAGCATTCATGAAGAATATGCACATTTGATTATAGCGTCAATTGGAAATGAAATTTGAAGTATTCTACAATCATCTTTGGTTTCTTGAAACTCGGTATGTGTTTTCTTTTTTCTTTTTTCCAACATACTCTTTTCTCTAGTTTGATTCAGTGTTATCATGCATGTCATTAAACATCAATGACTACATATGCACTTAGAATTATATGCATAAGAAAACACTTTATCATTAGAAAATAAAACAAATATCGTTTTATTTTCCACTGGTGCCTTAGCTCCCCTGAAATACATATAAAATTATGTCCATGCAAATTTCTAGTTCATGAATTTGTCTCATAATTCAGTATCCATATGTCCTTAAAATTGGTTTTAGTTTTTTCATAATGATTACATCTAAATTTGTAGCAGATCTAACACTTATAGATGTCCACGTAACGGAGAATAAATTTGTACATGTCTATAATTTGTCTTTTTAGCACACATAGGCTTATTTCATGAGCTATGACTATAAAAATCATAAAAGTACAGAACAGAGAAAGAAAGAATTAAAAGAAAACATTTGCTACATGTGTTGTTTATTTCTTCTTTGGTTTCATAACTTGTCACATTTTTGTTTGGCTTGACATGCTCTTTGTGTTATTGTTTACATCAAATTGCTAGTATATACGTTTGTCAGCAAAATTTGATAGCACAATCTTGAACAAACATATTTTCTTAAGTATATAACATATTGACATGTTCTCTGATACACAAGATGTCTAATTTATCATAGTTATTGATAATTATGCTTTTATCATTGGTGTTATTCAGTCATATGCAATGACTTCTTTAATCAATGATAATTCTTTAACAGTCTTATAGAATATAATATCGTTAGAAAGCTCCAAATAATATGCTTATTGGCTTACAGTTGTAAATTATGCTCGTTATTTATTTATTTATTTTTTTTTATTCATGCATATGCACAACCTTAAAACTTCAAACGATACATGTTGTCATCCATGTTGTGGATGTTATTTTTTTTTTTGTCCATATTTTTTCCTTTTGGATGAAACACATGCATCATTCTGATTTTTTCAAACAAGACACAAATCATGGTGGCATTAAATTAATTTAAAATATGTATCAAAGCTACATCGTTATGATTATGAAAAAAAAAAGAAGCTATTCTATTCTTTACAATAGAAATATTATTAGTTGGTTGTGTCCATAAGTTATTGTTACACTTTCTTTTTTGGTTTTCAATGTGTTGAAAATGTTGTATAAATTACTAGTCTACATTTTATACATTTTAGCATTTGAACTTGTTTTTGCTTTCGGTTCGGCTTGTATAAAGATCATAAGTTTTAGAAAGTTTGAACAAAGGAGAATGCACGGCCATAAATTGTGTTTGATGTTAAAATAAAATTGGCTGCGTCTCATATATATCATTAATGACAATCTTGATTAATTGAATTGCATTTCTCTATGTCTAACTTGATTCCTTTTTCTCCTTTCTAATTACATGGTAAAAGACTTGGTCTAGACATGTTCTAAATAAAATGAGGGGTGCTCTGGGTCTAATATTTGAGATAGACTACATGTTCCCAAAAGGATGTTAGACTGCCACTTTAGGCTGTTGTCACTTGCGGGTATAAATAATATTTTATCCCTAATTGGACTAGAACATAGTTTCCTTATGTGAAATTGTTTTAGGATATCAACTCTAAATCATATTTTGGTTGATTCTTTATATATATATATTTTGTTGAATGAAAAAAAAAAGAAAAAAAAAATTGTCTTGACTATTATAACATTTTTTTTTCTTCCATGAAATATTTAATTTTCTTGTTAAATGTTGTTGAATTACTTTAATGTTAAAATTCATAAACAACATATATTGGTGTGCCTGAATAAACAAGTTATGCATCGTTTGAAATTATATTTCTTATTAATATGCAAACTAACATTTTTTTTTTGACCAAAATATTATAGATTTTAATTTTTCAGAAAGAACATATTGTCCGTAACGAAGCATTAGAGATTGTGACATGTTAAAAAAAAAAATTCTTTACTCTATTATTCTGAACTTGAAAGATCAGTATAATTATTCATATGCTCGTGATGCCAGTATCTAGCTGGTGTGCCAAGTGCATCGCCGGAACATGATTATATACCTAGTATATGTCTTTTATGCTTTCCAATAAGAAAGTTTTGTTGCAAAAATTTATTTAAGTGAAAACTCCATATCTACTATTGTTCCAACTATATTGCAATCATTTGATGTCCTTGTTGCCCATATCATCCTAGAAGGATGCTTTATTTTTTTTTTTGTTGCATCCATCAAACTTTTGGTTAAAGACAATGATCATTTGATCTAACTTCTTGATAATTTTATAACCATGTGTATGTTTAGAAAGAAACATTTTGTACTCTAGAATGACAAAATTATGAGACATACCTAATATCGACATTCGTGCTCCGATCTTTTTGGTAGGTAATATTCATATTTACCTACATATTTTATTCATTTTGATTTGTCGAGCGTGTGAGCCAACTTTCTTGGTTTATGTATATAGATTATGAAGATGTTGAATGATATTGTTTTTCTTGATTGGTGTGAATATTTAAACCTTAAATGGTTATATTATCACAATATTAGAATTTCTAGTTCAAAAGAAATCACAATATTGTTCAGTCACAGTATTTAGACAAACTTTGTTTTGTTTATATTTCGTGACACTATAATTCTTTGATTCATTCAGACAATTAGTCACTAGAAAATAGTTAGTGAAATTGCAAATTCCTTTGAATCTAAGTTTTTAAAAGTTGAGATTAATTTGGGTACAAGCCGAAAGGGTCCTTCTGTCAACCGGACGTAAATAGCCCTAAGCGACACGGTATTTAATCGTCCCCCTGTGGACCTCCGCTAGCTGGGAATCGGCCCCTACAGCTAACCCAAGTTGATAAAAACTTGATAAAATAAAGATTTGATAAGGTCAATTAGCAAAATCACTTAATCTATTATTCCATCACTTTAGACTGTCATTTTGTAAAAATGACTTGTAAAGGTAAATCTTTGGAGCCAATGCTGAAAGCTATTGTATCTTATTTTAAGTCATGATAGAGTCAAATGAATTTTTGCTCACCGTCCTTATGTCTATATCAACAATTAGTGAAATCACATATTTGTTAAATAATTGTGATGTCACCAAATCTGATTTAGAAAATAACTAAATCAGTCAAATCAGTTCAAGATTATATATTTTTAAGGATATTCTAGACTATAAAATTGTATCATATTAGATACTCTTATGTCATAGAAATTCATTTTAATTCAATTGGGTAGCTGGCTCATATGACATCTAATCCATTTATGGATAATTTTTTCTCTATGAGGAGTTTTTATCTCTTTTAGTTTATGTAAGAAGCATAGCTAAAGAGTATTATATACTGAGGAATGTTAGCTTCAGTTACATCTTGTACTGAAGTTGTATGACTCAGACTTTTATACTTTATATGATCAGCATATTTCTATATATGTTTTAAATTATGCTAAAAGCACGATCTTGTGATTTCTAAGATGAACAGGTACCTGCAGCTGCGTTTCAAGACATTAAAAGAGCTCTAAAAAAAATTTAGTTCTTGACTATAAAGTCATAAAAGAACTTTACAGATCTCTTGACGAAGAGTCTGTTTACTCTTGACGAAGAGTTTATCTAGGAATTTAATCCTAGAATCATCGAGGGGGGTGGGGTTAAGCCCATAAGTAAGTCACCAGCAGTGGCAACCCAACCGAGTCTGACTGGAGATCCCAAGAAGCCGGTTCAATGGGTAGAAACAAGCTGGACTAAGGTGACTTTATGGAACACTGACTCGAGATTAAAATCTCATTAAAATAATGCCCAAGTGGCTGTACATGTGTACAATGATTCCCCATCCCTATGGTGACAGTGTTCCGGTGTGATTTGGTTAGGATGAGTTTTAAAACTCTTAATAGGTCCAAGCATGATTATGCAGGGTTGACTCCAATCACCAACCCTTGGAGGACTTACCTATGTGAGAGGTCGTGAAGGCCGCGACTATAGGACAGGGCGATCCTAGACAACTCTCATGAATGTGGAAAAGTGCGCATGGCCAATAAAACGCGCCACCCGATAGATCCAAGAACCTCTAGCGTACTATGTGTGTTATTTTCTGAGTCTGGTTCAAGAAGTCTGATTCAAGGCATAGTCCATCAAGCACTTCTTCAGACAAAGACAATAGTCACTACGTGAGATTCAAGGCTGTAGTCCATCTCATCTATGCATAGTATATAATTGCCCAGAAATTCTCTACTTCTATTCTTTTGAATTATGTTATCTCTGTTTTCAAAAATTTGATTTTTGGGGGGGATTGTTGTATGATATGTCGAAAAAATCAAATTTCCTCCTAACCTTATTTTTACTCAATTCATTGGCTACTTAACTAGTCATTATATTCATGTTAAATGACTATTATTTGTTGTTGAATATGACTAGATTTATTAGCCTATTAAATCCTATTAACCCTTACCCTCTTTAGTTTTTTGTAACGGCTAATTTATTAGCCTATTCAATAATTTTAAATGGTTTTTATTAGTTGGCTTTGGGTATGGTTTCCTCTAGATGTATATATATCTATCATGGTTGCTCTATAGAAGATATAGACATATAGAAAAATGACTAACAAAGTTCTTCATTTTTTCATCCTCCTACCTCCTTTCATTTCTATTCCAATTGTTTCTACTCTGGGCAAGAGCTAAGTCAGGGTCATTCTCCCGGAGTTGTGTGCAACAATGGGAAGCCGGTAGCAAGGGGGTTTTACCACTAGGAGGATTCGAGAGAAAGTCTGCACATAGACCTCGAATATTCTCTTAGGGCAATGCTTCGTGCATGACTTTCCCGTAGACCGGTAACTCTAATCTTTTGTTATATTGTTTACAGGAATCAAGGTATATTTTTTATCTAACAGTATCTTCAACCATAACCCAACCCATTAACGGGTTTACCCGATCGGGCTCGGGTTTAGCCCGCCCAAGTTGCACCCCTAGGAAAAAGAATTACATTAGGAGGTATTGTCGGCACAATCACCTAGACAGTTATAACATAACAGTTATATTAAACTACAACACTTCCCTGTTAAGTGTGCTCAATTCAATATATAATCTGCATCAATTTTCATTAATGACCAACATCTCCAGGTAGTAAATATTTAACGTGAGCTTATGGAGGATATACAAATGTAGGTAGATTTCATCAAAAAACCTGACTCGGAAAACCTAATGGAAAAAACCATAATCTAAGTAAAAAAAAGTTATGTTTAAAGTCAATATACATTTTCAGGACTTTGGAAATATCTAGAAGGTATGACAAACTCCATGTGTATGCATAACTAAAACCTTCTTAGGGTACCAAAAACTCAGTAAAAAAATGCCCCTAAGTTAGGAAAAAGAATACATTAAGATCAAATGAGTATACTTCTGGATACTCCCGTGATTTCGATATTATCATAAAAAGAGCGTTTGTAATTCAGAGGGCCTCTGCAATCCGATGTCATGAATGATCTTATGGAAAGTGGACTTCAGCAGGGACTTGTTGAGCATGTCGGCCAACTTGTCCTGGGACTTAATATTCTTGACTTTAATCTTTTGCTGCTGTTATTGTTGATGCAAGAAGAAAATTTTCGATGCAATATGCTTGGTAGGTCTCCTTGATGTAGCCTTTCTTTACCCGGTCAATGCATATGGCGTTTTCTTCATATATTATCATCGAGACATCTTTGATAGAAGAGAATCCGCTTGCAGTCCAAATGTGCTCAATTACGACTCGCAACCATATACACTCCCAGGTGGCTTCATGGAGGGTGATGAGCTCGACATAATTTGAAGAGGTGACGATCAGGGTCTACTTTGTAGACTTCCAAATAACATGCTAAAAGAAACAAGAAGAGATAACTATAACAGCTAAGTATGTGCCATGCAAACGAGAACAAATACATATATGCCATGGGATGCTCCTGGTAGAAGCAAATCTTTAATATCGTAATTCCATTGGATGCTCTCGACCCTCAAGTTGGATAGTGGAAGTAGGTTAGCCCACGTCTAGGTAGTCGTTCTCCCCATTCCCATGATCTATATCCATCTACCATTTAGTTGCTAACTATGGACAATCGAATCAATTTCAAGCGATAACTATACTATAAACATATTATCACAGTTCGATCAATTCACATGTAACAGATAAAAAAACTGACCATAGTTGCGACTAGTACTGTAATCGTATCAAACTACGATTATAACATGCATGCAGTGTCGCTCTGATCATGAGTCTGTGTCATAGGTATAACGAATTTATACTATGAACCGATGCTAATACTGAAAATAAACAAAATATACACATATTAATACTGAGATATTGGACAAGGTATACTTGTCTGCTACTTAGTCCAAGGCTGCACTGTGGGTACATAATTCCGTCGCGAGTCCATAGATAACTTGATAATCCTATAATAAGAATATAGTCGTATTCACAGTTTATTTCTTGGATAAAAAATATAGAGGTATAGGCATATACATACATACACATATGCACAATGTTTAATGGATGTAATCATAATGTTTATTATATTCACATTTCATCCTTCTGATTTTGTCAATTTGCCATTAGTTGTAATTATAGGTTTGAGATAGGTGTTATACGAAGAACTCTCACCTAATATTAACTCACGGAAGAACTCGAATGACTCTTATGGTTACTAAGAAGAGATACATTATCCTGGCTGGACGGACAGCTAGAAGAAGATCAGTGAATCGAGTCTCGGGGACGTATTTCTTCCATTTATAATAACAATAGAAGTTGGGGAGAGTGGATCCAAAAGACATGTAATGTAATATGCACAGAGTCCTGTGTGTATCGCTGGGCATTAAAAAAAAAAAAACTCTGCTGGGGTTTTAAATCGCGAGGGAACATGAGGCTTCTTCTCCAACGGTCGTCTGGGTCTGGCGGAGAGAAGGATGGTCGAGGGGAAGATATGAGCGGATGGGAACTTTGGTGCGGGGTGCAGGCGTGCCCTACTCGGAACCGTGCGACATCGTCGGTTTGCAGCGTCAATGAACGACGGGATGGTCTAGGGCGATCTGGATGGGTGCAACGGGGTACCAGAGTCGACGGAGTTATCCAGACGAGACGAGGATGGTCTGGTCTGAACTAGGAATTGCGGAGGTTGGCAAGGACAGTGGCAGCTTCACGGGCCAGAGTCATCGAACGCAGGAGAGACGGTCGATACAAATCTCGGTCGACAGAGTCGATGTCTGGACTTGCAGCGGTGAGCGAACGCAGCGAGGTCATCTGCAGACTGGAACTGGCGTGCTTCGGCGGTGCCTTCGGTCCTTGATCGACCTAGTATTTGGCAGGGAACGCAGTGTCTGTTCCGACGGTTTTGATGTTCTCTACGGGGTTGGCAGTCGTGCGGAAGAGCAGGGGAAGGCATGGGGGCGAGGACAAAGGCTTAGGCAGAGATTTGGAGTCTGGCGAGAGAGAGAGAGAGAGAGAGAGAGAGAGAGGGGGAGAGAGATTAGAGAAGGTGGCAGGGAATGTTCTTTGCTAATGAAATCTTGATATATACAAGGGTGGAAAGTCGGTGTTATAAAGTAAACGGATCTATTTTATAGAGAGGAATATATTATTATTTTTTATAGCTAGTTAGCTTGCATATCCGGATTTAGATCAGTTGATATATGTTGATCTATGAATCCCGTGAGTGCCAGGAGGAGTTGGTTTGATTAGTTAAAGATAGCAGTAGAATATACATGTTTCACTACGAAAATATTGTTATTTAGCAATGAAAATATCCATCGCTAAGACTAATATTTCTGTCCCTATTTTATATTAGTGACGAATCAGCGACGAAAATGTGGCGTTGTTAAGAAATATGTCGCTAACAAAATTTCGTCGCTAATTCGTCGCGGTGGCGATGAATTAGTGACAACTTTAGCGACATCACTCTAGCGACAGATTAGCGACGTTATTTTTTCGTTGGTGGGTCTTGCGACGACGTAGCGACGGCTTAGTGACAGAAACTGTGAGCCAAAATTTTACAATTTTTTGAGAAGGTTAGTGACGAAAATTTTCGTCGCTAAGTCGTCTGATACATTTTTGATATCAGATAGCACGTCAGCGACAGAAATTGTCGTCGCTAGCCTGAGAATTTTCAGTTTTTTCGTTGCTGGTTACTTGCTAGGGCGTTGCTTGCCTGAGAATTTTTCAGTGCCTGAGAATTTTTCAGTAATACGTCGCTAATCCGTCGTTCCATCACTGAGTTTAGTATTATTTCCATAATCAATAATTCCTGCAATGCTCATCATACCTATAATATATATTTTTTTTGGAAGCAATGGATACTTGTGGTGAACTCGCCTCCACCGGGGCTCGAACTCCCGACCACTTGGGTCGCATGCATTTCTCTTAACCACTAGGCTAGAGGTTATTTGCATACCTATAATATATATATATATATATATATATATATATATATATATATATATATATATATATATATATATATATATATATATATATATATATATATATATATACACTAAAAAAATAAAAAAATACAAATACATATATACAAATAGTCACTGCCTGCATAATATAAATATATATAACATTGTATGCAATAAACTCAAACACAAATATTTATACAATACATATTTTAATAAACTCAAATTCAAACACAAACTCAAACTCAAACTCAAATTCAAATACAAATATACAAATAGTCATTGTCTGCATACTTAATGATAACATAACATACAACCATCCAAAAAATCCAAGCAATCAAGTCGCTGGTGGAGGAAGTGGAGTTGGTGGACGCAGATGTCGACTCGTCAAGTGCTGCATCATCATCGCACTGAGAATCTGCTGTAGGTTCTCAGGAACAATGGTTGGAGCAGTTGCCGGAGTGACAGTAGGGGCTGGAGTAGTCGTCAGAGTGGTAGTAGGAGCTGCAGAAGTCGTAGGAGACGTTGTGGTCGAAGCAGGAGCTGGAGCAGTAGTCGGAGTGGCCACGAGCCGTAGTGGGAGTAGGATTCAGACCATAAGAGTCTAAAACCTGGGTCATTTGCCTCTGTAGGGTGCATAATATATGTGTAATCTACGCCAAACTATAGGTGTCAGAAGAAACATTGAGCTGTGTAGCTACAAGTGGAGGTAGAGGAGGAGCTATGGAGTAAACTTACGACTGGGATGCCAATGATCCGACACCATATTCGCTGCCGCCTTTCCCTCTTCCGACATCTTGTATTCACAAGTCGTTCCTTCCAAACGTCATACGTGGCTGACTAGACCCAGCTTCCCCCCTCAGAATCTCCCTTACCGACCCGACTTTCTATTGTCTCGTACGTCTCCTATATTTATATATGTAAATAGATTTAGAGTTAATATTCTTATTATAGTTACTATTACATATTATTTTTAGATATTATAGGTTATGATTAAGGTTTTTATTGTTAATTAGGGTATGGTTAGGATATTAAGAATTAGGGCTAGCAATTTAGGTGAAATAAATATAGTTATGTATAAAAAGAATGTAATTAGATAGCATTGAAAAAACTTACATAGGCTTTGGTCGTTCGACCAAAATGGACTGTGATCCAGCTAGTGTTTTCAGACTGTAGTATTTTATATCATATTTTGAGATTTTGTGATGTGTGTTTATATTTCTGGGCTTGTGTTGGATCTTGAACTCTTTTCCAGTTTTTCCTTCTATCATATTTACATTTCGTGCTATCTGTCCTAGTTTGTTCTTGTGATTGAGTTATGCCATATTATACCTTTGTGCGGAGATGACAGGTACCCTTATATTTTGTCTAGTTGTAGTATTTATAGACGACCTATACAGCGTTCTATCGTCGATTCTGGAGCGTAGGCTGGACGTAACAAAGTTCTCGTGCCCCTAATCAAGGTGCGGGTCGTGACACGCAGCCTCTCAGAAGTATATCAGTAACTCGACACTTTGAAGAAGCCAGATCCTTCAAGCCAGAGGCACAGCCACTTGCCTGCGCCAAACTCAAAAACAAGATGGTGGTAGGGCCCTACTCCCCTTCTTTTATTCTAGAAGCCGGTGTCTTTACTCCAGGGACGCAGCTATCTGCCTACACCAATCTTCAGACGTGCAAGGATGTCATACCCTTCCTTTCGAAGCCAACGCCTCCACTGTTCAGAGGCGCAGCTACTTACCTGCGTCCGTACGAGACACATGATGGTGATATGCTCACACCATCTCCATTCCTACGGCACAGTCATCTGCTCCGGATCAGAAGCTTAGTCACTTCTCTACAAGAGACTTGGGAACTCCAATTGTAACCAATGCAAGTCAACCTGTCGCTCCAAAAGTACAGTAACCTCGCCAACCTGAAGCACAAGCCTACTTGTCACCTACAACACAGTGACTCTGGTAGCCCGAAACACAGCTTCGTAAGTTGCTCTATACGCACAGAAGTTTTATCATCATTTGAAGCCAAGTCCACTCGTCGCTTGAAAGCACAGAGGTTCTGTCGTCTCCAGAAGCACGATCTACTCGTCGCCACAGAAGCGCAACAGCACTTAATCCTCACCAGAGGCACAAGAAGCATGGGTCTACCCCAATTGGTTTGTTTAAACCGCCTCTTTCAGCGAAGATTGGAATTAAATCATGATTGATATCATATCAGATTGATTTAAATCTTAGATGAGAATTAATTAGAATCCAAATCTAAGATAAAATCCCAAGATTTACTCGGCTGTATCCGAACAAGCAAATCGGCATGTGTCACGTGTCACCTCCTTCGGTTATGTTTATAACCACTAGAGATCTCGTTTGAGGGGAATCTCTATATCCGCCACGTGTTAGCGCCGCAGAAGTCTGCACCGTACAATGACGACAGATTCTTTTATATCTCAGGAACCCTACGGCACATCGCATATGTGCTCGGTTCTCTATAAATAGAAGGAGTTCTTCTTCCACCAAAGCATCGAAATCGACAGAGGGAACATCGACAATCGACAATCTTCAAAGGAGTAGCGATCTCCATCCACAAAAAGTCGACCACCCTCATCCACCTATCAACCAAAGAACCAACCAACCAACCATCTTCAAGGGATCTTCTCATCCAGACAGCCTTTTGATTGGTGACCCCAGAGTTCCATCAAAGGCGCCAGAGAGCTATAGCGAGGTTGATTCGTCGTCAGATCGTCAACGGAGTAAAGAAGCCGCTGCAGTGCTCGATCTCCACCGTCACACTTTCCTAGAAACATCTTCTCCCTGTACTTAGAATATTCTGTTTAGGACTTTCTTCTTTGTACACAGATAGTGACCGTAGCACAAGTATGCCCCATGAGGGGTGAGTTGTGCGTGGTAGTCATCTCCCTCGATATAATTTTATGAGTGATCACATCACATAAATCGTGTGAGAAGAGGTTCACATTTATACCCTCTTTAGGCGCATGGCTAAGCCAAGCGTCAGGGTGTATATGTGAGGGATACGCCCCATGATCCAGTTCCAGCGCATGAAATACACCAAGGTTATTGGTGAACAACAACGCGTATTATGGGTCGAACCCACTTCATGCGCACAGCACACGTGGGCGCATGGGTTCGATGCCACAAGATTTGCCCCTGACTTGGTTCAAGCGCATGAAATGCACCCAAGTGGGAGGTGGAATTTAAGAGTTGACCCATTCTGGGTGCGAAAGTACATGAGTCAACTATGTACAGCTTGCCATCAGTTGCGCGTATGACTTTCAGCACACGTTTCTAGCTTGCTGTTGGCTTAGCACATCGAGGGCGCATAGCCCGTGCCGTCTTGGAGTTCTTCGTACTAGCCCGCGAAGGCGCATAGTTCTCATAATCCAACTTTTCTTTGCCTTGATGGCAAGTGATTCTGTCTTTTCCCTGCACAACAGAGCCCATGCGCGGGAATGTGGCTGCGCCCTTGCTCTTCCGACGCACCTCTTCGAATGAGACTAAGCGGGTTGGGAGTTGCAGTCAGCACTGGGCTTCATTGGCAGATGTGCCGCTCCAAAAGCAGCATATTGCTTGCTGATGACGTCAGCAGGAAGGAATGGCCATACCGGTGCTACTCCTTCGGTTTTGGTGTTCGATGCAATACCCTTGGGCACCCAGACTTGGCGAGTCTTCTTCGACTTTGGCAGTCGTTTTGAAGGACTCGTACTGCCTTCAGAAATGAACTTCTTGTATGATTGCTGATCGAAGCGCACCACCAGTGACACGTCCTTCTTGGAGGAGCCGAGCTTGTTGTCGTCATACTGTGCCACGTCCTTCTTGTTGGAGGAAAAAGAGGCCCCCACAGCAGAATTACCAGCTTGTTTGTCATTATAAAGTAATTGAAGCACTTTTATATAATAAACGAAACAGAGTGCAACTTTGGATCCTCGATGGAATCCTTCGAGTACACTTTAGTTTTTATCTGAAAACCGTGGTGATGGAGGGTTGATTCTTTAATCCGTTGATGGTCTGACGATGATTTCGAGCTCTATGAATGTCTGGATAAAATTCGGTGGAAAGCGAAGAGACTAAATGAAGGAATGATCCTTTTGTTTATTGACGGTGGAATGATCCATTCATGCGCGCATATACGATGCGCGTACGAACATTTTGTACGTAGGAACGCTAAGCGCATGACTTTGTTGGGCACAGGGGCGTTGCACCCGAGAAGCTCGAACTGAATCTGGTGTAACTGCACTGTTGGGCTGCGGATGAGCTGACACGTGGCAGTTGTTGAGATTCGTTTGTTGCTGTGGTTGGCACCCGTTCATGAGCAGAACTGAGTCAATGACACGTGACGCATGCACATCGTTTCAAAGATCTTGATTTGTTGAGATTAAGTAGATTTGATGCGCCTGGGAGATCCGGCGCATTAGGAGACTTGGCGTATGATTTCTAGGGATCCAAAGCAAGTCTGGGTGCATGGCTTCTGGGTGCATACAAATCTAAGCGCATTTCTTTAGGGCACATGCGAGTATTTAGTTGGCCACGTGGCGAAGCACAGTTGTAATCGACAAAATAAGTAATGATGACGTCTCTTAGTTTTTTGTGAAAACTGTCAACTGTTTAGTTCTTGAGACGCATGCTGCTGACATCTCTGACTTTAGAATTAAATGGGTGAAGAGCTTTTGTGTAGGCGCATCGCCTGTAGGGCACATGCACTATGGAGCTCATTAGTTATAAGTCGCATGAAACTGAGGAGTGCATCAGTTGTTGGGCACATCATCTTTGGTCAACATTGTTGAGTGTTTCGCGGCTCAAAATAAATAATCTTGACTTGGTTGAAATTTAGATGGCAGATTCATTGCCTTTAATGCTAGGTTCATCACATTAATGTTGGGGAGGCTGCCACTTGGCGCATGGATTTGGTTGCCCTGGCCTATAAATAGAAGTGTTTGTGGTGAAGAGAGTTTGCTTATTCTCATTTTGCACAACTTTAAATCGAGAATCAACTCGACTGATCCTCCTCCTTGGCGAGTTGGCATGTTGTGGGTTGTGGATCTTGTCGTTCAAAGAAGCTTTGATTTTGACGACGAACTCCTTCAGAAGACTGAGATGCGCCGAGTTAGCTATGGACAGAGCAGTTCGTACGCGTGCACTTTACTGGCCATATTCTTCTCTGAGACGACGTCGAGTGTCAAGTTGATTGCAGGGTTCGGGGTTGATGTGCCCAATCCTCGTTATGCTGGAAGAGCCACAAGGCGGCAGGTGATGCGCCTGTGCTGAGACGAGGAATTGATTCGCTCATTGACGAGGAAGTGATTTGCTCGTTGACGAGAAAGTGATTCGCTCGTGATAAGGAAGAGACGTGCCTATGCTAAGACGTCGAAGTGATGCGCCTATCCATAGAGTTTAGACTAGGCTGTAATAGACTTTCTATGTAAATGAAAAAGTTCACTAATAGATTTTCATAATCAATAAAAATCCTCTTTTTCATATACTGTCTTTGTATGATGTGCTAACATTGCTCTGTGTCTTCGACGCATACTGTCTGTGGCGCATAGGAATTTGGCTTCTGTGGCGCATGAAATTCCCTGCTTCTACAGATACTACTATGTAAAGACAATATGAAGTAAAAGAACCATCTCCAGAAAGTGATGGACAACACACGCTACTAAAATTACAATGAGAGTTTTGTGAAATATCCTTGCGTTGATACCACAAGCATATGCTAAGTGACCAAGTGAGAAAAGAACATCTTTAGAAAGCTTTCTAACATAGATAACACACAGATAACAAAAGAAAGTAAAGGTAACAAATAATGCTAATATCAGTTTGTGACTAGAGAAGTGCCTATCATAGATGAGGCAGTAAAATAATCAACGACAAAGGAGCATCATCCAGTCGAAAAGCATAGCCATACATCACATAATGTGCTTGCTACATACAAGCAATTTTTTTTTTCTGTTTAACATATTGAACAACAAGACAACCATAACAAGCAACGAAACCAGATAGAAATTTGTTGCACTCATGATGACATAAACATTGAATGAAGATCAAACGGCTCGATTCACTATCCTCTCTTTATTGATAAGGCTTTTCAACTTCATACATCCTAAATCTAACCATAAGTAAACCCCAGAGACCCTTCCACGCTGCAAAACTGGAAGGACTTAAAAAGGGATGTCGTTAATCTTTCTTGTATGCTTGTTTTGCGGCAAAAATGTGAAGAGGAGAGAGGAAACCAGCTTCAATTAGCTGCTGCTGCAGCCTTCTTTTTCACAAATGTGACACCCTTCTCAATGCTGGCCTTCAGCTCTGCCTTCAGAGCTTCAAGAGCTTTAGACTCATACTCGGTAAGCCCCTGCAATTCTGAAGAGATCACAGCTTCCACACCCTTCTTCCCAAGCTTCACTCTTGATGCAAAGAATGGCAGCTCAGTAAGTTCAGACTGGACGAACGAGCACTCATAGACATCCCCATCACCATCCAGAGCTCGGAGAGATGACTCCACAAATCTGGCAGCAGCATAGGCCATGGATAAGGTTGCAGAACCGGCCCCAGCTTTTGCCTCAACCACCTCTGTTCCAGCATTCTGGATTCTCACAGTCAGCTCTTTCACTTCTTCATCCGTGAAGGTCACTAATGGCCTCGTCTTCGAGAGCAAAGGCAAAATGGTAATCCCAGCATGACCGCCTATGACTGGGACATCCACATCAATAAGCTTAAGGTTCTTCTTCTGTGCAACAAATGTGTTGGCTCTAACAACATCTAGCGTCGTGACACCGAAAAGCTTCTTTGGATCATAGACACCTTTCTGTTTGAGAACCTCTGCAGCTATTGGGACAGTAGAATTCACTGGATTACTAATGATGTGGATGAAAGCATCCGGAGCATTATCCGCCACAGCCTCAACTAGTGTCTTCACTATATTGGCATTGACATTGAATAGGTCATCACGAGTCATGCCTGGCTTCCTTGGCACTCCTGCAGGGATGACAACCACATCTACACCCTTCAAGCAATTGGCCAACTGATCTTGGCCAGTGAAGTCCAAAACATGGGAGGGGGTATTGCAATGGCTAAGGTCAGCAGCAACTCCTTTTACATCAGCAATATCATAAAGATGCAAGGCTGAGATAAGTGGGGACATCTTGATTAGAAGAGACAATGGCTGACCAATTCCTCCTGCAGCTCCAAGAACAGCAACCTTAAATGATGCCTGGGGCTGGAGCTGATTTGTCGACATATTCCTTGGTTGTAATTTTGGAGCAAACGATGCCTTGAGAGCAGTTGTGCCAAAAAAGGATGTCTCCGATTCCAGGTCAACTGATGCTGCTGCCTTCAGACCACTAAAGGCCTTCAAGGACTTTGGGGTTTTGAAGCTCAAGCTGAAAGGCTTAGACTTTGCTCCCAATCCCAAGCCAGCCTTAGGACTGTAGGAAGAGACTGAAACTGTGGACAAAGTTGTAACTGCTGCCGACGCCATCTGACAATTAGCTGAGTATGTTCTGGCATTGAGCAAAATCAGTTCATGATTAGTTAGACAAAATAACTAGCTGGTCTACACAATCAGCTATCCCTTACAAAAGACAATTGGTCATTTGCATCTAAAAGAGGAAGCAAATAGAGAAAAAGAAATTTTCTTTTATATTATAGACATTAACAGAAATTCAGAATGTTTCACTAAAAATTTCTTTTACATTGCTAGATGGGTAGCAAAGTACAGAATATACTAGTGCCAATCTTACTGCTACAATGTCGTTATGCTCTTTCACTTGATCATCTAATACAACGTCGTTATGCTCTTTCACTTGATCATCTAACTTTAGCCACGATACACAATCAGAAAAGAGACGTTGATCATGACTGACAAGGGTGCACAACGTGTCAATTCCATAACTAACTGGAAGTCAGTATCAAATATAAAACATTTTGACGTTGACGGGCCTCATAAAACTTCAAGCTTTTAGTGTGGAATTAAGTAACAGGTTAAATAAATAAAGACCGCATACGCCCCCCAAACTCCCACCTCAAAGTAACATAAGATAAAAAGGGAGAAAAGGAAGTGAGAATATACCACCACAGACCACCACAAACTATTTCTTTTCAGGGCATTCTTCATGCACTACTAGAAAATTACATTTTTGGACGGTATGTCAAGATTTGCACAAATTTAACATGATTAGAAATTCATCAGTTGTACTTTGCAAAGATGGGCCATCCTTGATACTACTGAACCAAATGTCCTTGATGCATGTGATGAGTCGTCCACATTGTTCCAAAAGTCGGGCTAGGTGGCCGCCTAGGCGCCTCGTGCCGGCCCGATGTCCGCCTAGGCCCCTCTGACCCCCAACTATGTATGTTTTGGGGGTTTTATGGAGGTTTTTTATTTTTGAACCGCGCACGCATATGCGGGTTAGGCGCCGCCTGACTAGCGCCTAGTGCCTTTTACAACCTTGATCATCCTTGATTACTAATGTCAAATCCATGATTCTTGGTACTCTTTAAATTCTCTATTTATGTAAAATTTAAATGCTCACAAAACGTAGGCCTCAACACAGTCAAGCTATAAAAATATAGCAGCCTCCACATTTCACATTTAGCCACCAAGCAAGAAGAATTGTTGTTTGCAAAAACAAACATAAGACATAAAACTTAAAGCTGTGAAGAACGACTACTAATGAACCAAACAAAACATCAAGCAGAGAAACTAATTAACCCCACACGAAATGAATATGCTTCTTAGCAGCATAAAACTAGGGACACAATGACCATTTAAAGACCAATAAGCATATTACTTATCAAACAAAAGATAAAAATACATATAACTATTTAATTCTTAGAACGTAGTTAGCAATCCAAGTTTTCACTTCAGGGATACAATCTGCAAAACTATATCGCAAAGTTTTGGAACAAAATAGGTTCATCTCCAAAGAACGAAATTTCTGCCTTCCCCAAAAAACCACTCAAACTAGTAGAAACTTGAAAAGATATTGATATGGATGTGATGTTTATATTGCACAAATTTTTAGCTCAATAGGAATATAATTTCTCCTACAAGCCATTGATATGTTCTCTCATTAATTTTTTTTCAAACAAAATATGAATTCTCTACCTTTACTCCCAAGATTAACTGGAATATAATTACAGGAACCAACTTAGAAGAAATATGCAGTGAACAAAGACAAACAGGAAGAATCTTGTCTAAATAGGATAATAAAAGGAATTGGATATATCTTAACATAGTTACTAAAAGCATGCCTAGCCGTGACCCTAGATGTAAAGCACGACCCTAGATGTAAAGCACGCCAAAGCATGCCTCCTTCATCCAAAGCACAACATAGTGGCAAAACCGCTGCCTAGGCACAGGCCTTGGGGGGGTTGCATAGGAGCGGGCATGTAAAGAAAAACGTATCCACCTAGGTGCAAGCCTGGAAAAGAAAAAAGATGTTTCCAGTTTTTCTAGAATTCGAAGTGAACCCAATTTCAACCCAACCTTCTTCTATAACCTGAACACAACTATAACCCAACCTGGTCTCTCTCTCTCTCTCTCTCTCTCTCTCTCTCTCAATGCATATAATCTAGCACCAATGCCTGTTCTCTCTCTTTCGCCCAAGCTCTTCGAATCTGGATCCTCGATGCCATCTCCTCTCCACCACCGGCATCGTTCTAACAATCATCTCCTCAACCACAAATTGTCTCTAGCAGTCATCTCCTCCACACAACACCCACCATCAACTCCTAGACATCACCTCCTCTTCAATACTACAAGGACTAAATATATGGATCCTCGATGCCATCTCCTCTCCACCACCGGCAGCGTTCTAACAATAATCTCCTCAAACACGAATTGTCTCTAGCAGTCATCTTCTCCACACAACACCCACCATCAACTCCTAGACATCTCCCCCTCGCAGCAACCAACATCTTCTCCTAGCAGTCAACATCTCCTAGCAGCCACCTACTCAACGTCCCCACTTCGTAGTGTTGTCCTTGCAGCACCCTCCTCCTCTTCAATACTACATGGACTAAATATATGTATTATGACATAATACATTTTACCCTAAATATGCAGAAGTCTTGTGGCAATAGATGACATAGTACAGTATATATTATGCTCATGTACTTGCCTCACCTATGCACTTCGTGCCTAGGCTCCAAAGGACCTTAGCGCCTAAGAGAACTTCTGGGGTTTAAGGGTGTCTATATTTTATATTATGAATTTCGTGGAGTTTAAGGGTTTCATTTCGTGGAGTTTAAGGGTTTCAAGTAGAGGTGTAAGTAACCAAAGCTCAAAATAGCTTAAACCTTATGGTAAGCGAGTTCTTCTCTGGCTCAATTGTGCTCATGGACTCACGAATCCATACATACGAAGTAGGAGTTGGAAAGGTTGCATTTTTTTGGGATATAGTTGGTGTGCCAAAGATCTATTGTACCATACAAAATTCAGGCAGTTGCCAGCAAAAGACTAAACCTCTACAAACCCCAAGACAAACACAACCCAACTGACCTTGGACTGGAGGTCATCAATACCATCCCAACCCCAGCCTTAGATGTGCGAATTGGGACTTATCTCCCACTCTCACTCTCGCACTCCTCACTTCAAGAAAATTGGGTTTCTGTGACATGTAAAGTTGTCACAGAACATGTGAAACACATCACAACACATCTTTCGTGACGAGTTGAATGGCTACGTACTTTCGTTGCACATACCTCTGTAGCTAAAAGACAAATGACGAAAAAAAATATGACGTCACATAAAATTTTCAACTGTTACAAGAAAAACTTGTTACTTACAGTATTCTTTCCGTGACAACATACATCGTCACTATGAAAGTTACTATGTCACAGAAATCCAATTTTCTTGTAGTTGGCCTTTGAAATCCATCTTCTTCGACTCCGACTTCCCTCCATCTGTCATCCCTTTCAAATCTCGTACTATGAATGTTACATGTCGCAGAAATCCAATTTTATTGTAGTTGGCCTTTGAAATCCATCTTCTTCGACTCCGACTTCTCTCAATCTTGTCATCTCTTTCAAATCTCGTTCTTCTCGTCTTTCCTCTGAATTTTCTTTTAACTTTCTATATCAACCAAACAAGCAAAACAAAACTCTCCCCTTTCCCTTCTCTTTTTTTTTTTTTTTTCCTTTTCCTTTCCTCGCTTCCTACCAACCAAACAAAGCTTAACAAAGTTCTAAAAGTAACACATTTCTAACTCCATTGGCAAATCGAAACACGACCATACATCAACCAGAACATGAAATCAAAGAACAGATTATATAACACCCTGTTGAATCTTTCGCAAAGATTCATTTTTTCTCAGATCCAAACGCATTAAAGACCAGAAAAAGGCAGATTCCGCCCCCAAATTACCCTACCGAAGCTTAAAATTCTCTCTGCGATTCCTCGAAACCGGAACCAAACAACAGATCCCATTTAAAGAAATCGCTAACTAGCTCACACCATAACCCACTCGATTCGATCAGTAAAGTTAAACAATAATTACAGAATTACTAGAGTTTTTTTTTTCTTTACCTAAGAATGAATTGGTGGCTGCTTCGAGATCCAAATGAGAATTGGGAACAGAGGGAGGGGGGAAGAGGAATGCCCGTTTGCTTCGTCTCAGAGTGTCTATATTTAGTAGAGACCCATAGTAAAGATAGAGGAGTGTTTTAGTAGCCGTTCATCATTGGCGGTGGACGGTTAAAACAATCCAATCGAGCATTGGAATTATCGGCCGATACCCGCATATGCCACAATGACCTAAATAACAACACAGACCACTTATAACTACAAAAGTAGACGCTAATGTCCTCAAAATCTACATTCTGTTATAAAAATATGGATACAACTGAATATTTTAAAAAATAACACACAATTTGGTGTAATTCACATTTTTATAGAAGAGATGATATATTTGGTACACAAATTTTGGAGACAGCGAATAGTTTTGAGGGAGCATATATCTTTCTATGAACCAGGTACTCCAGCTTCTTAGCCTAACAATGTGATTGTTTATAGTAAATTTAATATAATTTATTTAAATTGATTCTAGTTACTTTTCTAGCATAAGCAATTGTTTGTAACACTAGCTTTTATTTATTTGGGACAGTTTTTAAAGTTATTTCTTTAACATTGTTTCTAAATAAAATAAAACGTAAGGATCGAAGTAAAATGTACAAACTGAACATGATATCGCAAACACAAACTATATTTACGTAAAAAATATCTGATCGAAAAAAATCCCGGGACGATCAGAGGCAAATCAAAAAATCTTCTACTAAGGAACAGAAAAATTACACTAACGCCTCTACAAACTTCCTTCGCCGATCCAAACTAATCACCACAACTACTCTAACTGATACTACAATGAGAATAGCAAGTTACCGAAGAACGAGACTACGAGAACGAAGCGATGTGGATCTCCTCAAACAAATTCCTCTTCGAATCAATCGCAAAATTCGATTCTCTCCTTTATCTTCCTTTAAAAGTTGAGCACCTTTGATAACTCTCTACTATGAAAAATCCTCCTCCAATTGTTATGATATCCAAATTAGGTCAGCAAATCAACATAATCTATGGCTAATCATGGATTAATTATGATCACATGATAAAGATCAAAAGGTTAGAAATAAACCTAATTTTTGCTCAGCCCACTCCAAGTAGTATACTGCTAGTATATTATGATCACAACATTTGACCACAGAAAAGCTTCTAGAAATCTTGGTCCAATACAAGTATACTCACAATATATAGCCAATGCACTACTAGCACTGATACTGCTCAGTGTGATATCTATTATTGACTCAAATTGAGCCACTTTGTCGCCTTCGACGTCCCAAGCTTCTCCAACACTCGGATGACTCTTATCGCATTGTAAGGTGTTCTCCGTATAGGATGTGAACCCTATCCAACACCAACAAATCTTTTCTTCCCAACTAGGTGGAGGAGCTCGTCATTCCAATGACCCACCTGCAAAACTCGAATTTTCACCTTGGCAAAACATTCGTGAGCATATTCGCCCCATTATCCTAAGTATGAAGTTTCTCAAGCTTCGTGTCCTTCGCTTCTAGCGCATATCGTATCCAATGATGCTGAGTTGCAATTTTTTAGACCAAAATTTGAAAAGTAGGATTATTTCCATTGTGAATTGTGATCTAGCTATCATAAAGCATGTGTATTGCTCATGCTTTAGCCCCAACTCATGTAGAAAGTTCTTCATCTATAATAGCACCTTACAAACCTTTGTTGCTACAATAAATTTCGTCTTTCATAGACAAATCGACACACTTTTGCACTCGTGACTGCAACGATATTGCCCCTTATGCAAGCATTATTACATAGTCTGAAGTCGATCTCTTGGTATCCACATCCTTAGCCATGTCATCGTTAGTATATAATTTGACACTCAAAAATGGCAAGGTCCTACAAAAAAATTGGTCCCAACAAATAGCCAAATCCTGCAAAATAGGACAAGATCTCACAGAACAAAACTGTCTCAGAACATAAGAGCATAAATGACAGTCATGTAGAAATGTGTACTTTTACGAAACCTAGCGGCCTCGCAAAATAGAAGCCTTGCAGAGCTAAGCACTTCCCTGACACTACGTGAAAATTACTTCTGCAGTGATGGCCATTATTGCCCTTGCATAGCGGAACAGTGCGCTTTCGCACCACTGTTGCCAAACCAATTAATCAGGAGGTTGCCAAGATGCCGCATCCTTAGCGAGTGTCATGATAGCACCCATGATTGCCATCATTTCCTCTCTTCCTTGAGAGGAGGAGAATTTACCCTAATAACTAATGGTCAATCTGCTGGATTCTCGCATAACTGGTGAGTAGTTCTGTGATACTCATCAAGAGAGGTTATCCCTATAAAAATTGTCCATACTTGTTCCTAAAATTCTACACATACGAGGAGACCCCCAATTCTATTCCTTGGGTAGCAACAGTTCAGTCTTACAATAAAAGACCCGAGTGTTCCTGATCTCTATTAATCGTAGGATACTCCTGCAGAGGTACCGCAACAAGAGTGTTTTGCATCCAATTCAACAATCTACCTTTTAATGTCCTGAAGTTCTGAAGCATCCGAAAAGAACTTTCATCGACGTTGAGAATCCCAATTACTTGGATTTGGATCGCTAATAGAACAAAGTGGTCATACACTAACAAGACTTCCATCGCCACACTTCCCTAGAAATTGTTTATTTATAACAATTACTTGTAACACTTTTATTGTAAAGTTATAATTTGCCGACATCAATACAAATTTTCCTTCATCGTAAAAATTATCAGAAAATAAACGGCGACTATTGGAAATTACTTCTTCCACCGAAGCAAAGTGGCGTAATATGACGTCAGATCTCTTAGGACGACTGTCGAAGTGTTAGTTACCGAGTTCAACCCACAAGTGTTCGAGCAAACGCATTCATGTGGCTAGGCGAACCCTAATTCTTTGTTGTTATACAAACAGTCTTCTCTAAGGCTAGACAAGCTTCAGCCTTAGTCACTTCAGTGACATTACAAGCTTCCTCTAAAGATATCTGTGTTGTCCGTGGAATCGTTGCTTTAGCAGCATTCTATAACGTTGACTTAAGTCACTTTTGTGACTTCCAATGTCTTTCGCGAAACTATTTCAACATGTACCCTCTGTGTTATTGCTATTGCAGCTACTCTCACCGGTGTTGTTGTTGATGTTGCCCTTTTGTCACAACATGCTCCTGGAATAATCCGGATACGAGTACGTGAAGCATGTCCAGCCTATGTCACAGAATCGATGATAGTGCGTTATTGGTAAAGTTTAGTCAAGTACTCAATCACAGAACTAAGAGAAACAATAATAAGGAAATAACCAATTTATAAGCAAATATCTTAACATATCATAAGTGAATCCATGAGTTGATCACATGATTATTATAAAATAAGAGAAAGGTCTCCGGAGACAAATCCAGTAGCAACTATGGAAATAAACTAAATAAAACTAGAAAATGACTAGAAAATCACATCCCTTCCGGGATAATCACCTCATCAGCAGTGGTGTCCAAAGTTGTGTTAGCTATGGCCTCATCAGATGGTCCCGGTCCATAAATGGTAGGACACATGTCCTCGTCGTCGCCTAATATGTCAACTGATCCAGTCAAGATTAGAGCAAGTACTACTTACACATATGTTAGCCATAACCAGATATAACTATGAATATATGTAATAGTCATAAAATAAGACATGACAAGTGAAGGAACATGCAAGCGAATAGCATAAGCAACAAGACAAGAAGATAATATCAATGAAACAAATGACTAATCATACTAATCAAGAGACTAAATATGGCTAATTAATCATGGCATGAATTTAATTAAAAATTTAATCTAAGTTATTGAAATACCTTTTTCTCACGTGGATGGCTAGTAGGTAAGATCTGGCACGACGCACGTGTGATGTACAAAGGCTATTCACACGTAGACCAATGAGATAGTTCTGGGTAGACCACATATATACTAAGGTATTTCTCCATGCAACTAGTACTCATAAACAAGTCACGACACGAAAATGATCACGAAATCACAAGTCACGGAGTATGATCACAAGAGTGCCTAGTGTAAGCTAAATGTGCCATAAAACATGATATGTTAACTACACAAGCATTTATAGCAATATTTAAGAAATAGATAATCATAAGTGTAGAGTACTTGTCTTGGGTAGTTATTGTCGATGTGAACGACATGAACATGTTGACACAAAAAATACTAAAAGCTAACAACCATAATAATCCCGAAGAATAAAATTGACTAAGCCGTAGATAGTGTCCTAAAATTCCTGATATGACTAATAAGACAAAGATTCCAATATTGTATTCCAATATAGAAGTCCAATATCGTCGTTGAGTATGAAGATTGTGATAATGATAGAAGTCTGTGTTCAAAGAATAGAAGCATGAAATTAGTCGTGATCATGCATGATTGATCAAAAAAGAATTGATTAAGGAATTTAGTCATATACTTATATAACTAGTAATATTTTAGCCAAAAATACTATTTATAAAATATTTAGAATTTCAACATATTATTTAGAAAGCTGAGGATAATAATATAAGTCCATACCACAAATTGGTAAAATATTCTCTAGGGGCCAATGCCCACAGCTAATTTATAAAAAGAATTTATTATAGCCTTTTGGCTAATTAATTAGACCAAATAACAATATAATTTAGGTTCAAGGCCCATTTTGTAAACAAATTAAATTAAATTGCACATTTAGGGCTCAAAGCCCATTAGCCAATATAAATCATAACTTTAGGGCTAAAGGCCCATTTTGGTTATATTTATAAATATAGGGCTAAAAGTGTCACGACCCGCACCCTGAGAAAGGGCACGAGAACGTGGGTACGTCCAGCCTACGTCGCAGAATCGATGGTAGAACATTGTATAGGTCGTCTATAAATACTACAACTAGACAAAATATAAGGGTACCTGTCATCTCCGTACGGAGGTATAATATGGCATAACTCAATCACAAGAACAAACTAGGATAGATAGCACGAAATATAAATATGATAGAAGAAAATAACTGGAAATAGATGCAAGGCCCAACACAAGTTAGAGTTCAAAACATAACACAAGATCCCAAAATAATAAATATACTACAAGTCTCAAGTACTAGCTGGATCGCAGTCCAGTCAAGCCTAACTAACTAGCAGGAGGTAAATCCTCTACTGAGCTAGATGGGCCTCAGGCTTCTGAATGTCATCCTCATATGCCCCATAGAAGGTAGGGCAGTCACCATCATCATCTGTAATATTTGTCAACACATCCAGTCAGGATTGGAATGAGCACATCACCTCTAACAGTTCAAAATAATTGACAAGCGCTATGAGTATAAAATAATAATAAAATTCTTGATGATCAAGTTGTAGAGGTAATGTATAATGAAAAGACAAGTGTACAAGATCATATGAGAAACAGGCAGATATATAAAAATGAGTAAATCTGTCATGCAAGATATGTTGTAGACAACTCAGACAAACTGTGTTAAGACTAGTGATTTGAAATACCAAGTTTGACATGTGAACGTCTAGAAAGGGATATCCGGCAAACCATACACGTACGTGTGTGGCCGCTATTATTCACGTAAGACCAATGGGATAGAATGTGTATGTTCACATGTCTCCTAGGTATTTCTCCGCCCGACTAGTACATATGGAATCCAGGTTCTTCGACACGCATTTCATTAGTCACGATGGTTGCATTAGTCATGATTACATTATTCAAGATAGGCATAAAACCACGTATCTCTAGTCAAAGAATCCACAAAATACAAATTCGTGAGTCCATCGTGTCAGAATCAAGATAGGACACTAATATAATATGCATCACAGGATATATCAACATAATAAAACTATCAGAGAATGTACTCACCTGTCGTCCTGAGAAATGAATGTGAACCGAGCCTCAAAGCGGAGTCACAAGGCCTATAGATGAGATACATAGGTTAAAAGGTGTTTAGTAGTGTTAAACATGGTTTTCTAGTGCGTGATATGCAATCTAGGTCCATTTCTAGGTCAATGTTGACCCACAGTTGACTTTCAGTCAAAATAGTCAACCTTGGTCAACCATGGTTATTCTAGGTCTAGTTAACCTATATCAACCCTTATCCTACCTATACACTTTATAGCCCCTTTATTTATTACCCTATACAAGTATATACCTATGTATATAGTATACCAATCTATCCTAGTGTCACGACCCGATCCCAACTAAAGGGGTCGAACCGGATCATGCCCAGCCTGCACCATTGTTGAGACGGTGGCAGTAAGCTGTTCAGTAGCAGGTAACCATACAACAACACTATATTTGTCACAACTCAACATCGGAAAATTTAAAACTTTATTAAACTTTTACAATGAAATGAAAGATACAACTTAAACCATTTTCTACATACATCAAGAAGAAAAAAAAAACTCTAGGCAAACAGCTCATCAGTCTCGAAATCCTCGTCTTCTAGTTAGAACCTTGGAAATATCGCGGAACAAAGCCTCATCAGTGATACATAAAAATGTTGGGTCTCCAGTCAGGAGGGAACAAAGTACAATTCATGCTAATTTGACAATTGAAATAATAATAGAATCATGCACTTTTAAACAGTTTTGAAATCAACAATTTCCGCAGTTACAGTTTTAAAACAGTTACAGTTTCTGTGATGTGAATAGGCAATGAAATATGACCGGCTTGGGTTTGTTACAGTAAGATACGGCTTATCCCCGTGTGTATGAGGGGTAAGCTAATATAGTTACAGTAGTTACAGTAGTTTGGATGTGGTCATACTCATTACACTACTCTCCCAGTCCCCAATAGTTACAGTAGTTACAGTTAGTGCTCTCAGAGAGAGTTCCGTGTTGCATCGTGATTTAAACTTGCATTAAAACGATTACTAAATAATTGTAAACTAACACAAAATGTACTTGCCTCAAAATGAACTGGACTGGAAAGTTGAAGACTTCAAGATGGGAATTAAGATCCTCCTCGAATTCCTACATTCGAGAAATTGACTCAGAATCCAGGGTTACCAATATAACTACGCTAGTTGAAATCTCTAATTGTGTCCTAATCAATTTTAATTCTTTATTAACAAAACACGAACAAAAATACGAGTATTGGTGCGTTGAATTTATAACGAGGGAAAGATCGTTTTATATCTTTGAATTCGGAAAACTCGTCGATGCCAGATTATTTTAGGAAAACTTGGTATTTTTTATAAATATAAATATAAAGCTAATTTTTCTTATTTTAGTGAGAAATACGTGATTTTTAATTATTAATAAACTTGTCAATTTTAGGTGAGAAAATATTAATTAATTTTATACGAAAATACTTTTTACTCAAATTAATCGTTAAATATTAAAAACTCGCAAAACCAGAAATGACAAAAAAATCTAAGCTATCCATCCCAGTTATAGACCACAGCCAGCTGGGCTTATGCCCATTACAATTTATTTACATAAATTGAAATAAGACAAACCGCCGTTAGTCCTAAACTGAAATATTAAATAAAATATAAACAAAATTTAATAATAAAATATAGAGATAAAATAGAGTCTCAGATATGGTCCAATCCTCATCTTGGCTAATTGCCTCAACGTCCGGGCGGGGCCGGTTTCGTTGCACTTAGCCGGGTCCATTGACCGATACGGTCGTCACCCAAAACCAAATATCAAATAAAATTCCGAAATTCATTTTAAATTCATTTTTAAAATATTCTAGAATTTACGGAAAAATCCGGCAGCATCTCCTCTGTTTTTGCTCAACCCAAAAACTGGGAAATGGCGCCGATAACTTCCTGCAAATCCCAAACCAGGGAAAAACCCGAATTTATATATATATGAAATCCACAACCAATCCACAGAATAACCGGAACGACCCGAAATAATTTCGGAAGTCCGATTCCAACTCCACAAATCACAGAACGCTACCAGAAAATTCGGAAAGTTAAAACATACCAAAAATCAATTCCCGAAATATTCCGGGAATCCAAAATAATTCACAGAACCTATCCGAAAGTCTCGAAAAATTACGACGTCGCTAAAACCGAACTCCCAAAAGGAATCGGGAACCATTTCTCATCATCGACTGAAATAAAATGAGCGGGACAGGGGGGTTATACCTCAAGTTGCTCGGCTAGAGCTCTCAGATGAAAATAGAAAGAATATAGAGCTCCGAAATAGTGAATAATTCCCAAAATAGCGTTGGAACAACAACGTCCAGCAGCATCGTTGCCGAAAATCAGTAGATTGGGGAGTGCGCGGCTAGGGCACGCACCTAGATCAGCGAGGAAGCCAACAGGGTGCTGTCGGAAAGCTGGAACAGCAGGAAAAGAGGGGCAGCGGCTAGGGCAGCGGCCAGAACGCGAGGGGGCGCACTGGGGCGGTTGCCGAGGGGAGCTCGGCGGGGTGTAGGCCGGACGGGGCCCAGGCCAGAGGCGGTCGGCCGGAGGGGAATCGGCCAGAGGGCCGCGAAGGGGGCGCCGGCGGGTTCTGACCCGGAGGGGGCCGCGCGGGCTTGGGCGTGGTCGGGGCTGGAGTGGGGCACGGCGGTCGGCCGAGGGAGTGGCGCGGGTCGGCGTGCTCGTCGAAGGGCTGGCGCGGCGAGGGGGTCGCCGAACGTCGGCGAGGAAGTCGACGGGGAACGCCGCACGGGGAAAGCTCTGGCGGGGAGAGGGTTTGAGGAGGAGAGGGTGAGAGCAGAGTCTATTCTCTGTGAAGAATGAGAGGGGAGAAGAGGGTTTGAGAGTGAAGTTGCTCTCCAACAGAGGAGGTGAAAGCCTATAAGGAGAAATGAGAAGAGTTGGTCTTCTCATGAATGTTGGGAAAGCAGGGATGAGTGGGGGAAGTTAATGATATGTGGTGGTGAGAAAGAAAAGGAAAAAGGAAAGAGTGGGTCACGCACGATTATGCTGGTCCTTCGGGACCAGCTCAATATATATTTTTTTTAAAAGACTAACCAAATCAGATTTTAGAAATAAGAAAGGGGTTCGGCTCAGGCCTGGGTCTGGGTTCGGACTCGGGTCTGGGTTCAACTCAAAAATCCTTGTTGTTAATTTTTGAAATAATTTTTAACACTCAGCAATAATAATAATAATAATAATAATACTAATATTTTACAAAGAAAATGGGTTTCACAATCTTCCCTCCTTAAAAAATTTTGTTCTCGAAATTAAAGACAGGGTAGGAGAATCGAACAGGTACGGGTACTACACTCGTAACTCAGGTCCAACAATAAGAATTTCCAAGGCAGTCGTGGATGAGACGGTTTATGATATCATCCATGTAGAAAAATACAAAAGCGAACCAAAGTACACGAGGTTGATCAGACCATCATGCACCGGTCCTGATTAGACAATATATTAGTGGGTGCACCCAATAAAATACTGTCATGATCAAGCTTGATAAAGAGATAGCTTGTAAAACTAGGCTAACTTAGCAGCATCAGTCAAGTTTAGAACGAAAAGCTAAGAAATAGGGGTTTATGTGATGGCTTAAATTCTGATCTTCTGCTCACCTCTGACTACGCTTGCAACTGGTTTCTCTGGCACTGAAAGGTTGAGTCCGATCTTCAGCTCTGAATTATCCAAAAATGTGACTCGGATCCGGAATGTAGGGTCTGAGCTGTGATACGTAGAAGACGTTGCACACTCTCAAGATTAGCTGGTAGAGCTAACCGGTACGTTACTTCCAACTCGTCTTAAAACTTCAAATAGCCTGATGTACCTGGCCTCAATTTTCCTAGCTCCGTCAAAACTGATCGTTCCTCCGGTAGGAGAAAACTTCACAGAAATGCTATCTCCTTCTTCAACTTCACCGGTCGACTACTACTATCAACCCAATACTTCTGTCTGTCTTGGCAATCCTGAGCTTGTCTCTGATCATCCTTACCTTCTCTGCTGCTTCGGTCACCATCTCAGGTCCAAGCAACACTCGTTCTCCGACGTCGTCCCAAGCAAGTGGAGTGCGACAACGACGTCCATAGAGTGCCTCGAACGGTGTCATACCGATGCTAGCTTTGTAGCTGTTGTTTGTAGGAGAATTCCACCCAAATGCAATTGGTCTTCCCAAGACTCTCCAAATTCCAAGACGCAAAATCTCAATATATCTTCAAGCGTCTGGATTGACCTCTCTGATTGCTCGTCCCGCGGTACTCCATGAATCCGGTAGATGTGCTTCTCGTACAATGCTGCCAACTTCTTAGTGGATAAACCAACTTTAAAGGGAATAAAGTGAGCTGACTTAGTCAGTCGGTCCACAATAATCCAAATGGTGTTCTTCCCTCCTTGGAATCAAGGCAATCCTAACACATAGTCCATCGTTATGTGCTCCTAGTTCCAGTCCGGAATGTCTATTGACTGTAGAAGTCCTGCGGGTCTCTGTCGGCTAGCCTTCACTTGTTAACAAATTAAACATCTAACCTCAATTCTGAATACATCCTTCTTCATTTCATACTATCCAACAATAGTACGCATATCCTGATACGTCTTGCTAGGATGTATGGAATATTGGTGCGCTTCTTGCATTAGCTCGTTCCTCAGTTCGCCAGATAGTACACAAAGCCTCGTACCATTCTTCAGAGCTCCATTATTGGCGATTTGAAAAACCCTCAAGTGTTCCTGCCAACACTTGATCTCTAAGTTTGCAAAGTGTCTCGTCTTGAAACTGAGTCTCCTTGACTTTGTCCATCAGACTCGAGCTCATTTGCAACCTCATCAACACTGAATCAGCATCCAGCTTCTTCCTTCCATTTCCAGGCAGTATAATCTCCAGTCCAAACTTCTTGATGTCTTCTAGCAGGTGCTGGTCCTTGGTTAAGAACTTCACCATCAGTATCGACCAAGTGCATCAGCGACCATATTAGCCTTACCTGAATGGTACTGCAGGTCGATGTCAAAATCCTTCATCAGCTCCAGCCATCTTCTTGTCTAATTGCTCAGCTCCTTCTGAGTGAAGACATATTTCAGACTTTTGTGGTCCGTATATATTTCCACTCCCTTTCCATAAAGGTAATGCTTCCATAACTTCAATGCAAAAATTACTGCTGCAAGCTCCAAATCATGTGTGGGATAGTTCTTCTCATGAGTCCGTAATTGCCTAGATGCATAAGCAATCACTTTTCCATGTTGTTGAAGAACGCAACCCAGTCCTTTACCTGAGGCATCACTGTAGATTGAGAAACCACCAGTTCCTGCGGGTAGCGCAAGGATTGGTGCAGTGGTAAATCTCTTCTTCAGCTCCTCAAATGATGCCTGGCAATCTTTCGTCCAGATGAACTCTTCATTCTTCCGAGTGAACTTCGTCATCGGCTCAGCAATTCTGGCAAAATCCTTCACGAACTTTCGGTAGTAGCCAGCCAAGCCCAAGAAAATCTTGATTTCAGCAATTGAGCTCGGGATAGACCACTTCTCAACAGCGGCTATCTACTTCGGATCCACCGAAATTCCTTCTCCTGTGACAACATAGCCAAGAAATCTACCTTGTCTAGAAAGAATTCACATTTGGAGAGCTTACCATACAGCTTCTCCCTCCTCAAATTTCTAGAACTTTTCTGAGGTGCTCTTCGTGCTCCTCTTCCGTCTTCGAATATATCAGAATATTATCTATGGAGAAGATAAACTGATTCAAATACTCATGAAAAACTCTGTTCATGAGATTCATGAACACAGCAGGAGCATTTGTCAGTCCAATGTCATGACCAAAGAAAACTACCCATACTTGGTGTTTGAACGCCGTCTTGGAAATGTCCTCCTTCCTGACTTTGATCTGGTGGTAGCCAGATCTAATATCAATCTTCGAAAACACCTTGGCTCCGCTCAATTGATCAAATAGATCATCGATCTGGGGCAGAAGGTACATGTTCTTGATGGTGATATTGTTCAGCGCCCGGTAGTCGATGCACATCCGTACTGTTCCGTCCTTCTTGGGCACAGACAAGACAGGTGCTCCCCAGGGTGAAGCTCCGTCTCGAATGAATCCCAGAGCCTTCAGTTCATTGATCTTGTCCTTCATCTCCTTGGCCTCCTTCGGGTTGACTCTGTAGCATCCCTTAGAAATAGGGAAGTGCCGGGAACTAGGTCAATAGTGAACTCTATGTCTAGATCTGGGGTAATCCAGAAAAATTATCAGGGAAAAACATCTACCATAAAGGTGTAACTAAGAAGGTTATTCATGTGGAGAATTACAGCAAAAATTTTCATGATTGATCTAAGGACATCCGGTTACAACTTCTTATAACAATAGATAATGCTATTTAGCAGTCCTAGGTATTAATCTTCATGGCTCTGGATCTTGCATGAGCAGTCTCCAACTGCTTCATCTTCTATGAACCTCGAGTCTGCATCATGCCTTATTGTAGGAGACAAGGTCTGCTAGATAGGAAGAGAGTCCCTAGGTTGTGGCCTAACAGGTGTTGTTAGGATAGGTGCTCTGGTATAATGGGGAGATAAGAGGCAGTTCTTTATTCGATGTTCAGCAGATCCATATGTCCAATATTTTTCCAATCTCTTGCGACAAATATTGGCTTGGTGACCAGGTCTTTTACAGTAGTCACAAACCAATAGCTTCTTATGATATGACTGCTGGATAGGGCTCAAATATCTCATAGATTCAGGGGTATCCCTTCTAGGACTATATTCCGCTCCAACTTGGTTTAAGATAGCTAAGGCTACATCATTGACGTTCTTCATGTCTTCTCTCGTGATATTCATCTGTTCCTGCTGGGCTTTATCTTGAGCTTTCTGGAACTCCAGGATTTCTTGAAATAGGGCAACCATTTGGGAGGTGTTTGCTGGTATTGGTGGAGCAACATGAATGGATACTCCACCAAGGAAATGCAACTCAGTTTGAGAAGAGGTAGGAATCGCCAGTGTAGTGAAAACTTCACTGGATGCATTATGGGGACGGTCAATCAGCCGCGAGGGAAAAGACCCTGGACTTGGTTGAGGAGATGGGGTATGATCCGGAGATGACATCTCATTGCCAGCAGGATTGGTCTTGTCAGTGGCCATTCTCTGGAAGGTTTTAGGATGCACACATAAGCAAGGTAGCCTACCAGTCTATAATTAAACAAAAATATTTAATATATATACATATCGGTCCTAGGTCATGACAAATCAATGTTCTAGTGTTCTAATTATTTCTAGGTATGTTTTCCTAAGTTGTTGTTGGACCTGCATGGGCCACCACTAAAAACATGTCACGACCCGATCCCAACTAAAGGGGTCGAACCGGATCATGCCCAGCCTGCACCGTTGTTGAGACGGCGACAGTAAGCTGTTCAGTAGCAGGTAACCATACAACAACACTATATTTGTCACAACTCAACATCGGGAAATTTAAAACTTTATTAAACTTTTACAATAAAATGAAAGATACAACTTAAACCATTTTCTACATACATCAAGAAGAAAAGAAAACTCTAGGCAAACAGCTCATCAGTCTCGAAATCCTCGTCTTCTAGTTGGAACCTTGGAAATATCGCGGAACAAAGCCTCATCAGTGATACCTAAAAATGTTGGGTCTCCAGTCAGGAGGGAGCAAAGTACAATTCATGCTAATTTGACAATTGAAATAATAATAGAATCATGCACTTTTAAACAGTTTTGAAATCAACAATTTCCGCAGTTACAGTTTTAAAACAGTTACAGTTCTGTGATGTGAATAGGCAATAAAATATGACCTGCTTGGGTTTGTTACAGTAAGATACGGCTTATCCCCGTGTGTATGAGGGGTAAGCTAATATAGTTACAGTAGTTACAGTAGTTTGGATGTGGTCATACTCATTACACTACTCCCCCAGTCCCCAATAGTTACAGTAGTTACAGTCAGTGCTCTCAGAGAGAGAGAGTTCCGTGTTGCATCGTGGTTTAAACTTGTATTAAAACGATTACTAAATAATTGTAAACTAACACAAAATGTACTTGCCTCAAAATGAACTGGACTGAAAAGTTGAAGACTTCAAGATGGAAATTAAGATCGTCCTCGAATTCTTACATTCGAGAAATTGACTCAGAATCCAGGGTTACCAATCTAACTACGCTAGTTGAAATCTCTAATTGTGTCCTAATCAATTTTAATTCTTTATTAACAAAACACGAACAAAAACACGAGTATTGGTGCGTTGAATTTATAACGAGGGAAAGATCGTTTTATATCTTTGAATTCGGAAAACTCGTCGATGCCAGATTATTTTAGGAAAACTTGGTATTTTTTATAAATATAAATATAAAGCTAATTTTTCTTATTTTAGTGAGAAATACGTGATTTTTAATTATTAATAAACTTGTCAATTTTAGGTGAGAAAATATTAATTAATTTTATACGAAAATACTTTTTAGTCAAATTAATCGTTAAATATTAAAAACTCGCAAAACCAGAAATGACAAGAAAATCTAAGCTATCCATCCCAGTTACAGACCACAGCCAGCTGGGCTTATGCCTATTACAATTTATTTACATAAATTGAAATAAGACAAACCGCCGTTAGTCCTAAACTGAAATATTAAATAACATATAAACGGAATTTAATAATAAAATATAGAGATAAAATAGAGTCTCAGATATGGTCCAATCCTCATCTTGGCTAATTGCCTCAACGTCCGGGCGGAGCCGGTTTCGTTTGCACTTAGCCGGGTCCATTGACCGATACGGTCGTCACCCAAAACCAAATATCAAATAAAATTCCGAAATTCATTTTAAATTCATTTTTAAAATATTCTAGAATTTACGGAAAAATCCGGCAGCATCTCCTCTGTTTTTGGTCAACCCAAAAACTGGGAAATGGCGCAGATAACTTCCTACAAATCCCAAACCAGAGAAAAACCCAAATTTATATATATACGAAATCCACAACCAATCCACAGAATAACCGGAACGACCCGAAATAATTTTAAAAGTCCGATTCCAACTCCACAAATCATAGAACGCTACCGGAAAATCCGGAAAGCTAAAACATACCAAAAATCAATTCCCGAAATATTTCGGGAATCCAAAATAATTCACAGAACCTATCCGAAAGTCCCGAAAAATTACGACGTCGCTAAAACCGAACTCCCAAAGGGAATCGGGGACCATTTATCATCATCGACTGAAATAAAATGAGCAGGACAGGGGGGTTATACCTCAAGTTGCTCGGCTAGAGCTCTCAGATAAAAATAGAAAGAATATAGAGCTCCGAAACAGCGAATAATTCCCGAAACAGCGCTGGAACAGCAGCGTCCAGCAGCGTCGTTGCCGAAAATCAACAGATCGGGGAGTGCGCGGCTAGGGCACGCACCTAGATCAGCGAGGAAGCCAACAGGGTGCTGTCGAGAAGCTGGAACAGCAGGGAAAGAGGGGCAGCGGCTAGGGCAGCGGCCAGAATGCGAGGGGGCACACTGGGGCGGTTGTCGAGGGGAGCTCGGCGGGGTGTAGGCCGTACGGGGCCCGGGCCAGAGGCGGTTGGCCGGAGGAGAATCGGCCAGAGGGCCGCGAAGGGGGCGCCGGCGGGTTCTGACCCGGAGGGGGCCGCGCGGGCTTGGGCGTGGTCGGGGCTGGAGTGGGGCGCGACGGTCGGCCGAGGGAGTGGCGTGGGTCGACGTGCTCGCCGGAGGGCTGGCACGGCGAGGGGGTCGCCGAACGTCGGCGAGGAAGCCGACGGAGAACGCCGCACGGGAAAAGCTCTGGCGGGGAGAGGGTTTGAGGAGGAGAGGGTGAGAGCAGAGTCTATTCTCTGTGAAGAATGAGAGGGAAGAAGAGGGTTTGAGAGTGAAGTTGCTCTCCAACAGAAGAGGTGAAAGCCTATAAGGAGAAATGAGAAGAGTTGGTCTTCTCATGAACGTTAGGAAAGCAGGGATGAGTGGGGGAAGTTAATGATATGTGGTGGTGAGAAAGAAAAGGGGAAAGGAAAGAGTGGGTCACGCACGGTTATGCTGGTCCTTCGGGACCAGCACAATATTTTTTTTAAAAGACTAACCAAATCAGATTTTAGAAATAAGAAAGGGGTTCGGCTCAGGCCTGGGTCTGGGTTCGGACTCGGGTCTGGGTTCAACTCAAAAATTCTTGTTGTTAATTTTTGAAATAATTTTTAACACTCAGCAATAATTATAATAATAATAATAATAATACTAATATTTTACAAAGAAAATGGGTTTCACACCTAGGCTTTTTAGGTAAAACCTACATTGCCTTAGACAATAGGCTAAACCCTTACTAGGCTAATATCCCTATACCACCTATATATGTAACCTTACCCATCTATCCTAAATAACACTATACTACAAAATCCTTAGCTACCAACACCAATAGGTTAGATATGGCATCTAGATGATACCATGACTCTATCTTCCAAACTAATACACACTAGACACTTCCTTTTCCTTACTCTTCATATCTGAACCCTGTCTACTCCATATTGCTGCTATTACTGAGTGAAGGCTCAACTCGAGCTCTCACCATATTTTTACTACTTGGGAAATGAGGGAATCCCCCTCCTCTCACATTGCACTTCCCAAATCTGGACACATAGCCCAGCCTTATCCAAGGTACTCATCATCATATTATATGCATGTACTATGAAAGATATCAATAACTCTATATTCTCATAAATTACAATGATTGCTTACCCTTCTAATCCCAATATCTGTCCTTATTTCCAGTTAATTTCCTATATCTATTAACTGATCTAGTTCAAAAAGAGTTAAACATCCACATTGCCATTACCTTGCCTCCATTTCTCAACATAGGCCAATGCCCGACCCTAAAGCTTACTGCCTGCCACTCACATTCACAGGCCAAAGTTATTCGGACTCACTTAGTTTTTTAGAATTTTTCACACCTCCATATATCCTATCATACCCCTTGCTGCCATGGCCCCGTTTTACATGGTCGATCCTTCACTTAGGCACGCATAACACGTATCCTTTGAAAGTACTCTGGACAGGGACCCCTTTCCCATATTACTGATACTATCAATGGCCCTCTCGCCCCTTCACTAATTGATGTCTATTCTACCATATGTTACTATATGTAATATCTGATACTTAAACTTCAATTTTACCCTGCTGTCAAGGCCAACAAGGCCTGCACAAGTCTTCCCTGCTCAAAACCTGTCCTGCATCCTTGGATCTTGTTGCCTATACAGCAAGTATAGCTAGCTGCTAATACAATACTTATCAAATCCTACCTTGATTTCATGGGGTAGGCTAATACCCCCATTCCAACTCTCACTAACCTGAACTAACCCTAGTACATAGGGACTAACTAATACACTAACTTCTAATACCTAATTGGTACCATCTCCTCATCCTATCTCAATCAAATGGTCATATGGCCTAAAGCCATATACAAGCAAACAGAGGCGGATAGGCTCCCTGCTGCCATGCTGCAAATACCAACACCAACATTGGCCAAGGCAATGCCAATGTCCTGGCCAACATGGCCCAATCAAGGGGGCAGGATCCCCTGCTCAGTATTCACACCCCACACTCACATGACCAATCCTACTGCTACATTTTCATATGTATACATATATAATACATCCTCACATACACGCGTACATTCAAATCAATACATATCTATAAACATTCATACATATGTATATAGATAGAACTATCTTAATATACCTATCTTACATATGCATTGTATCCTATATATATGTATCAATAAGTGATACTCAAGTATCAGTCCACTACTGATACCAACGCTCTGACACTCAAGTCCTAACTAAACAACTAATTAAAGGTTGAACCTAACTGTAAAGTTTTAAACAAAAGATGTAGGGGCTGAGCTATGGCCTAATGGACTAAAGAATTAACTAATCAAGGAATGAGTACGAAGTTCCATGGCTGTACAGGCAATCGTAGGCCCAACCCACACATGTGGCATTGCCACTTGGGCATTGTCCTGCAGCAGGGACAAGGTACTGAGCAGATGGTGGTTAAATGAAGGATTGAACATGAGATACAAGGGGTTGAACCAAGGTGAAGTATGGACTAAAATATTAACATGGATTAGGAAAACATGGAGTGAACATCATGTACAAAGGGGACTGCAAAGATGGAGAACCTGGACTGATATTGATGACTTAAATACAAGAAAATCTGGACTGAGCATGGAAGAAATATGTGGACTGATACCCAAAATAGGGCATGTTCAGAACATTAAGGTTCAGTGGAGGACTGAACAAATTCAGTTTGGAGACTGAACAATAGAGTGTATTGGGACTAAACAAATAAGGAATGGAATGACACTTGAAAGGTAAAGGCTGATACAAAAGGTAGGAGTGTAGTGTATGACTGATACACTGCACCATAGGACTGTAACAGACCTTAAATAAGGTAGGGACTGGATAAATCAGTTCTGAGACTGATACCAGGTTATGCAGTAACTGAACAACAAATAAGGGCTGAACAATTATCAAGGCTAAACGCAAAGAATGGACTGATACAATAGGGTTCCAGTCCAAAGCAATAACAACCCACACAAACACTCACCCTAGGATACTCAACATGTGCATGAGTGCACAATGCCTTAGCTGCTACTGCCTGGGTCTGCAGGGGTGACCCCTGCTGCTAATGAGGACTGGACACCCACAATCAACACAAAGCAACCCAAAACAATGAACTACCCATTGAAATATCAGTATACACAATCCCCTCATATATATATAGACATGAAAGATATTTAGAAACCTTACACATAACTAACCAATGAACTACCCACACCATATCTAAGCAAAACTGAAAAGAACAAAATGTATTTAACCATTGTGACATTCTAGCAAACACCTAGGGGTCCAAATTCGTAGCCCTACTCAAATGGACACAAAACTATGGATAACCATCATAATAGGGCTCCTTAGGACCTCAATATACTTTCTATTAGTCATGGGGTGGGTCTCCTATATGAATACATGAAATTTGATCATAGAAATGCAAGTTTAGAGAGTTATACCTATGTAGGAAGGAGCCTCTACCAAGTTGCACAAAAATAGGGAAATGGATGGAGATGTAGCCTTCAAATCCTTGCTAGAGCCTTCTCCTAGCCCCCTTGAGCTGCCCCAAGCTTTTGCCCAACCAATGGAGGAAAGAGGAGGAAATTTGAAGAAGTTTGGAATGGAGGAAAGGATGGAAACCCTAGAAATGAATAGTGGCTACCATTTGGGGGTTTGAGGGGATAAAATAGGCTCTAGACTAGCCCTAATCCTTTCATTACACTTAGTATTAAGTGGGTCCTTAAGTAGGCTAAGTGGTTTGGCTCTAATTAAGGCTTGTGTTCTAACCATGAATAGAGTCTAATTTATCAACTAATTGGTCAAGTCAAATTAAATAAGTTCTACCATGACTAATAATTAATTAGACTATTAATAATTACAACCATCATATTAAAAAAAAATAGACTCAATTTATGAAATGACAGAAATACCCTTGTCCTAGAAAAGTGGTAGTGACAAATCTCTCCCCTTAGAAAATTTTGTCCTCAAAATTAAGATGGTCGTACTTCTTCTAGGTTAAACCCCCAACAATCAAGGTCAAGAAAACTATATCTAAAATATGCAAATTGTGGTCATACTGGTCGTGATATTGCAGTCTTGATCAGGGTCACTATACTATCTAGCACATCACAAAGTATCCTGACAGGTACTAATGGAATCATACAACAAGATGGAAAAGAAGGACGGAAAAGACAGACCTGCTATCCCATCACCTGCAGCATCGGTCTCCTCGACCGCCAACGCAAAAGTCCTACTCCTCTGGTGCTGGTCATGGTACGGTGCCACAGGTGGCCTATCTCCACCTCTCTGGCCTTGCGCTTCGCCAGATGGAGGTACATTAAGGTAATCCTTCATCTGGTGCGCAGCTGACCCACAAAATAGGCACACCCTCAGTCTCTTCCTGCAGAAGTCCCATGAATGACCAGGCTTCTTACAATAGTTGTAAAGAGAAGCCCGGTCTCCCTGCCTCTACTGCTGAACCTGAGCTTCATCTCGCTGAGGGCACTCCTTTTGAACGTAGGGACGCTTAGCTGGTCCCGCACTACTGCTAGCTCCAAGAACATCGCTGCCCCTCTTCGGCTTGAGGCCGAAGTCCTCCTCTGCTATCTGTGCCTCCATCAGTATCGGCTCAAAGGTCGCATCGTGTCGCCTGGAAGTACGAGTACGAACCGCATGAATAAGGCCCCTCCGGAACTTATGGGCCTTATACCCCTCATTCTGGATCAGATCTGGTGCAATCCTACTCAGACGGAAGAACTCCGCCGCATACTCGTCCACCGACGAGTTCTCCTTCACCAATCCGACGAACTGGTCCTCTAGAGCTATAAGAGCCACGTTGGGGTAGAACTTCTCCTTAAAGAGCCGTCTGAAGTTCTTCCATGTCAAACCCCTCTCCGATGCACGAGGATCCGTGCGAAACCAAGTCAAGGCAATATCAAAAAACTGACTTATCGCAGACGTCACCCAAAGCCCTTTTGGGACCTCTGCTAACTCCAGGCTCCGGTGGACATCCTCCAACCAGTTATCTGCATATAGGATACCCTCGGTACCCTTGAAGTCCTTCGGGTTTATCTTCTTGAAATCTTGACATGTGCCAGGCCTCCCCTGAACCTGCTACTGCTGAACTGGGCACCCTGAACTGTACCCGAGACTACCCTCTCAACTGCTGCCATCGCCAGCTGGTAGGAGTTCTCCATGCTCTGTTATAGCACATCTGTCTGGCGGTGGGATGCGTCAGCTTGATGCTGCTGTGCCTCTTTCTGGGCTCTCTGGGTCTGCATCATCTGCTATAGAAAGGCCATCATCTGCTGTGCATCCGTCGGTAGCGGAGGTGGCGGTAGAAGAGTCTCAGGAATGACTATGGATGGTTCCGTAGCTGGTGGTGGAAGACCTACTGGAATTGTCGCTGCTACTTCCGCCTGAAGGGCAGGAACTGAGGTGGCAGCTCCCTCAACTGCAGCTCCCATAGCCGGAGGTAGAGGTCCTACCGGATCGGACCTCTCTGGAACACCACTAGCTCCTGCTGCCTGAGAGCGAGTAATCGTCATCTTGAGGACAGATTGAAACAAGGAGGTTAATATGGCACATGATAAGAAAAATCAAGGAAGGACAATTGAATTCAAATGCAAGAAGAGATGTCATGGTAATCAAAGGTCAGATTTTGCTTTCCTAAAATGTGATTGAGTAACTCCTATCATATCCTAGATCCTATGTCCTAGTCGCAGGCTCGTAATTAGTACTCCAAGTCGAGCACCATTACGAGATCGCACTAATTGTGACATCGACCTGCATGGGCCACCACAAAAACGTGTTATGACCCGTACCCTGAGGAAGGGAACGAAAATGTGGGTACGTTTAGCCTATGCCGCAGAATCGATAGTAGAACGTTGTACAGGTCGTCTTTAAATACTATAACTAGACAAAATATAAGGGTACCTGTCATCTCCGTACGGAGGTATAATATGGCATAACTCAATCACAAGAACAAACTTGGATAGATAGCACTTAATAGAAATATGATAGAAGAAAATAACTGGAAATAGATGCAAGATCCCAACACAAGTTATAGTTCAAAACATAACACAAGATCCCAAAATAATAAATATACTACAAGTCTCAAGTACTAGCTGGATCGCAGTCCAGTCAAGCCTAACTAACTAGTCTAAACAGGAGGTAAATCCTCTACTGAGCTAGATGGACCTCAGGCTCCTGAATGTCATCCTCATATGCCCCATAGAAGGTAGGACAGTCACCGTCATCATCTGTAATATTTGTCAACACATCCAATCAGGATTGGAATGAGCATATCACCTCTAACAGTTCAAAATAATTGACAAGCGCTATGAGTATGAAATAATAATAAAATTCTTGATGATCAAGTTATAGAGGTAATATATAATGAAAAGACAAGTGTACAAGATCATATGAGAAACAGGCAGATATGTAAAAATGAGTAAACCTGTCATGCAAGATATGTTGTAGACAACTCAGACAAACTGTGTTAAGACCAGTGATTTGAAATACCAAGTTTGACATATGAACGGTTAGAAAGGAATATCCGGCAAACCATACACGTACGTGTGTGGCCGCTATTATTCACGTAAGACCAAAGGGATAGAATGGGTATGTTCACATGTCTCCTAGGTATTTCTCCGCCCGACTAGTACATATAGAATCCAGGTTCTTCGACACGCATTTCATTAGTCACGATGGATGCATTAGTCATGATTATATTATTCAAGATAGGCATGAAACCACATATCTCCAGTCAAGGAATCCATAAAATACAAATACGTGAGTCCATCGTGTCATAATCAAGATAGAATACTAATATAACATGCATCATAGGATATATCAACATAATGAAACTATCAGAGAATGTACTCGCCTGTCGTCCTGAGCAATAAATGTGAACCGAGCCTCAAAGCGGAGTCACAAGGCCTATAGATGAGATACATAGGTTAAAAGGTGTTTAATAGTGCTAAACATGGTTTTCTAGTGCGTGATGTGCAATCTAGGTCTATTTCTAGGTCAACGTTGACCCACAGTTGACTTTCAGTCAAAATAGTCAACCTTGGTCAACCATGGTTATTCTAGGTCTAGTTAACCTATATCAACCCTTATCCTACCTATACACTTTATAGCCCTTTTATTTATTACCCTATACAAGTATATACCTATGTATATAGTATACCAATCTATCCTAGGCTTTTTAGGTAAAACCTACATTACCTTAGACTATAGGCTAAACCCTTACTAGGCTAATATCTCTATACCACCTATATATGTAATATTACCCATCTATCCTAAATCACACTATACTACAAAATCCTTAGCTACCAACACCAATAGGTTAGATATGGCATCTAGATGATACCATGACTCTATCTTCCAAACTAATACACACTAGACACTCCCTTTCCCTCATTCTTCATATCTAAACCCTGTCTACTCCATATTGCTGCTATTACTGAGTGAAGGCTCAACTCGAGCTCTCACCATATTTTTACTACTTGGAAAATGAGGGAATCCCCCTCCTCTCACATTGTACTTCCTAAATCTGGACACATAGCCCAGCCTTATCCAAGGTACTCATTATCATATTATATGCATGTACTAATTGTTACCAATATGAAAGATATCAATAACTCCATATTCTCATAAATTATAATGATAGCTTACCCTTTTAATCCCAATATATGTCCTTATTTTCAATTAATTTCCTATACCTATTAACTGATACACTAGTTCAAAAAGAGTTAAACATCCACATTGCCATTTCCTTGCCTCTATTTCTCAACACAGGCCAATGCCCGACCCTAAAGCTTACTGCCTGCCACTCACATTCACAGGCCAAAGTCATTCGTACTGACTTAGTTTCTTAGAATTTTTCACACCGACATATATCCTATCATACCCCTTGCTGCCATGGCCCTGTTACATGGCCGATCCTTCACTTAGGCACACATAACACGTGTCCTTTGACAGTACTCTGGACAGGGACCCCTTTTCCATATTACTGATACTATCAATGGCCTTCTCGCCCCTCACTAATTGATGTCTATTCTACCATATGATACTATATGTAATGTCTGATACTTAAACTTCAATTTCACCCTGCTGTCAAGGCCAACAAGGCCTGCACAAGTCTTCCCTGCTCAAAACCTGTCCTGTATCCTTGGATCTTGTTGCCTATACAGCAAGTATAGCTTGCTGCTAATGCAATACCTATCAAATCCTACCTTGATTTCATGGGGTAGGCTAATACCCCCATTCCAACTCTCACTAACCTGAAGTAATCCTAGTACATAGGCACTAACTAATACACTAACTTCTAATACCTAACTGGTACCATCTCCTCATCCTATCTCAATCAAATAGTCATATGGCCTAAAGCCATATACAAGCAAACAGAGGGGGATAGGCTCCCTGCTGCCATGCTGCAAATACCAACATTGGCCAAGGCAATGCCAATGTCCTGGCCAACATGGCCCAATCAAGGGGGCAGGATCCTCTGCGCAGTATTCACACCCCACACTCGCATGACCATTCCTACTGCTACAATCCTCTATGTATACATATATAATACATCCTCACATACACGCATACATTCAAATCAATACATATCTATAAACATTCATACATATGTATATAGATATAACTATCTTACATATGCATTGTATCCTATATATATGTATCAATGAGTGATACTCAAGTATCAGTCCACTACTGATACCAATACTCTGACACTCAAGTCCCAACTAAACAACTAATTAAGGATTGAACCTAACTGTAAAGTTTTAAACAAAAGATGTAGGGGCTGAGCTATGGCCTAATGGACTGAAGAATTAACTACTCAAGGAATGAGTACGAAGTTCCATGGCTGCACAGGTAGTCGTAGGCCCAACCCACACATATGGTATTGCCACTTGGGCATTGTCCTGTAGCAGAGACAAGGTACTGAGCAGATGGTGGTTAAATGGAGGATTGAACATGAGATACAAGGGGTTGAACCAAGGTAAAGTATGGACTGAAATGTTAACATGGATTGGGAAAACATGGACTGAACATCATGTACAAAGGGGACTACAAAGATGGAGAACCTGGACTGATATTGATGACTTAAATACAAGAAAATCTGGACTGAGCATGGAAGAAATATGTGGACTGATACCCAAAATAGGGCATGTTCAGAACATTAAGGTTCAGTGGAGGACTGAACAAATTCAGTTTGGAGACTGAACAATAGAGTGTATTGGGACTAAACAAATAAGGAATAGAATGACACTTGAAAGGTAAAGGCTGATACAAAAGGTAGGAGTGTAGTGTATGACTGATACACTGCACCATCGGACTGTAACAGACCTTAAATAAGATAGGGACTGGACAAATCAGTTCTGAGACTGATACCAGGTTATGCAGTGACTGAACAACAAATAAGGGCTGAACAATTATCAAGGCTAAACGCAAGGAATGGACTGATACAATAGGGTTCCAGTCCAAAGCAATAACAACCCATACAAACACTCACCCTAGGATACTCAACATGTGCACGAGTGCAAAATGACTTAGCTGCTACTGCCTGGGTCTGCAGGGGTGACCCCTGCTGCTAGTGAGGACTGGACACCCATAGTCAACACAAAGCAACCCAAAACAGTGAACTACCTATTGAAATATTAGTATACACAATCCCCTCATATATATAGACATGAAAGATATTTAGAAACCTTACACATAACTAACCAATGAACAACCCACACCATACCTAAGCAAAACTGAAAAGAACAAAATGTATTTAACCATTGTGACATTCTAGCAAACACCTAGGGGTCCAAATTCGTAGCCCTACTCAAATGGACACAAAATATGGATAACCATCATAATAGGGCTCCTTAGGACCTCAATATACTTCCTATTAGTCATGGGATGGGTCTCCTATATGAATACATGAAATTTGATCATAGAAATGCAAGTTTAGAGAGTTATACCTATATAGGAAGGAGCCTCTACCAAGTTGCACGAAAATAGGGAAATGGATGGAGATGGAGCCTTCAAATCCTTGCTAGAGCCTTCTCCTAGCCTCCTTGAGCTCCCCCTAGCTTTTGCCCAACCAATGGAGGAAAGAGGAGGAAATTTGGGGAAGTTTGGAATGGAGGAAAGGATGGAAACCCTAGAAATGAATAGTGGCTGCCATTTGGGGGTTTGAGGGGATTAAATAGGCTCTAGACTAGCCCTAATCCTTTCATTACACTTATATTAAGTGGGTCCTTAAGTAGGCTAAGTGGTTTGGCTCTAATTAAGGCTTGTGTTCAACCTAACCATGAATATAGTATAATTTATCAACTAGTTGGTCAAGTCAAATTAAATAAGGTCTACCATGACTAATAATTAATTAGACTACTAATAATTACATCCATCATATTAAAGAAAAAATAGACTCAATTTAAAAATGACAGAAATGCCCTTGTCCTAGAAAAGTGGTAGTGACAAAAAGCCCAATTAAAATATTTATTAAATAATGTTGGGCTAATAGACCTTTTTTAATAATGAAAACAATATAGGGCTAAAAGCCCCTTTAAATTACTTCTAATAGGTAGGCAAAATGCCATTTGCACTATTAGTTAAATATTAT